>CM024239.1:12595658-12638493 GCA_013421045.1 Propylea japonica | reverse complement strand
GAATAATAGAAGAAATATTCATAACAGCGTTAACACGAACAATCTTCTTTCGCAATATGCCCGGCTCATAGAGCAAACAGTGATATGGAGGAAATCGCCGAGAGCGGACAAAATAAAGCACTTCATGAAAAGCTGTATCCGGTGCAATTTATGGACGTATGATATTGCTGGCCATATCCACTTGTTGAGAGTACGGCCCAGCGAAATTTCAGAACGATTTCGGCATGAGAACGAGGACCACAGCATCAACAGGGTCCTTTCATATCGCGTACATTTATTGACAACAGAACGGCACAGAGCCCAAAGTGTATATGCGGCGCAGAACATAAATATGTCAACTTTACGAGGCGTTGCAGGACGACAACAAACAAACTAAATGCGTACTCAAATAATGTCCCTCGCAGGCCAGCCTGGCATTGACGACGTGGCGCCACGACGCATAGGACGCTGCCAACCGAAACGCCCGCCATGATTCATGATATCCGATCCGCGTTATCTCATGGCCTGCCGCGACGATCTGCGTTCAATTTAATCCAGAACACGAGCCTCGTTGCCCGTGATGACTTTTCTTGTTCGAGCATGATGGGAATAATGTGGTTCATGGTTTCGTTTCAGTTTAAATTGGGAGCAGTATGTTGGTATTACTGTCTGCTAGTATTTTACATTCGCGTATAGTTTGACTAGGTTGAAATTGGAATGTATGAACTGAAGCATTTTCGGAACTTTCCAGATTAAAATGAATATACCTTATATACAGGCCTGACTCTTTTTTATCAATAAGTTCGAAACTATCCACTCGTCGGTCAACCGTGGTATTCTGGACCCGTGCCTACCCTCCAAAACGTCAAAAGATTAGGCGTTTTCGGATACTTACTCAAGTTACTCGATCCTTAACCTGGCATTCGTTTACTTACCCGAACTCTACCCGTGTTCGGAAAGTACGGTGCTATTAACTCGATCACTGACTTAGGTTGATCTATCGTAACCCTACACGAGCAGGGTCGTAGAGTCACCGCATGCGCACTGCAGTAAATTTTGTATTTGAAAAAGGCGGAAATAAGTCCTCCTACTATTTTTCTTTGTAATTTTATATATTCTATTCCTAAAATAATGGAAAAAAAGAGAACTTGGCTCAGTGTAAAATGTGTGGTTCCATGAGCCGAGAAACAACTTTTGATTGTGTATGCAGATCCTTCCGCGTTATATCTAAGCCTTCCTTACTTTTTTAACATAGGTACTCAAGATAACATTGAACATGCGAAAATACACCAGAAAGTCTAGATATCATAGAAAGATTTTACAGAAGCCAATAATCCAACAAAGCTTGAGACAATCAGTAAATAAATTGAAACTAAAAATAAATCTACTTCTTCAACATAGGTACTCAAAATAACATAAAACATGGAAGGCACACCAGATTATAAAAAATATTTTACAAAAGCTAATGAAAGCAAGCAAAACTAGAGACAATCCGAAAATAAACTGATACTGAAAAAATAAATCCATAAAATATTTTTTTTTATGTTAATGATAACGACTGTCCCTTCAAATCCTTAGCCTGATGTATTCGTAAACTTAGAACCCGGGTCCGTGATCCGAGTAGATCCGTCACGTGACCCAATAGATCGAGTTAGTAACCCTGAGTAAGTTTCCGAAACGCCTATCACTCAATCCGTTCAAGAGTTATAGTATATACTGTCGAACGAAAAAATTATTTTGAAGGTAAGATCACGAGCTTGTTTAGATTTTTTGACTATTGGTTCTTCGTTCGAAAAGTAATTAATTTTTGATATGTCCTTATCTTGCCCCTTCCACTATTGACCTACAACCTCCTGGATAATACGCAGTAAACGTGAAAAGAAACCGCCCGAAATCGAGTTCCTTCAATTCAGTTCGCCATCAACCTAGAGAAAAAAGCATTATAAATTGGATTTGAGTCAATCAAGGTAGGCAAGAAAAATAAGGTCTTTTTAATCTCGCTCATTGTCCAGAACCCTTCTGTGGTATAAGTAAATGTACTTATAAGGAGTTTCTTGAGAAGGAGAAAGCCGAGAGGGAAAAACTCTGTCGGAATCTTCCAGGGATGGATCCTTCCATCGGAACGTTGAGACAGCAAGATCCAAAAGATATCCGAATCTTTGTAATAAACAATTACAACTCCCCTGGCTTTCTTACAGGACAATTTCGCCTCAGGAAGCACCCGTTGAGGATGGGATTATCGCACTCTTTCGAGTGTAGGTTCTGTGGGGAGGAGGAAAAACATCCATACACTTAGTCACGGAATGCTTTGGCATTGCGAGCCTAGGAGAGAATGCCTTGGGCGAGATTTGTAAGAGTGAGGAACTAGCCTCGTTGAAGCCTTCACAGATATTGGTTTTCATCAGATCTCTGGAACTGGAAGGCGAGCTGTAAAGGGTGTGGTCAGAACAGCTCTGTAAGTGAGCATAATAGACCTTGAGGTAGCAGTAAAATTTAACCCCTTTTTAAACTAACCCTCTAACATATTTGAGACTAATCCCGGCAAGGTTAGATCACGAGCTAGTCTAGATTTTTTGATCATTGTCTTCAATTGGTTCTTCGTTCGAAAAGTAAATAATTTTTGATATGTCCTCATCTTGCCCCTTCCACCATTGACCTACAACCTTGAGGACCAATATTTCACTTCCAGGTATACGCAGTAAACGTAAAAACAAACCGCCGAAATCGAGTTTTTTTAATTCAGTTTGCCATCAACCTAGAGAAAAAAGCATTCGAAATTGGATTTGGGTCGATCGGAAGTGGTACGCCTCGAGGGCTTCGATCCACTTAAAGGAAATAACTGCTCTTGTGGCAGACAAGCAGAAGAGCGTGGTCCAAAGTGGCGCGAACTATATACAAGTCAACAATTTGATCGAGTTATGTTTGGATATATGTGTGTTGTGAAATCCGCAATAAAACGAATAAGGCGAGAGGAGTGGAGTCTTCGATTCGAATCGATCGGCTCGAATGAGACATTCATCTTGATTTAGTGCGCTGAGGAACTCCACACATTTCAGTTAAGTGGATCGTCGCTAGCAGCATGTGGAAATTGGTGATGATGCGCTTTACGGAAAGCACTCTAGATTCATTGTTTTCTTTCGTGCATACTTGTGGACCAGCCATTCTTCAAGATCTTTTGCGTTTGATGGCACTAAATTAGATTTTAAACAATATTCAGTGTTTTATTGAGCAAAAAGAACAACGTTTCTTCATTGCCAATTAATATCAGGTAACCAAAATTGAATAATAATCTTGTTCATTGAAATTCAAGTTCATATTTTGGACGAATCAAGAAAAAATATAATTGCGACGAAAAACACAAAGGATGACACCCATTACATACATTTAATTTTCCTAACATTTCTATTGAAATATCTTCCATTCGATCGGCTCGAATGGAAAATTCATCTTGATTTAGTACGCTGATGAACTCCACACATGGAGGATCGTCGCAAGCAGCATGTGGAAATTGGTGATTATGCGCCTTACGGAAAAGCACTCTTGATGCGTTGTTTTTTTCCTGCATATTTGTGGATCATACTTGTGGATGAGCCATTTTTCAATATCTTTTGTGTTTGATGACACTAAATTAAATTTCACAATATTTTCTCATAGTATTTATAGCGCAAGTAAGTGAAATAACGATTTGTTTGTTTATAAACCGAATTGTTATCCACAGATATCCAAACTGATATTTTCATTTTAAAAATTGCTTCACCAAATAAGTCGAGATACAAAATAACTGCGAAGAAAAACACAAATCTGACATCTACGTTACATTCGATTATTTCTATGAGACATCTGAGGTTTCGTTCACTATTAAAGGTTAATGGCAATTTGAATAGAAGAAACATGCATTGAGTATAAAATATTATTATTCGATAAATTCCACAAAGATCAAACTCATTTTTCAGAGCATACTAAGTACATAGTTCAAAGGATTTGCAAGCACGATGTATAGTCCGTTCACGAAAGTATGAGCGCATAGGAGGCGTTTGTTTATTCATCTGAAGTTGGCAGTATTGCTGTCAACATAAAATGAAGTCAACGTTGCCGAATGTACCCGGCCTCATCCGACGACCTTTCGAGTTATCAGAGAACTTTGTGATACTGACAACCTAAAATTTCAATTCACACAGTGAATTATGCCAAATTGTCATGGCCAACCAACGGCTCAAACTTTCGTGAACTATAGGTACTCTTACATTATCAGCTCTTGAGTATGAGTTGTATATCCGTTGAATTTATCGGCGAATTTTATTCTTCTTTCAATGCAATTTATGTTTAATTATTTTTATGAAAAGGAGTGCACATATATTACTACTTGGATAAAAAATAATTATGGAATGAAGCGAAGGAGGCATTAATGGCAAGAAGAAGACTATGTGTCAGTTGCAGGAACGTCCATTAAAATTTTAAGGTCCATTAAACTCTTAATCCTCCATCATTACAAGAAACTACTGGAGGAATAAGGGTTTAATGGACCTTAAATTTTAATGGACGTTCCTGCAACTGAGCATATGTGTTACAACTTGGGGTGTGATTTTAAGCTACTGTGATAGATGTACCTAATGACTTAGCTTGCCTGTGTTTGTATCACGGAGCTATGATATCTCTCCTCTACAACTATTCATCAAAGCGTCGATCATGAGGCAATCCCTAGAGTATCTAAGAAAGGTACAGGTAATGAAGAATTTATAGTCAGAAAGCCTGATTTTCTCTGAACAAATGCATCAGCGAACCTACCTGAGCATCGAAAAAACTAAATCTATACGATGGGAGAAGAAAGAATGGAAAAAGAGATACACTCCCATAACTTCAGAATAAATACTGTCAATGACAAATGTTATACAGATGGTTCTATCCATAGATTATAGAGTATACTATATAATCTTTGGTTAAGGCTCTGAAAAGGGGAGTATACCAGACAGCCATGCTGGGTCCAACCACAGACTCGAAAATTACAGAACAATTCGAATAAAATGAAATCTGTAATCGAATAAATGCTTATGCTTACCTGTCTACTCTCCAACTTTATTGTTTTGAAATAAAATCAATACTTTCTATTAACTCCTCATCAAAGAAAGCACGCAACTAACAATAGAGCACAATAACTGAGAAATTGACATTACCATCTGTAATTTTCGAGTCTATGGTTGGACCCAGTCAGCCTGTCTGGCATACCTATCTTTCTAGTGCTCTACTTGTTCTCTATCGATATGTACCAGAAATGATATACTTAAGATGTATAAAATATTATTTTAGACGTCTAAAATAATTATTTTAGACATCTTAGATATACTGATCCATTCTGACAGTCAAGCTGTCATTAAAGCCCTGAAGTTCTATGTCATCGACTAAAATCCATTATGACAGTGCTGAAGAAAACTCCAAAAATATATGAATCATCAGTATCTCTTTGCGCTTAAGAATTCCAAACTTCCATCAAATTGAACGTTCGCTACAAACAAAAGACAAAAGAGCCCAGTTACCGTAACTTTGAATTTCCTCTGAAGAAATACGACAATTCCAAACAACGTAACCTGACTCCACCATTTAACTGTTCAAGTACCTTGCGAGATAAAGATTAAGGAGATTCGGTGGAATCACTAAACATATTCATCTTATTTATCCCAAATGTGTTTAGAGAACACATCGAATGAGATTGCAATCCACTTAGGGGCGAAATCCAAAGCTTAACATCATCACGCAGCTTAAAGTAACTATCCTATATTTTCTCTTTACCTTAATCTCTGTAGTATGGAACAATTATCCTAAAAGCAAATGTGCTCGCGAGAGTCCAATAAGAAAACGCTCGCCTGGAAAATGAACTAGTGGTTTTGGCTCTGGCTTAAATAAGTTCATTTGGAAATTAAGCGAGATACACGAGTGTTGGGTCGCGATTTTCTAGGTTCTTCTGAAATGGTATTGCTAGTTTTATTCGAGTGCATATGATCGATAGAAAAAAGACGAATATGTGTACTGGTTAATAAATTAAAGAATCGGTGTTTCATATTATGCTTTATGTCTATATTGGATCGTGCCAAACTTCAAGGAAAGATAACACAAGATATGCGCAACAAGAAAGTCGAATTATTGATGGTTAGTTTTCAATTTACCAATTTTTGAATTCACAAAATATTTCAAGTTGCTCCATAAAATCCATTACACTCCAGTTGTCCTTGTAGTCCCATGAAATTTTACTAGTTAAGTATCTGAAAAAAAGCCAATAAAGTTGAGAATTATGTATGTAAAGAAATTCTTCTAATTACTGTAGTACTAAAATGTTCAATTAGATACCTTCTTACATATAAAATTCAGCGTGAGGACCATTCAAGACAATTGTGAATGAATTGTAAGTTACAAATGTGTACTATTCGGTGGAGTAATTTTTCAGTTTCGATATTTCTATTGAATAAGTTGTTATTGACGAAACCATGTAAGTTTAATGCCAATAAATCATGACTATTATATAATTCACTGTTATAATTACCACCAAGGTAGTATTCCAAAGTAGTATTGACATCGGTTGACTCTCAAATCGGTATTTTTGGAATCTCATTTAAAAGAAGATACAAGAAACTCTATTTCGAATACTTCTAGACTACTGGCCCGTGTTGAAAAAATTATGGGTCATTTGAACCACCAGGTGATATATCTAGAACGATATAAGAGCATAAAATAATAAGATTCAGCACTTGTCACTTGTAAGCTGTCCAACTGAGTGCAGGTGAGAATTCGAAAGTACAAGTAGAGTGGGTACATTTTGGTCACAAATTTTTGTACGGCATTCTTACCATCGATAGATCCGTGAAAAATAATAAGAAAACGCGTAGCGCCGTAAAAAAATGTGGAGCCACAAAGCCGAAATTTTTTTAATTTTCCGACAATTATCAGGGTTAATTTGGTCATTTGATTTTGTACGGCATCTGTGTCATACTATTTCAATACTGCTTCTAATCCGTTATTCCGCAAAGCCCCGTACAAAGATCATGCGACAAGGGAAAAAATCTAGGGTTTCAATACCCTCTCTTTCCGTAGTCCAGGGGTGATTTGACACAACATGAAATAAATTTATTTTGAAAGTATTTTATGCAAAGATAATATTTTTTCATATGTCGTACATTTTCGTTGGTCCAAAGGTCCAAAAAGAAAAAATCCATTTATTTGTCCTAATTTTCATAGTTTTTTCGTTATTCTAGGTTCCTAGTTAGAAACTATGTTGAATATGGGTTTGTATACTATCCATTTATACCAAAATATAGACATGTTGTCACTGATAATTCCAAAATACAACATATTTTTGAGAAGTACTCATGACACTGAAGTTAGCGGACCCCCTTGTCGCATGATTTTGTACTGCAAACTTGTCAGTGTCATGAGTACTTCTCAAAAATATGTTGTATTTGGGAATTATCAGTAACAATATGTCTATATTTTGGTATGAATGGATAGAATACAAACCCATATTCAACATAGTTTCTAACTAGGAACCTAGAATCACGAAAAAACTATGAAAATTAGTACAAAAAATGGATTTTTTCTTTTTTTCCCCTTTGAACCACGAAATTGTACGGCATATAAAAAATATTATCTTTGCATGAAATACTTTCAAAATAAATTTATTCCATGTTGTGTTAAATCACCCCCTATAGACTACTGAAAAAGAGGGGATTGCAACCCAAGATTTTTGCCCCTTGTCGCAAAATTTTTGTACGGCATTGCAGAATAATGGATCAGAAGCAGTATTGAAATAGTATGACACAGATGCCGTACAAAATCAAATGACCAAATTTACCCCGGTAATTGTCGAAAATTGAAATGAAAATTTCAACTTTGTGGCTCCACATTTTTTTACGGCGCTACGCGTTTTCTTATTATTTTTCACGGATCTATCGATGGTAAGAATGCCGTACAAAAATTTGTGACCAAAATGTACCCACTCTACCTGTACTTTCGAATTCTCACCTGCACTCAGTTGGACAGCTTACAAGTGACGGCATAGTGCTGAATTTTATTATTTTATGCTCTTATATCGTTCTAGATATGTCACCTGGTGGTTCAAATGACCCATAATTTTTTCATCACGGGCCTGTAGTCTATTCTTTGCTTGCTTGCTGATGCCAAAAATCTTTCATCCGTTTATTTTAAAGTTTAAAGATTTATGCAATCGGCAAAGTACAAAACAATTGTTATTCAATCAACTGGTTCATTAACGATAGCATGAGCGGAGCAAGCGCGTTAATAATTCAAGACCATTGATCTCTGCATCAATAAACGACTTGATTATGAATTTTTTTTTATCGACGACACATTTTGAATTGAGTGTCAATTTTTGACATAATTCTATGTTTTGGTAGAGTTATAACATAACTTGTATTGCTCCTAAATACCCTGTGTCCGCTTGTCCATGACAATTGCAAATTGAAATATCTAGATTTTATATTCAGGTCGACGGAAAATTTATATTTGGGCAACAATATTTGAGAAAAACTTTGTTAGTTGTTAGTTTCAGAATAGGATTGAAGTTTTTCTCCAGTTAAGATTTCGGACCATATCATTCTAAAAAATCTGGGAAAAATTCTAACTTAAGGCCAAGAGCAAATAAACTAACTGCCCTAAATTACTTTTCTCAATTTTTTTCCCATACCAGTTCCCTTACAATTACATTTTCCGTCCCCTGCCGAACTATAAATTATTTCGGTTTCTAGAAGGTAACACGAATAATGGAGGTTATAGTTTCAATTTATCACACTAGACTACGAATCATGATGCAATTGTATCACACCGCTTTATGTCATCCCGAAATGTTTCTTCTCACAGGCCTCTATTCTTTCATGTCTATGTGAAAACAATATTTATTTCTTGGCGACGTTCGAAAGGGCCTGCAGGAAATTAAAAATCAAATTCTGGAGACCATCTCAACGGCCGTAATTCAATCCAACACAACTAATGGCTTTCCAGATAATGGCTCCTAGTGATTGCCATCCGAATTGTCAGCCTCTAAGATTTTAAAAGGGTCTTTTGTGTGATTTATCCTAGCTATTATTCAACCGTCTCATTTGCAATTGCAGATCAAGATGGAGAGATCCTCAGAATTTTGTATGGGTTCATATGAAATCCACAGTCTGTATTTTAAAGATAACATTATACGATTGAACCGAATTATATGAATAAAATTGTGATATTAATTTCATTAAAGAAATTAGTAGAAATGCAGTAAAAACGTTTTTTCAATGTATATTCGTAATTGTTCATTCAATTACGGATAATTGTTTAAGTATCCGGAAGGAATGGAAATATTTATTTCGAATTATACATAGGGTAAAAGCTATATTGATTGACACCTTAAGTGCATAGTACTTTCAGTAGGGTAATTCGATTCCTTATTTCACTGTAACACCATGGTTGTTATTACGGAACTATAGTTGAATGTGCTATTTTGGTGTTACATTCAAACTTTCGATAAATATCGATTGAATATTCGAAGATACACCAATTTCGTCGAAATTACATATTTGATAGTCATTGACTCACTTCTATAGTAATTGACACCCAGTATGATGGTCATCGACATAATTTCATCTCACTTTTGCATCAATTTTGGTAATGATATCATCTTGCTTTCTCTGATCATACATTCTCATATAGGGGTCATTGAGACATTCATAATAGAAATAATAAGGTTTAGACAATTTTATTCCATATAAACAAAGAAATAACAAAAAGTATTAGTGATTTTCACAAATATACCGATGTAATAAATTAATTGGTGCTATTTAGGTTTTTCCATCTGTGTCTCCATATTTCAGAGTGTTTTATTTCTATTTGAGTCCTCAGGTTATGAGGTTATCATTCTGAAAACCACATCATTAGATATTTGAAGCGAGATTTTGCAGTAGTGTCAATAATTGTATATGTTTACTTAAGGATAGCGACTGATGTAGGTACCTACATAATTGCGCATCTTTTCCGAACTAAGTCAGATTTTTTTAAATCTTTTCATTAATGCATTGGATGCGAATAGTACATATATTATGTACCATTAAAAAAAACAAATTTTTGTTGTTTTTATCAGCATTCAATATGTGAGTTCCAAATGTTGGCGTGCAGTTCCTGAAGAATTTCATTTTTAAAAAATATATCATGAATTTTTATTCTAGGAGTCTCCACTTAATTTCGCACAGGTCATCATTGTATCGTTCACTGTACCAATAAAAAATGCTAAGGTTTTCTTTTTGAATAATTTTATTTCAAATCTTCGAAAGTAACTACAGTAGGTTCACAAAATAGAAAAATTATATTCGCCTTTTTTGTACAATTTGCCAGACTGACAGTATAACTCGCTTCTGAAAAGTTCTCAACATTAGCACGTAATTCTCAACTCGTTCTAGAGATTCGATGAATGCTGCCTCTTCTGCAGAATCTACGACTGAAAGATTATAAATCCAACATCATTCAGCAGGGAAAGAACTAAAACTAGACGGTTTATCGACACCGAATGTTCCATAAAAATTATCTAGACTCCTATAAAGAATATCAATCTCAACGACAGTTTCCACTGTCGTGGTGAGTTACATCTTTGGCATTTACTACGAATTTATCGTCTGTGTGGACGTGAAAATTGGAATGTGGCAATAAAAATTTGATTATTGCTTGTAAGATAATGATCTTCTGAAATTCACAATCGCAATTTTATTGATCACCACATAAGTCGAATTCTTAGGGTTTTGAGGAAGTTTTGATAATGTTGAATTGTTGTATACACATCAAAATTTGTCAAAAGAGATTAATTAATGAAATGATTCTGATAAGACGTACACCTAGTACCTACAGTAAATTTTAGAATAGATGTTATTACATTGAGCGCTATACATTGCAATTTAATCAAAGAATTCAGACTATGACAGTGAACATACAATGTGCGCCTGCCTTTCATTGTTGTTTACCACTGCGTTAGTACCCCATTTACCCTGTAAATTATGTATTCATACATTATATCATGCTTATAAATTGTTCTTCTGATGTGATGAGTTCTCCTTCTTGTTATATTTTATATTTTATTGTGATATTTTATATAGTGTGAGTCTTCGAACATGTTCTTATTGGGTCATTATGAAATCTAATTGCTTTTCATTTTATTTTCGACTTTAAATAGACGTTTATATTTATTTTTATGGCGTATGTGTACTAACCATGGTTATTTTTTATATATTTTGAAGTTTGTATATCTTATAATTCTTTCTGAGTGCTCAATTGATTGTATTTTCCTATTTTTTTAGGCTGAAGAAGAAAATAAAAGTTTCCGAAACGTCGCTGAAAGTATAAAAAGTTTTTCTTTTGTTTCCTTGTGCCGATATACAGGGTGTTTCATTGGGAAAGGAAATACTTCACAGGTGCATAGGTGGCACCAAGACGGTTCTAGAGATACCCCATTTATAATATTGAATCCATAATTATTTAAACATTACTTTGTAATTCATTTTAACATTGGTTTTCCTTTTTATAGCCGTATACTTGAAAATCCAGGTCCGGGTTAACGAAAATTATGAATCGTTTGAATCCTCGAAGCAACACCCTGTACATCGGAATTCTGAAAATCTGTTTTAAAATTCGAAATACCAGTAAAAACTGAACTGAGACGTACACTTCAAATTTTCGCGCAGATAATTTCAATGCACAAATTTTCAACGTAGAAGTGAAGTTTTTAAGAACTAAGATACCTGAAAGTGGTTAGAAGTGACTTTTAACAATGAATTATCAACAATATTGAATCCATAATTATTTCATCATTACTTTATGATTCATTTCCACATTAGTTTTCATTTATTGAGAAGTGAGTTGCATTATAACGTATAATAATTATGGATTTCAATATTTTGATAATTCATTGTTAAAGTCACTTCAAACCACTTTCAGGTATCCAATTTCTTAAAAACTTCACTTTCACAATGAAAATTGTGCAGTGAAACTATCTGCGCGAAATTTGAAGTGTACGTCTCAGTTCAGTTTTAAGTGGTATTTTCGAATTTCAAAACAGATTTTCAAAATTCCGAGTTACAGGGTGTTGTTTCGAGGATTCAAACGATTCATAATTTTCGTTGACCCGGACCTGGATTTTCAAGTATACAGCTATAAAAAAGAAAACCAATGTAAAAATGAATTACAGAGTAATGTTGAAATAATTATGGATTCAATATTGTTGATAATTCATTGTTAAAGTCACTTCAAAACCACACTTTCGGGTATCCAAGTTCCTAAAAACTCCATTTTTACCTTGAAAATTTTTCCAGTAAAACTTTCTGCGCGAAAATTTGAAGTATACGTCTCAGTTTAGTTTTTAGTGGTGTTTTCGAAATATTAAAACAGATTTCAAAATTCCGATGTACAGGGTGTTGTTTCGAGTATTCAAACGATTCATAATTTTTTGTTAACCCGGACCTGGATTCTCGAGGCGGTTATTGCATGATATGTTTGAGCTCTCAATTAGGAACATATTTGCCAAATATGAAGAAAAATACCGGGTGGTTTGTCTGGTACGGCCTCAGGAAGAAACGGGCAAAATTCATAAAACACCCTGTATCTCGGCTACGAAGACAGTGAGACCCAATAAATGGGTATCTCTAGAACCGTCTTGGTGCCACCTATGCCCATGTGAAGTATTTCTCTTTCCGAATGAAACACCCTGTATATTACTGAATCGAGCAAGTAAGACTCCCAAAGTGATCATATAAAGATAACATGCAGTTTAACGAAATGTTGATAATGAGAAATATTCGAAGATGAATTACCTTGTAGCATTGAGTTTAAAAATATTTTTAAACTCAATGCTTGTAGTCAATATTTCGAAAATAAAGCAATTGCGTTTTTATCCCTCTTCACGTGCTAGGCTTTCTTTCGAAGTTAACAAATTCATAAATAAATTTTGAACGCTTGCTTGCGGTGGATCAATAATACAATTACCTCAAAATTTTATACGGGATTTAAGATTGATACCATGTTCCATCATAAACTGGACAAACATTGATGAGATAAGAGGTCTTTACTGTTGCTCACCATACGATTGTTTTCATTTTAGTGATGAAATAGTGAAGATTTCACACACAAAAATTGTCTTGTTAGTTTAATCAAGTTTAGGGTTGATAAGGACAGCCAAGAGTATTGAGGTGTGTGTATCATTTAGTTTTCAATTTATCAACATTTTGGCAACAACTCCGTTCTTTGTAACAATATATCATTGAGTGATAGTTTTTCAATCAACTAAATTATTAAAGACTAAAAGTCGAGATATTAATAGTTCGAGACCATTAGTCGATCGATTAATAACCGAGTGTTTACTAGATTTTTCCGACGACCTCAATATGAATTGTGTATAAATACTTGATTGAAATACATTCTCATTCATCACAAGACATACATTTGACATAATAAAATGTCTATGTATTTTTTTCCACTAGAGCTTTACATTTCTCGTAGTGCTTCTGAATACTTTGTGAACGGTTGCCATGAGGATTGCACATAAACTAGCATAAATTGAGCATCAAAATGGGGCATTCATGTTCAATTCCATACAGATTAAAATCTCCATTTATTTCGAGGTCGGTGGAAAAATATTTCACTCTACTCAGAGCATTCTGATCGAAAAAGTCGCGCGATATATTTCAATTAGTCGCATAGAAACCTCTCGAAACTTTATAGAAAAAAACAACCGTATTCCGGTCCAATTTAGACCGAAAATTAATTCGTTCTGGATGTATTTTCGGGAAAACAAATTGAATTACTGAAAAAGTTTTCAACATCGACGAGGAAAAAAAAGGAAAGACGGGTTGAGAAAGAGCAATCCCGATAGAAGTGCCTTTCGGGCAATGATTTGAATGCGTACGGAAAGGACCGGCTTAATTAAGTCATATTTTAGGCTCCTAATCCTGAAAGCCGGCTAGAGCACAGGCCATTCGGCTTTCCATTGACGAGATAAGAGGTCTATACTGTTGCTTTCCGTACGAGTGTGTAAGGAAAGGCGTTCGGGTTGTTTAATCCCCGCTTTCGTCCCGGTTTTCGGGAAATGTTTACGATGTTAGGTTTTTCGTTCGGGTACTTCGGAATGCAAATGAGGGAATGAATAAGAGGAGCTTTAGTCAGCCCGAAATCGATAAGATTGCGTACATAATGGAAGAATGAATAGATTATTGAATCGATTCGGCAGGAGGAAATAAGGAAATGAAGTTTTTTTGCCTTGGTCCACCTGTAGAAAATTTCAACCAACATTATTGGGTCCATGTTCTAGGAGGAACAGCGTTCTGTGATGCAGCCCAAATTAGCATCGTTCGCTCGCCGAAGAACAACATGACATAACTTTGTCAAATTGTTTATATAAGATTCAAGTATTGTTCGACTTGAATCACTAGAATTTTTACTCCCTGAATCTTCATTGAAGCGGTGTTCACCGGCAAATCAAGGAGCAGAAGCAAGTAGACGAATCAGACTTAGCTTGGCTGCATTTGGGAAACTACATAGACTTATAAAAGATTTATATGTCTATGGGAAACTAGGCAATATATTAAAAAGCAAGGAAATCCCTATAACCTAAAGAGAAAAGTATTCGATTCGTGCATTCTTCCAGTGACGACGTACGACCTTGAAACAACAGCAATCACAAAAGCTACAGCAAACATCATGCCTGTCACACAAAGGGAAATGGAAAGAAGAATGCTTGGTATTTCCCTGCGAGACAGAGTTAAAAATACCGATATCCGTAGCAAAACTAAAGTCTTTTTCGCACTACGTTAGTAGCTTAGTCGAGTAGTGAGAAATTTAGTAGCTACTGTCCATCCAATCGTTCGCACTTTGGTCGAGTAGAGTTCACAAGTGAGAAGCGCTTTGTCAACTGAACAACTCGCAACGCACACATTTTCACGTAATTTCTTCGAAGCGAAACAAAAACGTGAGATGGACAAATTGCAACGTAATAAAATAAATAAACTTGTAAATCTAATCGTGATGTCTATTTTAGAAGAAGTTGATGAAATTTGTATCCTGGTATGCGGATTGCTTCATTTGCTTGTTTTGTATGATTGAGATTTAATATTCCACAAACTTTCGTGTTTGAGGTATTTTGTTAGGAATTTAAGGGTGATTTCTTCGCTCCAACGGAAAAGACATTTTCGGCATACAACAAGTGTTTTTACCTATGAGTTTAGGTTATCTATGGAACATGTTGGCGGCAAATATAATTCTAATGCACTCAACTAAACGGATCGGTTCGGACCTATCTTGTCCGTGAGCGAGTGAAGAGTATCGCGTGGTGCGGTACTCAACTCAACTCAATGGAACCAATTGGATTGACTCGACTAAACTATTCACTCATCTACTAGACTAAATTCTTTGTGTTCACTCACGTTCAGTAACTAAATTTGTAGCTACTCGACTAAACTACTAGCGTAGTGCGAACAAGGCTTAAAGTCATGGACGTAATGCAACGTATAGCCTCGCGTGGCAATGGGTGGGGCACGCTGCAAGACAACATGAAGACAGATGGCCGAAAAGAAGCCTCAACTGGAGTCCGCGGACGACAACCCGGAGCAGAGAAAGACCACCGAGATGCTGGGCTGATGACCTACGAGACGTGGCAGGTGGAAAGTGGCGAGAGACAGAGAAAGATGGCGCAATTTCGAAGAGGCCTATATCCAGGAGTGGATGGAAAGTGGCTGAAAAGAAAAAGAAGAGGAATTATGAATAAATCACAAACAAGGAAGAAAAAGAAATCAGTTGTGTATTGTGTTCACTGGTTGCGTGTAGAAACGTGTTATTTGAATATTGGAGTCGTGTAATTGTGAGTTTGGTGTTGGCAACACTGAATTTGGATCTTTCCGTATTGGACGTCCCAGTCACAACTGGGTACGTAGACTCTTATACTCAAAAAAACGTATATCAAAACGTCTTAAACTTGTACGTTCTTGTATGTCCTTCAAATATCCTGAGAAGATGGCTTGAAGACGTCCGTTTAATGCCCCTGAATGGACAGACATAATTTGGATGTTAAAGAGACATCTTCGAGACGTCCATTTATGTACAGAATAGCCAAAACTGCAAACAACCCTTCGTTGATATGCTGATATATTCAACACCGATTCAAATTCAAAAATCTGCACTCTGACATAATGGATAAGCTCGACACTAGTCCGAAACAGACAAAACGTAATAAAAGGCGAAAATGGGTAAAAAATTCATTGGATCCGTGACCGTTTCTAGATTCAGCATACTCAGGATTCAAATCCGGATTAAGCAAGCACTTCAGCAGCGTGAATGTCGATTTTCAGGAGCAGCAACAGCAGCAGCACACGCATTGGCACGATACGAAGCCAGCAGGACGATAGATAACGGTAGATCTCCTCCCACTGAAGGCCCGGACTGAGATATATCTACGTCCGAGCCACGCTAATGGCCTTATGTTGATTGCAAGTTTTAAGGGAGCTGGATTTATGGCCGTATCGGATAAGGGGGGAGGCAGATACCCCAGTAATTTATTCTCTGGATCTTTTTATACATTAGATTTCTATTGAAACGCGGTGTCGGTGACAGTGGGGAGTTGTTGGTTCAGCTGCGTGAATATCTGTTGGAATGGCTTCCGGAAGAGGAATAGGCTATGGGAAGAAAAGTTGGGACGATACTTAACCCAGATTGAAAGGTTATTTTATTCTGAAAATTTGGACAATCAAGATGAGAATTTGGATAGATATATTATTTTTCTGGGTTTCAGAATCGAATTTGTTTATGGTTAATATTTAGGGATATTATATTTTACGATTGACTACAATTAAATTTCCGTAATTGTTATCCTCAATGTCAATTTGAGTTGATGAAAATAAGGAAAAATAAACGAACATTTTCATATAGATTGACGTGAAATTCTTGATGTTGTCATAGATATATTATTTGGGCTACTCTATTCACTTCTTCTGTTCAACGTTTCGAACAGCATTCACCAGCAGTCAGGAAAACACTTCAGATTCTGAACTCCCAAAGAAGCAACTTTCGTTAATCTTTGAAAACCTACTAATTGACAAAGAAACTGCAACATCCAGAAGTAGCTGATTGAACTTTTAATTTTCATTTGGTGAAACATAAATAAAGAGTGAATGAAAAGAAATGAGAAATAAAATTTGAAGAAAAAAACGAAGGGTTTATTTTCAATCAATTTTTCAGTTACATGTTTGTCCACTGTGAATCTATACACTCCCTATCACTTCTTAGCATTGATGCAACAAAGATGGTCTATTTCATCTTGAGGGTTATTATCCCGAGCTACCTGTACTTCATGTCTCAGAGCCGCCAAAGTCCGTAGAGGCTGAGATAAATTTTCAAGACTTCTATATGCTCTATAGGCAAAAATCGGGGGGATCTTGGCGACCACGGCAAAAAAGTTCAAACTCTGGCAACATGGGGTGGAGCATTATCTTGCTGAAATATATGATTCTCGAGCCGGTTAATGTTAGCCAAAGGTTCTTACTAAAGTAGAGAACACAAAATACCAATTGAAAAATGCTTGTCCTTTGCCACAATTTCCATAGCAAATAAAATGTCTGTAAAACCAACGCTTTAGACTCTTATCTTGCCATATACATCTTCTTAGCTCTCGCCCTACTCGAATTGTAAAGAAACTCGTTATTTCGATAAGCTACAAAATACCCCAGTAGAAGAAATTCACGTAGATCTCGGTGCATTTCATTTGATTTTTTGAATCATCTGTTACAATATTGAGATATGTTGGTCTGGTATTCTCAACACAAACTTCATTGTGATCTAATTTATTACCTTTTGCCGAGATTTTAAATGGTTTCGAGTTATGTCTTTTTTTATTTTGAAACCTCAATTCCTACTGCTTTTGGATGAAATAGTGATCAAAAGGTTGCAAAATCGAGCTATGCAACTTTTTCAAATTAGATATTGAATGTATAAATGTAATGTAAACTCTATGGGAAAACTATTTATTTGCGTCACTACACTACTAAGTATAAAATTCAGTCGGAAAACAGCAATAAATATGTTGTGTCATTAGCTGATGTTCAATGAAATAGAGAACACAAAATAGCAGAAACCAGTTGGTCAGAATACTTGCCCACTGCCTCTATCTTCATTGCACATAAACTATCTGGAAAAGCAACCATTTGGGCTTTCATCTTAATTAAAACACGTTTTCAGTAGATCTAGCCATCTACATCTTCTTACCTCTCGGCCTACTCAAATTGTAATGCAGCTCTTGATTTCGATAAGCTGCAAAATCCCCTAGTAGCAGAAATTCACGTAGATCTCGGTGCCTTACATTTGATTTGTTGAATCATCGGTTTGAATATTAAGATATGTTTGTCTGGAATTCGCAACACAAACTTCATTGTTTGTTGTCGAATTAGGGGAGATCTTAGTTGCCTAATACACATACGGGACGGTCGAAGCGGAGTCATCTCATCCAAGAAAATTATCTGTGGGTAAACGACAGATATTGCAGATTGCGACAGTTCGTAAGATGGAGATATTCGGGTAGAATTCGGTCTGGGGATTCGATTTCTAAGATATCTCGACGTTTCTGATGGATTTCGTGGAATTGTATTTTGGGGATTGAAGATGAAATTCGTAAGAGTTAACATCCGAAATATCTGAATGGTGATCAAATTTGAATTGTTCCGTTCGTTGTTCAGTTGTCTCTCCCATTACCAGTTTATAAATATTTAGCGTTATTAGACAGAATATGGTTGTATTGTAGAACTACACTTGAGTACAAGGTATCTTACAGGGTGTCCGGGAAGAATATCCAATACTCACGGAAATAAAGAACGTCTGAAATTTTTCTGGTCCGGATCTGATTTATTCAATTCGGGGAATATTGAAAGATGGTTATCTTAAAGGGTGCCATAACTTTCGAATTTGAAATGATTCGGTCGAATAGCTTGAGAACTTTTTTTTTGAACGCTGAAATTTCACTCATGAGGTAATGTTTATTAATCACTTCTTGATCACCCTGTATGACCGTGTCAAGCAGAGATTTTGAATTTTTTTCATGAATTGATTCTTTCTGGTTACAAAAATGAAAAAACATATTGTTCACGTTCCAATATTCATGAAAATATAACAAGTCCAAAATATTTCTAGTCCATATCTGATTTAATCAATTTCTGAAATATTGAAAGACGGTAATCGTAAAGGGTCACAAACTTTCAAATTTAGAATCATACGGTAGAATAGTTTAAGAGTTATTGAACTTTGAAATTTCACCCATAAGATGAATATCACCCCGTAGATCCCAAATGAAGGCCCTCAAATGTTCAAAATCTCTTATTGCCAGTCCTCCTTCGATCTCCTTGATTCATGGTATCCGTTTGTCACATTCTTCCCGGGACACCCTGTATAGTTCAAATATAATTTGCCTTGCGGTGAGGAAATAAAATAAATCGAATTAGGGGCCTATTGCACCAAAATACTTGGCAACTTTTCACTTTGCACTTTGCAATCTGACAAATTTCAAAAGTGAAAATTAGTTTATTGCCCAACATTTCTCCGAACATATTATTTCTGCGAAGTACTCACTTTGCACTGAGTCGGACTATTTGTTTCTTATAATTGATATAGAATCCCAAGTCAAGTCTGCAACCAATCGTAAGGAATATGACTTTCGAATAGAAAAAAAACCTTACATTAGATTTCTGACATTTGAGTTAATGAGTCGAAAGTAATCACTACTTTTCAAGAAATACAAGTTTTAGGTTTCATTGTACCTATTTTAATATAAAGTAAAAAGCTACTGATTTATTCAATAGCTTCGAAAATTGCATATAGGTACAGGGTCAGTCTTTGTTTTATAAAATATTTCAACTGAAGATTTTTGGGGCCAACAGAAACACTATTTTCCACTACCAATTTTCCGGATTCGACCTAGATAAAAAAGATATACATAGCCATTATAAATTCTCATAGTGAGCTTTCCCACCCCTGAAAACTTGACCAGTGAGGTTTTCTAAGCATAACATATATCAGTATACCATTCAAATCTTCGAAATAATCCAATGGGAATTAAACTTTTTCGGGTCTGCTCCAATTATTTTTTACTGGAACGCTACATTATCCAGCCTCCAATGACCATGATAGATGACAGATTGAATTCGAAATAAGCATCTGTACCTTTAATAAAAACAAACATTAATTTTTTTTTAATAATCTGCCGACAGCTGTTTCTGGCTTTTTGGTCGTCATCAGTGCAGCGATCTCTGAAATCTGAATGATCCAAGTTGCTCTAGGATAAGGTTATAGGTGTGTTCTTTTATTCACCAGATGGATTCACCGCTGTCATCACGGTTGCATCAAACCGTTCGTTTATTCAACGATGGAAACTGTCACTCGTTCGTTTAATCACCGATGTTTTCATCGGTGGCTCATCGGATCCATCGACTTTCAGAGCCGGTGAATGTGATGAAATTCTGATGAATTCAAGTGGAGGGGGTAAATTTGTATGGCAGAAACGTCAATGTTATCTGTCACGACTCAACTAAATAGCAGATAACCATCAACTCGTTCTTTTATTCGACATCAGATGAGCCATCTGACATTTCATCTGGTTTCCATCCGGGTGAATCCATCGGTGAATAAAAGAACACACCTTATGAGATTTTTGGCAGAGAACTAGTACGAATTGAATCTCACTAGCACCACCTCGAACCAATACTTGCGACTACCCACCTCAGAGTTCACTGCACTGATGACAGCCAAAAGCCAAGAATAGCTGTCTGCAGATTCTCTGTGGGACATAATCTCCATGCAGATTCTTTGGACGATATGCAAGCGCATAGCTCAGGAGTCTTAGTTGAATATTTGTTGATGTTATCGACTAATATTATTCTCTGCTCAATTACAATGGATATTCCCTATAACGAAATCGCTAAACCCGCAAAAAAAAATTTCGTTATACAGAAGTTTTTTTATAGTGTAAAGTATCGAACCAAGCAATAATTGCATTTTTTATATTTAATTCATATAGGTACATAATCAAAAAGGTGTGTATGTGCATTTCTGATAGCTTATAGGCATTTTATGTAGGTACGTATACAATACATACCTATTCAAGATTTTTTTGGCAAATAATTCGTAATTTTCGTCTGAGTGGTACAATTAGAAAACATTTTATTCTCATGAAAAAACATCGCATTTTCTCAAAGACTCAAAATTATTTTCCGGAACCTCTTCAATGGATCGGAAAGCGAGAAAATTGAAAACGTTTCAGAGGCTAGAAGTTCCTCTTCACGATTTGGTACGCTGTCGGTATCATCACTACTATCGTAGTGATCTCGAACACCGCAATTGACACTGTTTAACAGTCCTTTTCAGTTGGAAGTTCATTTGTTACAATAGGTTTGTTCCAACAGCAGTCACTGTACGGTCCACCACATGCGCAGTAGATTAAAGGCGTTCCAACAGCGTTTTTGGACGGTACAGTGAAACGATCCCAAATCCCTGTCTCCTGTTCCAACTGACCTATGTACCGTCCCATGTGCGGTACAGTGTACGGTCAAATCGATCCCTGCTAGGAGGCAGGGATCGTTTGTACTGGTTTGGTACTGACCTGCGCCATTTGTATTTCTATTTATTTTAGGTTAGGACGGTAATGTTTTTTCTCAGATCGAAAGAAAGTTATTATTGATATGAGGTTCATTTATTTATCTCATTTGTTCTTGTGGTATTTTCAGAGACAGGTCTCTGATTTTTTTCAGTTTTTGTTCGCTTGTTTTGTTACTCATTGAACGATAAATTCAAATGGAAATTATTCATTAGTTGGAAACTTAGAAGAAAGTATTAGAATTATAGAATTAAAAGTAATAACAGTGTATGGTGGAGTAATGTTTGAAATTTTTAATTATTACGTGAGCAGTTTTTATTCCAAAGTTGCTTCAGAATTCTCATTTCAAAGAAGCCCACTTTCTCCATATGAATACCATGTACTGAAATTAAGAATTGGTTTCCTTTGCACCACATTTGTAATCCCGTGTACTTGGGGAAGTCACTTTTATTTTCGTAAAGCAACTAAGTAATTGATGAAAAGCTTAATAAACAAAAAATAATAGACATCATCGAGCAAGGTATTTGATTTAGAAGAGAATTCAAAATTGGCAATTACCCTTCCAAGTATACAAAGTATCGGAAACGTAAAATAACACACTATATTTCATTCATCGGCGAAGTTTTATTACATTTTCGATACTTATTCAAGCAAACATACTATTGAAGAATTCATTTATAAAAAAAATTCAAATTCAAATTTTAACGATACACGGGTACACAAAAGCGTTCCAACAACCTGAACTGTGAACCAGCCCTTGAACCGTACACGGCACTGACCTGCGCATAAATGCGATACAAAACGATTCCATGTACGGTACATTGTACGGTCAAAAATACGCTGTTGGAACAAACCTAATATTACATCCACATTAACGGAATCCTCTGAAGTAACCGTCATTTTCAACATTTTCATCTAAATCGAACGTTTCGGAAGGATCTATCCGCCCGCTGTGATGGTTTAGTTTATGATCGGGATTTATTACCTACGTCCGGCATAATTATGGAAAAACCCACCCTTATACCTTTTTACCAATACCCATTAAAAGAATGATGTTCATGTTCTTGGAATACTTCGTTATAGAGAGAATTTACTTCGTTTCAGAGGGTATTTTCAACATAGAATTTGGATTCAATGTGCAATAGCAATGTCTTGAACGACATTCGTTATACAGTGAAATTCGTTATACAGACGTTAGCTATAGGGAAGTTCCACTATATATCTATTCATACATTTTGGCAGTTGCTATGAAATCGTTCTCATTTATTAATTTCTGTCTTTGATCCAAAGATAAAAAAGTTTCCCAAAATCAATCTGCAGCTGCAATGCACCAATTCCAGTGTACCGGGCTCAACACGCGGCACACCTAGTGCTACACACAGCAACAAGCAATTCATTACGAGGAGAAGCCAGGGGAGGATAGAGAATCGAACATGCTTCTCCATTTAATTCGGCACGTTTTGCAGGTTCGGATTACAACTCTTTAGGTCCCGACAAGGCGAAATGCGACACCAACTTAAGTGCTCCCCATCCAGGCCGGCGAAATAGAGATGTTTGTCAACTTGGGGCATTAGGTTTATTTGTGTAAGGAGAGAGGTAAATGCGCTGTTATCGAATATGTTTGCATCTCACGTGCCGAATTTATACACCGACGTGATTTCCTGATTTGTGAACGGTCTTTGTAGTGATTTCTCTTGGGTCATGTGGAAACGCAAATGTTGGATGCTAATGGCCGACTTAATTCGATGGACTATTGAAGGTGTCTGCTGGTTTAGTACTCAAGTTGGAGCCTGTGTTCGATATAATTATATTTGGAGCCATTTTGTGTATTTTGATGTACAGTTCCGGGGGTTGTGACCAGGGACGGACTAGAGAGAAATTGCCTGGGGAACCGAGGATTGTATTGATAATTCACATTTACCCAAACAGTGAAGCCTTCACGTTGTGAATTGATTGTAATGCAATGACTCCAATTCTGCTTTATCGTAAGCTTTCTGTCTTCCACCACACCGTTCTTGAAGCTTTGAAACCCCTCAGGACAAGTAATTTCACATAATAATAATAAAATTTCTTTAATTCAAATGAAGTTAAGTTACACCCTGTATACATAAAAAATTAAATTAAATGCCCTTCTCCATAGAAATATAAGTGAGTTGTCGTTCATATTCGCACGCGACCGGAATGTGTCGGACGCTTATTTGACAAGTAAAGAGGGGAAAGATAGAATGAGAATGAGGTAAGGTAAATGTACCAGTTATCGACACTATAGTGGAAACTTGGCAATGTACAATGTTTTTCGGATAGTCATCAAATAATGTGTGATAATGTGTTTCATATGTTTTCATGTGAAGACGTTATTATTTCGCTGCTAAATAAATCCCTTTAAAGTGGTTAAAACTTCAACAAAATAAACAAAAAACTATACTGTAGGAACCCTAGTGAATTATCTAGTATAGTTACGAAAAATTCAACCCAATCCATAATTCTTAATAAAACAATTCCGAGAATAAACCCAAATATCAAGAAAATAAAAACTAAACAATACAAACATACGTTCACTTTCTTATCGGATCGAGATTGTCGCGAGCAGAGCCGGATTCAGGTACATTCTGAATAAGTGAGGATGAAGTGTCGTAAATGCGACAAAGCCCTTGGTAAAAACGGGTTTAAAATACAATGCAAAGGAAATTGCAGCTTGTGGTTTCATCGAAAATGCGCTTCTATAAGCGACGAAAAATTTAAAGAAATAAAAAATGGTAGAACCATTTGGGTGTGCGAATATTGCGAGGATCCCGAGGAGAGTGAAGACAATGGAGATAGTGACGATGATGATGAGTCCAGCATTGAAAAAACACCAGCTGGAAGATATTCATTGCCAACACAGCGAACAACTAATGCTGATCTCCTGAGAGAAATTAAAAAAATAGGAAAACAAAATAACGAACTTCTGAAAAAGATGGGTAAAATGGAAAAGCAACATGAGGAAATGGGAGATGAGATAAGAAATCTTCAGAATGAACAAGCTCAAATGAAGAAGGAGATAGAAACTTTATACAAAGAGAAAAATAAAACAGAACAAGAAAAACTCAACAATAATATTGTCATCACAGGCTTCCCAACTCTGGATAATGATGAGAAGTCTAACAAAGATCTTTTTGTCCAACTAGCAAAAAAAATCAAAATCAATATAGAAGATAATGAATTTTCCTGTGAAAGAATAGGCCGAGATGGAAATCAACTAAGAGTGAAATTCCAAGATAAAGAAAGCAAGAAGGCACTCATGGCTGCAAAACGCCTTGTTACAATAAAAACTAAGGATCTTGGATTCCATGAAAACCAGACATTATACCTTAATCACGATCTCAGTATATGGCAACAGAAGTTATTCAAGGAAGCACGAAACTTAAAGAAAACCAAGGGTTACAAATATGTATGGATCTCAGAGGGCAGAATACTAGTGAAAAAGGACACAAACAGCAAGACAAAGGAGATAGACTCGCTCAGCAGCTTAGAAAAACTAGAAGGCACAAAAAACTAAAGTATTCCACAAACAGAAAAAAACCAATTATAAAAATATTATATTGCAATATACGTTCATTAAAAACAAAATACAAAATTGAAAACTTGAATGCATACATAAAACAGATAAATTATCCATTGGTGGTGGTTCTTACTGAGACCTGGCTTCATGACAATGAAACATCTTTTTACGCATTAGATCAATATCAATCAATACACAACTGTAGAAATTCTCATGGCGGGGGAGTCGCAATATTCGTGAGGGAGGGTGTTGAATTCGAGACTCTTGAAATAAAAGAAATACCTAAATGTAATATAGTAGGAATTTACATAAATGACTTGAAATATAAAATTTGGGCAATATACAGAGCCCCCAATTGTGATATTCACACTTTCCTTAATGTCTTCAATGAAATAGTTGGAAGAGGCCTAAAAACTATTATAATAGGAGATATCAATATCGATATACTGGAACATACTGCGAAGAACAGGGAATACATGGATATAATACTCCAGAACTACCTAGAAATAAAAAATAAGGAATTAACAAGAATCAATACCACAAGCGATAACCAAGGAACTATAATAGACCATTTAATAGCACCTGTAAATACCAAATGCAAAATAGCAACGAAAAACACTAGTATTTCTGATCATCAAATGCTAGTAGCAACAATTGAATTAAAGAAACAAGTCACTGTGAAAACCATAAAAAGAATAATACCTGTTACAAACTACAATCTTCTAAATGAATATCTTGAAGAGGCAATAAACAAAAATACTATTAGAAACCTAGATGAACTGATAAAAATTATAGTAGACTTGAAGAAGAAAGCTACTGAAAAAAAAACAAAAAAAAGTGACATCCACAATCCTTGGTATGATAATAATATCTACAAAAAAATGAGACATAGAGATAAGCTATACAAAAAACTGAAAGAATCACCTGAAGATGAATCTCTAAAAAGAAAATTTATAATAGAAAAAAACAAACTGAATACTTACATAAGACATAAGAAAAAAAGATATTATACCAGGAAATTCTTTGAAGCCGGCGCTAATACCAAAAAAACATGGAAAATCATAAACAGCTTATTACATAAAGAAAATAAAAATAGTAAAAACATCAAAGAACTTAATATTTGTGGAAAAAAATACAAGTCCCCATTATCTATCTGCAGAGAATTCAACAAATATTTCACCTCAGAAGCAAAAAAATTACAGAAGAAACTAAAAAGAAAAACCCAAACCGAGATAAGAGAAATAATAGCAGACAAATGCCTTTTATTTACTAAATGTAATGCAGAAGAAATAACAAAAATAATTTCCAACCTGAAAAAAAATACTGCCCCTGGTCCAGATGGAATTACTACAAGAGACATACAAACAATCTTCCCCACTATTAAAAACACACTGCTGTTACTCATCAATTACCATCTCGAAGCAGGAACATTTCCAAAAAAGTGCAAAGTATCCAAAGTAACGCCAGTATTCAAAAAAGGAAAACAAGATATACCATCCAACTATAGACCAATTTCTGTTACTTCCATCTTTTCAAAAATTCTAGAAAAGGTAATAAA
The DNA here is from genome assembly GCA_013421045.1 of Propylea japonica. Lineage (NCBI taxonomy): Eukaryota > Metazoa > Arthropoda > Insecta > Coleoptera > Coccinellidae > Propylea > Propylea japonica. The sequence continues at coordinate 12,611,778 of CM024239.1, read as the reverse complement.
AGACCGGTTATTAAAATTCCTCAATATCTCAGCAGAACAATATGGTTTTCAAACCAAGAGTTCCACCTTAGGAGCAGCAGTAGACATAGTTGAACATATTCACAAGAACCTTGAAAAGAAAGAAACCGTTGCAGCAATATTTGTGGATTGAAAAAAGCTTTTGATACACTAGATATAAAAATATTATTGAAAAAATTAAAAAAGATTGGAATACAGGGTAAGGCGTTTAAATTGCTAGAATCGTTTTTACTTGGCAGGAAACAGTATGTGCAAATGGGTGGAAATAGGAGTGCTTATAGAAGAGTAACAACTGGTGTTCCTCAGGAAACAGTCCTCGGCCCATTATTATACCTGATATATGTAGAGAGCATTACTCAACTCGGTTTGAAAGGAAACCACTGGATGTTCGCAGATGATACCGTGATTGTGTACAGTGCCAAGTCAGAGGATGACTTAGAAAATATAATAAAACAAGACCTCAACAAATTCTTAGACTGGCTAACTCAGAATAAACTGATTATAAATGAGAAGAAGACAGTCATAATGTTGTTCGGAGCAAAAGGAAAGTCAAACATAGAAATCTGTCTCAATAAAAAAAGAATCAAACAAGTGAGTACATATAATTATCTTGGCCTTCAACTGAATGATAAACTCAAGTGGGATGACCATATCCAAATGGTAATCAACAGATTATCTGGACTCATTGGTGCCCTCCGTAGAGTCTCTGAATGCTTGAGTGATTCTTGTCGACACTCGATATACTATTCCCATATAATATCTGTTATGACTTACCTGATGCCAATATGGTCCAACACCTCAGAGCGCAACCTCAACAGACTACAGAGCTTACAAAACAGAGCAATAAAAGCAATATATGGACTTCCATACGACATGCGAACTCAAGATCTATATTCGAAGTACCAATACCTGAACATCAGAGAGTTAAAAAAATTCGAGTCGTGTAAATTGCTATATAAAATAAAAAACAACTTAATTAAAACAAAAGTAGAATTACAGCAAAGGTATGATATTCACGGCCTACATTTAAGACGAACACATGAGTTGGCAGTGGACAGAATGAGAACCCAAAGAGGAAAGCAGTCCCCTATATATATGTAGCAACTCAACTATTCAATAAATTACCCCAAATAGTCTCCTCCATCACCCCATATAACAGATTCGTACCCAGATTGAGAAGAAGCATACAAGAACCTAATCACACCTAAAATGATGCATGTAAACACAGCTATTGTTATCAGCACTGTCTGTTTGTAGCTTATTATTATTAAATAAATAAAAATAAAAAAAAAATATTTTTTTTCACACATAAAAGCCAGTTTTGAACTCATTGTACCTTTAGCTTCTCAAAACAAAAACGAAATCGTGAACAGGAAGTTTGATATTTAAAAAAAATACAAATCAAGTTGAAAGTCAGATGTCCCAATTATCGACAGCTCTGGAATTGAAATTACCTATTATCGACATACATGAGGACCAATTATCGACACTGTGAAATCAACAAGAATCAAAAGTTTGATGGATAAGGGAAAAATAAATATTTAATCGGATCGATAAATTCAATGAATGATATCGTGAAATCTGATAAAATGACACATACAGGGTGTTCCAGAATAACGTTACCAAATGCCAAAAGAGACTTCTCAACTGATTTTAAGAAGAAAAGTTTTTACAAACATGGGTCCGAAACAGCTTCGTGACCGAGAGACCAGATATCAAAATTCAAGAGAAAAAATTTTCTCTTTATATTTTAAAATTGACTATTGCGTTTTAAAATTTGGTGTTGATTAAACTCATTCAAAGTGCTCTTTGAAAATTGAGAAGAGTTTAAAAATTTCAAGTCAGAGACGTTGAATTTGGCAGTTTTTTAGTGGATTTTGACCTATTTTCTTGACGGAGTAGCTTTAGTCATGAAAGATCCACATTTCGCGACGGGAAACATCCATTTCACCATCAATAGTTCATACTTCTCTTTGGTTAAAACAGTCTCAGGACCTATCTGCCTTTCATAGTGTGGTTCTCGGAACATCGAAACGTTTGGAAGTTCTTAGAGCAGGCATAAGTTTTTCACATTCGTAACATTTTATTATTCGAAATAGACTGAAAAATTAACGAAACCAATAATCGATAATGTAATGCACTCGTCATCGACATCTCGAAAAAGTATGAAATAATATCAAAAAGAGTTTATCAACATTTGGTGTCGGTTTGTATGGACTTAAACTCTGATCATTCTCGGTCAAAATGTTGAAAAGATATTGTTGATAGGGCTCACCAATTCCACAAAAAAATACATTGATAATTCATGTCGAGGTGCCCTATGATCGGCAAAAAATTAACCATTATTCGACATAGAATTGAACCTATTATCGACATTGACATATTTAATTTCCTAATTGGAAAATTTGAAGAAAATCATTATGTCGATAATTGGTACATAATAAATAATGATTGAATCGTACAATAAAGTTACTTTTGTTCCGAAAAAAGAAGTATATAAGCTCCAGGAAGTATTTCAAATAACACCATACTTACCCAATTACCGACATTTGTGTCGATGAATGAGGATGGTCGTGTTTTAGATGTATCTATTATCGACACCCTTTTATTAATGAAAATATCACAGAAACATTTATTTCATCGATAAAACTGAAATCATCAAACCATATGAAAGTATGTTAATGTATAAAAAAACGTATATCACTTGAATCTTGCGACTTTGCTTGGATATGATGAGGAGGATTTTCTTACTGAATTGGTAACAAATAGGCTGTAAACTCGGTTGAGGCTGAAACTCAACTGAATGAGGGCACATTTTGCATTGATGATACTCAGAAAAAATCGGGATAATATTCAGATATGCAGCGAAAACTATAAGTTACATATTCTAGAAGAAAATAATTCTATGGCTGGTCCCGAAATCTTAATATATGGAAAAGAAATGAAAAGTGTCGATACTTGGTACATTTACCTTAGAGAGGTCGTAGTGATAGGAGGATCTAAGGTTTCCTTCACTTCATATTCTGCTGAATATGGATCTGTATGAGCTAGTTTTTTGTAGAAAATAGACGAACCAAATATCATCAAAATATATAGGGTGGTTCCTTATTGAAAAAAGTGACAAATCGATAAAACACACTGTATCTTTATAAATAGAGATAGGCAGATTATTCTGATTCACCTTAGTGTTTTCTATCAACCCTCAGCTTCCGTCGATTTTACAATGAATCACCCTAACCAAAAATCTTATAAAAAAAATTTAGACATCGCAAGTTACATAAATTACCATCAAGCTGAAATTTTCTACACTTGTTCAAAACACAATTAAAAACAACTTATCAAAACTTCCCATCATTACGACTCGAGGAAAAAAATTATTAGAGGTCGAAGGTCAAAAAAAATGTTTTTTTACGATTTTCTTCAAAACGGTGAGTTTTATCGTGAAATAACCTCAGACAAAATTGTAGATCATAAAATGAACTATAAAAAAGGTATGAATAATGTTTTCCTAAAAGCTACCGCTTCTGAGATAACACGATTCAAAAAGATGTAAGCGTCATTTTATGCACACGTTTCCACGCCACCTCTGGGGTAGTGTACTTGGCGCTTTTTTTAACAAAGTTTCCCCTGTAGGTCTATTCCACAATTTGAAATTGATAAAAGTGATGAAAATGGAAGTTGCAATTGAGAAAAGCGATGGAAATTAAAAAACAGTAGAAAAATTTATTACTTCTACTCGTAATATTCAATTACTTCTTGCTAATCTTCGTCGTCTTTTTCTTCGTCGTCGTCGTATTCTTTTTCGTCGTCATCGTCTTCTTCCTCTTCTCCTTTTTTCATCATCTTCAGTGCAAGTTTATTGAGGGAGAAGCGATGAATCCTATGTTTTTTCACCATTATCAAACGAATCCTCTGCTGTTGGTGTTTCAACGTTAGAACACGACCGGCCTTGACAATCCGTGCATACAAGAGAACAAAACAGTCCAACTTTGAAATTTGACAATTTTTTCTCTCTGGTCGTAATGATGGGGAGTTTTGATAAGTTGTTTTTAATTGTGTTTCGAACAAGTGCACAAAATTTCACCTTGATGGTAATTTTTGTAACTTTGCTCTTGTTTTTCGGCCTAATTTGACCGGACTATCAACGCGTATGAGTCGTTACTTTAACACATTATGCAGTAGAGATACTACGTCAAGATGTTTTACTTTTTACATAAAAACAGAGCCCCACACGAAAAAACGCTTGAGAAATTTTTCGTCATAAATTGAACGAATAATTCAAAAATAGTTGTTCAAAAAATCTCAGTGGCGTACCACTTTTTCATTGGTTCACTGAAATTCGTCACTAGAACTTCCGGATAATGAATACCTATTCCCTTTTCTAAATATTCACATGAAAATGGTAATCTCAGCTCGACAATACTACCTGAAGAACCTGGTCAATATACAAAAAATTAGAATTGTATACTGATGAAAAACTCCAATTCTGATGCCAATGATACAGAGTAAGAAAGGTTTTTCCGAGTTTTCGTGCTTGTTGTTGATATATTAATGACGATAATTTGAGGTTGAATATTTTTCGAACTATTGGTTTCATTTCATTAATTCTGAATATAACTCACCCTTTTAAAATTCAACCTTACTTAAAAATGAACAAGCAAGCAAAAGCTTTTTACTTCACGTCTGAGCTTTCTTCATTCTTTGAGGTGGAAAACTTTATTCCTTCTTTTTTCAAATGAACAATTACTTATTACTTCCCTAGATATTACATAGTTTGACGAATTCTAGTTGTGTTAGGAAAGCTTCATGAGCTTAACCATAAAATCAAGATTTTGATGACCTTCAACTGTGGAAAAAAATTATTCTTGGCAACACTGATTCTTAAAATCAAAAGATCTTGATTTGAACCAGAAACCATTTGCATCAATACCTCGACCCTGAAAATGAAGTCATTCGTAAACACGATAATTTTTGAGATGAACATCTTCAGAACCCGGATTTTTCAGGATATTGTTGAAACATGAAAAAACTGACTTAAGCCGGGTTTCACAAAACTGCAATCACGGTGGATTGGATGATGAAATGTCATCATTTCTTTGCAATTTTCAGTTAATTTTTGACATAAACCATCGACCTTATTCAAAATATCAACGATTTGATTGACCGATCAAGCTTTGTGAAACTCACTGTCAGTAGATAAATAGGTGAAATGAAAACATCAGGTTATTCGAATTTGAATGATCGGTGTCTCAACATGAACAAGAGCTCAAAAAAATTATCTATTCGCTTTTTTCTAGAGTTTCTTGATGAATGTGTATTTTTATTAGTTGAAACCTTGAAACGATAACCTACATTTAAAACAACCCTGTAAATCTTTCGGAAGAAACTAAAAACAAATATTTCTCGAACACACGGAAAATTGCACTCTAAATCGAAAGATTGGTAATCTATCACGTAATAGCCATTGGCAAACTGTCAAGAAACGAATGAAAAATGACCCCGTAGTAAAATACCACTTCAATTCAACTCTTGCGAACTCTAACACAGGCAGGACGAGACATTCATTCAAATTAGTTTCGTGATATATTTCATCAAGTGAAATTTTCTGGTACAACTAGCACATTTCATATTATGAATCGGGAAAGAGGGAGTTAAGATGTTTGATAACATTCTATATTTTCCGTCGGAGATATACAGAGTGTTTCAGAATAAGGTGACATAATTCGAGATTTTAATCCTCGGATGATTTCATGACATAAAGTTCCTATGGACTATGGGTCTCTGACGCATTGTTTTCAAGATGAAATTTAAAAAAAAATGTTTTTCGAAAATACGTTTCACACCGTACACGTTTTTCCGCTTTTCGGTATTGGTATTGATTTTCTTCAATTCAAAAGTATTTACTTTCCAGTGGCGTCCGAATGGATTCGGTGAAAAAGATGGTACGCTAATGTTTTTTTACTACTGAGTAGTAGGAAAGGCCGAATCAAATAATCACCAATTATTCCAACCTATACATTAGCAGAAAATTGGTCCTGGTAATGAGTTTCTCCAATCTTTTGTGGATCATCCTCTGTCCAAAAAAATGAAATGAAAGGATTGAGTTGCCTTAATCATGTCAAAACGATTTTGGAAATAATCGAAAAATTTCGTAACTCTCTTAAATGAAAGAGCATTTAATTATTTATTAATTGTTTTGGAGCATAACAGATTCAAAATTTCATTTTTCGAATATTTCCGGAACTAAAATTCAGTTCTGGGCGACATTTCATATTGAGCAGCTTCTCCTTAAGCGATTGCTGTATCGCTTTGCCCAAATGTCTGTGATTTTCGAATTTTGAACCGAAAATGTTCTCAAACGATAGGGTTCTTCTCTCTGATGACCAATTCGTGTTCAAATTCAATTCTGTCATAGAGGCCGTCCGGCCGTTAGCACAATAACTTTCGAAGGGATTTTCCTAGAGACTTGAAATTTTCGGGGTGAGTTTGGTTCGAAATGACTCGGTTGAGTTCGCTAACTAGCCAGATTGTACAGGGTGTTAAATAAAATATGGCCATTCAAAATTTTTGTTCCTTAATATCTCAAACAAAACGAAACCCATCGAAATTAAATGTTGCGGTCATATGTGCAAGATGCTCATACTAAGCTTCATGCAAAAGTTTGTGGCCACAGTAGGAACAGTACCATAGAAAATTCAATTGGAATATTGAAAAGAAGAAACTTCATATTTCCATAAAAAAATATCTGATTCGAATGAAATTCATTTTATAAATAAAGATTGATACACTGAATGTTCATGCAGAATTTCGTGGCCATAGTGTTGACAGAACCATAGAAAATTCAATTGGAATATTGAAAAGAAGAATCTTTATATTTCCATAACAGGATATCCGTTTCAAGTGAATTTTTTTTGTGAATGAAGACTGTTATACTGAATTTTCATGCAAAATTTTGTGGCCATAGTTCAACAGAAACCATTATTTCAATTGGATGTTGAAAAGAAGAATCCCTATATTTCCATGACAGGATAACCGATTCGGGTGAAATTTATGTTGTGAATCAAGACTGATAGACTGAATGTTCATGTCAAATTTCAAGAGGATCGCATCATCAGCACCATAGAATTCAATTTTTGTAATTATTCATTTTTTACATATTTTATATCATCTCAAATGCCGTATAAAATTTTGAGGTGATAGTCATGATATAATGACCAATAAGAATTAGTTCTAATCTTCCAAACCAAAGTTTACCCCATATTGATCATTTTTCGATATAATTATAAATTAATCGGCCTGCTGAAATGATAAATAATAATAATAATAAATAGGTGTAAGAATCAGGCATTGTAATATTTGAATTGCTTGAATACCTAAACGAGAAGAAATAAAACGATAAAATAATTTCTATAGTATAGTTTTTTCCAGTCAGTTTCCAATAATTGTCGCTGTTTTATAATGTGGCCTCATGCAAAATTTTATAAAACTAGAAATATTGAAATGATCAGAAATTGTCAAGTTTCTTGTAATTGAATAAGTGCGACAAACTTCAGAAGGTGATTCAGCAAGAAGAAATGATGACAATATGCTATATAACTTTGTTATAAGTACAGCATATTGCATTAGCATTCATTTGGATTCTTCATTCAGTATTCGACAAAAAATCTCACCAGCCTTTTTTTCGTGTGATGAAATGAAACATATACATATAAGCATAGAGTCAGTACTCATAATGTGTTAAAGTAACGACAAATACCTACATTTTAAGATTTTTTTCAGTAAAACTTTAACACTCGGAAAACGAAGCATTTGCGGACAAGAGCATATTCTTTCATGCAGAATGAAATCCCGAAGTTTGTCTCTCAATTCCCAAAAAAACCTGTATGTAATAAAGCAGGTAGTTAACAAAAGATCAGATATTGTTTAAATATTTTCCGAAGAAAAACAACAAACGCAATGAATGACTAACGACCGTACAAAAATTTGCTCAGCTACCTGTGTCGTCCACAATACATCATTGACCGGAACACCACCTTAGGGCAGTTTCATTTCTTACGGAACTACAGCAAGTGCAAGAGTGATTATAAGGTTATAGTTTGTTTACAGTGCATCTTGGTGTCAACATGCGAGAAGTAAATAATACGGAAATGTTCACGAAAGTGGTTGTTTTTATTTTCGTGTGTCTACAGCTATATGGTTCGCCTGGCAGCGTTTTTTGTTTGAGCCCGATGCATAATTTCATTCAACATAAAGCACAGGAGTTTTGTATATGTATGCCCTATGGCAGTGTCAAGAAAACTATACTGGTTTGTCAGATGTTGTGACCAAAGTAGCAGACGTTCGGTAAGTGGAAAATTAGTTAGTTAATTAATTCTTACCGCTTATACCCAATATTTTATTTCTGTTGTAATTATGGTAATTGGAAAAACCGAAATATTGTTTTGAAATACGGTGTTGATCTTTTGAAATAATCATTGCTCTTCGATTTTTTATAAGCTTCAAAAATATTTGCCCCGTATTTCAAAATTTTCAAAAATATCAGAATTACCCTCGGACCGTTGTTACGAATTTGGAAATCGTGTTAATAATATTTCTTCATTTATCAGAATTGAAAAATTATTGGTTACGTTGTGGGTTGTGTTTATTCAAAAACATTCCTCTAGGAAGGTTTCATTAGTCGCAAGAAAATAAAAATAAGGTTAATGTTTTTCAAATAATATTTGTTGCTTTAATCTTATTTTTTGTTCAAATTTTCTGACGTTATTCTAAAATCTGGATATTGTAGATACTAATAGATTGAATGTATCAATTTCCGTTATTTTAGTTAAAGATTTTCCCTTTTTTTGACGAGATAGCTTTTTTGTACATTAAATAGCACACTTGAAAAACACAGTTTTTGACAAAATTTATGTCCTGCTCGAATTGATAACTCTAACCGTTTTCAAGTATACACACTTAAAACTTAAAACAAAAGTTCTATATATTTCTCGAAACTAGTTAGAGGTATTTTATTTTAACAAGACATAAAGTGTGTAAAAAAAATCATAATTGTTCAATTTATTCAATGTACAAAAGCCACCCTATTTTAAAAAAAGGTTAACATACTCTAAGCTGAAACACCCCCGAATTCAAAGCACCTGACTTGAAAATTTTAATATTTTCTCAATTTTTACAGAGCACTTCGAGTGGGTTGAGCGATCGCAATATTTGAATTGAATAGCAATAGTCAATTTTAAATATTTCAAAAATTCTTGAACTTTGACATTCTGTATCCCTGTAACGAAACCATTTTGGATCATGTTCATATTTTCATTTTTCCTTAAAATAAGCTGGGAAATATCCCTTAGCGTTTGATGTCGTTATTCTAAATACTTCGAGCCCAAAAAATCAAATAAGTGAATTTGATGAATCTTCCGAGAACTTGAAGTACCTACTCATGGTATTATTTTAGCTCCATCTTATTTCGGGAAAGCAGTTGTGGTGCTCATCGACTACAATTTAATCTAAAGCCGCAAATGAAATAAGTGTTTTTTACCAACTACATAAACCCCAAAAATTAATGTGCTAAGCATTTCTGAAATTGAGCTCATTTTTCAGAGATTCTAGTTCATACATAAATCTTTTCTTGTATTGCTATAAGTATCCGTTTTATGAAGTCCTAATTTATCTTTTCTTTATCCCCAACTAAAATTTGGGATCGTCATTATAAGGTTATCGAAGGGTACATCGTTTCAGAAGGTAAATTGTTAGCCTTCTTTTATCTCCATAAACTTTAAGTGTACCTTACTACTTACTTTTGATACCTATTCATACCTGCTGTAGTGAAATAAGTCAATATTTCAACAAGTTTTGAATTTAATTTGAATTCATTGTTATTCTCTCTAATGTTAAGAAAGAATTTGAATGGCATTTTCTATTTTCAATAGAAGTGAGTAAGCTGTCAGTCAACTCGTATTATATTTTATATTTTGGAAATAGTTTTCGGAACGTCAAATAAACAATAGAAAGAATTTTAATAACACTAAGTACTTTTTGATCTTCTGGTAATGCTATTTTCATAGGGCTATACCATTCTAAGAAAAGTTATAACAAATAAGAATATATGATTTATTAAAATTAATATTGGGTGGGATTGGTGTAAATAGTATAACCAGACCGGTAATAAAAAAAAATATTGCATAACAAGTTTGCAGACTGTCATAGATGAATGCTTTGTTATGTGATTTTTATACTTTGATTGAAAATTTTCATATCATATTTTTTTAAATGAGAGAAAAATGCGTATTCATTCGGTTGAGGAATGTGTATGGTTTACATTCAAAAAACATAAGTTTGTATCATTACTTGAAAAGTAACCCCAATATGAATAAATTTTTGACACTAGAGGATTTTCTCGTATAAGTGCCTGTAAAAGATTGGTGTTTCAATCGATAGCTTCAGTTTTAGATGTATAAGTAGCTTTCGTTCAACGCCATAACTCAAAAACACTTGAACTTATAAGGTTGCAGTTTTCACAAAATGATTTTCTCACAAATCGACGCTGAAAAGTTGTCATTAATTTTTTTTTAGCTCAAAGGATTCTGAGATCCCCTCACTAAACATCTAATTTGTGACACCCGATATATAACGTAGACAAAACAATGAATAAATGCAAAAACATATTTGCAATTCATAAAATTATCAGTTTTCTAGGAATATACTAACAGAACTGAAAAAATTGATAATTAGGAAATAGTTCTATTATGGAAAACGATTATCCAAGTTTGAATAAAAATTCATTTTTGAGCGCTCGTTCTTCTTAAACGAGTGCCATATCGTTTTACCCATACGTCTGTCATTTTCGAATTTAGAGCCGAAAATGGTCTTAAACGATAGGGTTCGACTACCTAATGCCGTCCTGCCGACCGTCCGTCCTTTAGCACAATAACTTTCGAGGGATTGTCCTAGAGACTTGAAATTTTCAGGGTGAATTCGTTTCCCAAATGGCTAGGTTACGTTCGTGAACCAGCCAAATCGTACAAGGTGTTCCATAAAATATGGCCATTAAAATTTTTGTTCCTCAATATCTCAGACAAAACGAAACCTATCGAAATAAAATGTTGCGGCCAGATGCAAGATGCTCATATTAAGCCTCATGCAAATTGTGTGGTCATAGTGTTGACATCAGAAGCATAGAAAATTCTAATAACGAGTGCTCAAAAGTTCCTGCCAGTACATTTCTAAATTTTTTTGTCTTACTGATTCCTTCATAACTTCAACTGGTATTGTTTCAGATCACTTGAGCCAGAGGAGTCACTTTTCGAGGACAGCGTCGCGTTTTCATGTGAGAAACAATTCGACGTTTGCTGTAAGGTAGAGTGTGGCAGACGAAGGCTAGCAACTACGTAGCAGACAAATATGGCTTCGGAAGATCTGCGTCCTTTCCCTCTTCGGACCTCGAATGCTAGGCGAAGGAAACGAGGCTGAATTCGGTGAATTTCCCTGGATGTTAGGGATCCTAAGGACGACGCTTTCGAATGTGGAGGTTCCCTTATTCATCCTAAGGTGGCTTTGACGGCCGCTCACTGCGTATTCGGGAAGACTGGATCTTTCAAGGTACGAGCTGGAGAATGGGACTGGCAATCGAGAAGTGAAATCCCTGTCCATCAAGATCGATATGTCAAAATGGTGAGTGGAGATTATATTTCAATACGCTTCAGGTTATTAAAATATGTAGGTCACAACTGCAGATGTATTTGCTGTAATTCGAGTGAGTTATGACCGCTTTCGGAAAAAGAATATGTATTGCACTTAACTACGACTATAGCAATACTTACATACAAACAGAAAGAAAGAACTCAAAATAAAAATTGATTTTAATGTGTACGACATTGATCATAAATGACCCGTTTAATGCTCAATTTCTGCTATTTTGATGTGCAATCCTCATGGCAACCGTTCACGAGGTATTCAGATGCACTACGGGAAATGTCAAAACTCTACTGGAACTTAGATATACATATAAATTTTATTATGTCAAATGTGAGTCTTGCGCAAAATGTGAATGTAATTCAAATCAGAAAACATAAACCACTCATATTGAGATCGTCGGAAAAATCTTGTAATCAACTGGGTTATTAAACGAGCGACTAATGGTTTTGAACTATTGACGCGTTCGCTTCGCTCACGCCATCATCCATCGATCACAACATGAAAGGTGGGTTCAACGTATATGAAATTGATTGATAATGACCCATTTTATGGCTTAATTTCGAATTTTGATGTGCAATCGTTAAAGACTACCGAATAAAGTATTCAGGAGCAATACTACAGTCCGTTCACGAAAGGTTGAGCCGTCGGTGGCCATAGAAGTTTGGCATATTCCACTGTGTATATTAAAATTTTAGGCTATGTTGTTTATTTCTTGTCATATTGATATGCAATGTGTCAATATTGCATAGAGTTCTCTGATAACTCGCAAGCTTGTCGGACGAGACCAGGTACTTTATTTTACGTTATGACAGCAATACTGAAAATTTCAGATAAATAAATAACGCCTACTTTTTGCTCAACTCTCGTGAACGGACTATAGTAAAGTTATAACTCCACTGGAACTGGAAATCTATTTTTATTCGTTATATGTTAAATGTATGCAAAAAAAAATGTAATTCAATCAGGAATTTATACACAATGCATACTCAATTCAGTCAATTCTTAATGCGGTCGATGGAAAATCTTGTAACAACTCGCTTATCAATAAACTAGTTGATTGAATAGCCATTACTTTCTCATTTCATTTGTTCATGTTCAGAACTGTTATCGTCCTTTTTTCGAAATGAAAATACCACATCGACAACGAATTATATTCTTTCTTAAGCTATGGTTTCCTAGGAAAGGATAAACGCTCTCTAAGAAATCAACACTATTGGTTTGCACAGACAACGTTTTAGTAACGTCATGTACCGGTATATGTCGGTGGTTAAATTGCGGTACCGCTTTCCTAGGAAACCCTAGCTTTAATGTATCTCTTCTAGATTAACTGAGTCTATCAATTGCAGGATTCAATCGCGGTGTATGAACGATTATGTCGAGAAAGATATGTACCATAATATATCATGATTTTAGCATTCAAACTATGAAAAAATGCCCTAAGAAGGCAATGAAAGCTTAATCTTCAGCATCTTTAAAATTGTTGCATTGATTACAACTCTAATACAAATTCACTTGTTGATTGAAAAACTACTTTGAAATAGTTATGACATCTGAACTGAATGAGAATATCTTTGAATTTTCAGATGGTCCTGCACCAACATTTCGAGCCAGCTTCAGTTAAGAATGATATCGCACTACTAATAGTAGACCAACCATTTCAACTGTCCCATACAGTCGGGGGTAGTGTGCATTCCACCCCCAAATGTTGGATATGGCAATGTTCAATGTACTGCATCCGGTTGGGTATGAACTCATACCATGGTGGTACATTTCAGACCATTTTGAAGAAGACAGACCTTCCTTTGATCGACAGACAGAGGTGAGTGGTGATATATATGTAGAAATTATAAATACACTGGAACTTCCCTATAACGAACGTCTGTATAACCAATTTCTCTGTATAACGAATTTCGTACAAGACCTTGAAACACCTTGAATACAAAATCCATGTTAAAAACACCCTCTAAAACGAAGTAATTCTCTCTATAACGAAATATTCAAAGAACATCACTCTTTGAATGGATATTGGTAAGTATAAGTGTGGGTTTTTTTCCGAAACTTTTCTGGACGTACGTAATGAATCACGACTTAAACTAAATCGTTACGGCGGGCAGAGAGGTTCTTCTGAAACCCTTACGCTAGTGTTAAAGTTGTGCAAAAATGTCTAAAAGGAAGTGCTTAAGTTTGAATGGTAATCTTAAATTTATTGATGAAGTCGACCGCGACATTGACTATGGACACAAATTTTCTGTATAACGAAATTTCTTTATAACGAATTTTTTTTGCGGATTAGCGCTTTTTTATGGGGAAGTTCCACTGTATTACATATAAGATATTTGTTGACTTGAAATTCTTGATGATAGAAAACTTTTTGGAATATTTTTTCAACTATTTCCATCATTTTCGCCTTAACTATTCAACTTTTGGCCAGTTGACGTCAGAAATGCACTTCAGATTGGTTTTCCAAAATAAATGTGATCCACTAGTTTCACATATTTCTTTTTTCGATCTTCTGAATAAATTAAAACTTCTATATGTACTCTTGCCAGTTTAACCAAGGCAACGAAATTTAGATATCAATTCAGCATATGTTTTGGACACTACTGAATAATGATCAAGCAGAATTCTTTTGAATGATCAATCCTTCCTGGAAAGTATCAATTGATTTCCACGGTGTAATACGTGTCAACCTAAAATGATCGGGACATTCAGGTATCCCAAAAAATTGCATACAACTAAAACCCGACTCTCAGACAAGGTAGATAGTTCAAACAAATGTATTTTCAATTACAGCAAGAACTTCATGAGAATATGTCGTTGAAGATCTGTTCCTTAAAAACATTCTCAATTTCCTTCAAATGAACCCTTATAATTTTTTCCTTGAAACCATTCCCCATTTAAAAAAATAAATTAAAATAATTCTTCATAATTTAACGTGAATTAAACAGCATTGGCGATTTACGGTGAAATATTTTTGGTGGCCCAAGATGTTCAATACATGGGTACATCAAGCAAAAAGCAACATAAAGGTACCATGAAACAAAATAAATTAAGTAACTAATTAAATTAACTAAATTAAGGAAGATGTCAAAATAAAACAAGGTAAATTCATGAATCCACGTAAAATGTTTAGAAATTGCTTATTCTTATTTAATTGGGAAATTTTTGGAATCTGAAAGGAAAAAAAATAACGGGTAATTTAAAAAAATATCCAGGGTAGTTTAACTAACTTTTGAAGACGGATTGATTTATGATAGAGTTTTACCAGCATTTAAAATGATTTTAGTTCGAAATTCATTTTCATGTATGATGGTCAATAAAATGGGTATGTAGGAACAACTTGGAGCCTTTCCATATTCATCTTCAGAAAAAAAAAGTAGAAATAAAGGAAATTTTTTATATTCAATCATTTTCAGGAAAATGTACCAGAGCCCTACAAGAAGCACGATTAGGTCGTATTTCATCCTAGATAAAAGCTTCATTTGTGCAGGTGGAGAAGAACAATAAGGACACTTGCAAAGGAGATGGTGGTAGCCCTCTGGTGTGTCCTATACAAAACGAAGACGACCGATACGAACAAGTTGGTATCGTATCCTGGGGCTTGAAATGCGGCTTGAGGAATACTCCAGGAGTGTACGTGAACATAGCACTCTTCAGCGGTTGGATTGATGCTCACATGAAAAAGTTAGGATTCGATACCAATATTTATAAATATCACTAGTTCAAACGTATGAATGGAGATACCTGTAAAATATTCGGCCAATTGGTCACAAAGGTAATGCAGTAAGTCAAATTATAAAGCTTTCCACAAAACGTATGATCACTACAGAACGAGGACATCTGGTGGGATATATTTAAAGTGCCTTCATTCATATAGTTTTTTTAACTTTTTTCCAATATTTAAACGCCCATTACAACTGATAATGACAATTCGTTGGAATGCTTTTATAAAGTTGTATTCAGTAAAAACAATAAACAGAACACAAAATAATCGACTTTATTTGAAATAATCAATCAATTCGATGTCAGGTAAAAAAATGTATTTAGTGCATTAAATACATTCCATATTTGTATGATTTGACAGATTTGAGTATTTATTCTGTGTTTGCTCTGTAAATATAAATATAGTACCTTATATGTAAATAGTCATATAAAACATTTTTCAAAATTAAAAGACTCTTTGGAAATTAAACCGCCCCTGGAAAATGGTAAAAATGATAAGAATCGAGAAAAAACACTTGTATTTATAATTCAAATCTCCGAAAAAATGTCCTTTCGAACTGGGAACCGGAATATTGGTTTTGGGTAAGACATGACATAAATAACATGCGATAACAGTAACCAACGAAATTCGTGGTGATTTATTTTTCAAGTAGCTTTGAATTTGAAATAGATCATTTCCGCTTCCTAT
>CM024239.1:12524580-12595558 GCA_013421045.1 Propylea japonica | reverse complement strand
TTTGTCTGCTTCTTGTGAAAAACTGTTCTCTAGTCAGTTTATTATTATGTCCCCTCAGGTGGTTGATATTCAGTGGAAACAACGAGGACTTATCTATTCCAAAATATCCTCTCACGGCCTCTAAATATGGTTTATCATGTATCTCCTCAACCTACGATCAGCAAATGTCTCCAGTTTCATTAGAGCAAGTCGGGTTTGGTAATCCTTCCTTTCCAAATCTTGAACCTACATTGAATTTCGAAATGATTGAATGTGTGGTCTCTGAAATAGCCGTAAAACGTAGTGACTACAATTCAGCCATTGTAGAGAAACTGAGCACAATTAATATAATTTAGCTTCGAACTAATGAAATAAATTATTTATCATAATTCTGGATTGTTGAAGAAACCCAGGCGCATTCACCATTTTGTTTCCGCCCCAAATTCAAAGAAGTAAACAATCTGTTGTGGGTATTATTTCAATTGGCCTAAATTCTTGATATTCAGATCAGTATTAAGATCTGAATATAAATAATAGACCTACTTGTAACTGAAGTTGTGAATTTTTTTCTAGGATTCATTATTATGTACCTTTATAGAAAGTGCGGAGATGCATTACAGATAAATACTTCTCTCATCTTGATTTCAGCTAATCAGAAAGCACAATTTCGAATTATAAATGATTTCTAGATGGAAAACCCATATGGCAGCAGCTGTCAGCAGTCTTTCGAGTTACCCGCGACAAACCTTGACAGTTGTTGTCAAATAAATATACAGGGTCTCTATAAATGATAAGACAGCGCAGTTGGCGTGGACTATTATAAATATTTATATCCTGATGAAAACTTCAATCTAAACAAACGATACTTTGAGTTCCGGCTGGCAATTTCAAAGAATTGGAAATGTGACTGAAATTATAAATTTATAGAGAATTTGTAAGAAAAGATGAGATAAAAAAATCCGAAGCAATTTATGATGTCACAATCACTTATAAAGACCTCGTACTTATACATAATGCATGCTGAATAATCTGTTACTCATGAAGATAGTCTTGCCAAATCCTATTGGGCCATATATTTTTCCTGTTAAAAAATCGAGAAAACAGAATGCAAGGTATAGTCCGTTCACGAAAGGTTGGGCCGTCGGTTGGCCATGGAAATTTGGCATATTCCACTGTGTAAACTAAAATTTTAGGTTTTGTTGTTTATTTTCTTGTCAGATTCATACTCAATGTTGTCAATATTGCATAGAGTCTCTGATAACTCGCAAAGCTCGTCGGACAAGGCCGTGTATATTCGTCAACGTTGACTTTATTTTACGTTATGATAGCAAAGTTTGCCAACTTCAGATAAATGAACAAACGCCTACTATGCGCTCAAACTTTGGTGCAGGTGCAAAAATTTCTTTTTCGACTCAGATTTTTGTTGCCATGCTTCTTGTTGAAATATTTCTCAGCAAGGTGTTTTCTAGATTTTTTGAAAATATTAGATGCCATTTAATATTACTTGCGATTGATGTGTTAAGTGAGTAAGACGAAATTTTGATGAGTATTAGATGTTCAAATGAATAAATAACGATTGAAATTCTGTTTCCTCTGAGTGACTATAAAGCGAGAGGAACTATCTAGAACCGAAGCATCAGCTTATATCTTGATATGAGCAACTTACCGAGAAAACCCACGGAAAAACGACGAAGATGAACAAGAATAATCGGTAAAAGTACAGCCGTCAATTTGAGATGATGCAGATTTCGCGTCACCAGCTTAGAAAACATCAAGAATGCATTTGATGAATAATCCCGCAAATTTATGCAGCATCATTGTTATTTTGATTCGTTCCTGTCAGGAGGAATGATTTAGAGCCTAAAAGAAACCGCTTATATGTAAATCTTTCCCATTATTATTCCTTAGACTTATGCTAATCATGGATTGTGATAGTAACTTGACTAGAAGTTAGATTTCAGCTCCTGCGAATGAATATTCAACAGTCTTTCGCCTCGATTGACGATGAAGATCTATTTCCGGAAAAAATACAAGAAGGAAACCATTATTCGAATTAATATTCGAATGATTTCAGTTTCTTGAATTTTAAATATTTTCAAATGAAATTGAATTTATTTATGGATTTAACATTGTGCAATATGAATAATAGTAGTGTTTCGTCTCAAGAAAGATACCGAATGACCACCTTGAAAACCATATGTTATATCAAATTGAATAGGAAAAGAAATGACAAAATTTCCAATGTTCTAAATACATTTTGTACTTGGAGTTTTCGTCAGAATTCGAATAAAAAACTATTACAACGATCATGGTCTACACTTGGATTTGATGATGTTGGAAACAGAGAAAAACTTGTTGAAATAGATAATCTTATTAAGCCTGAAAACTAGCAAGCAAATCGAAATGGGTTCGTTCACTAGGTAATAAAAATTATTTCGGTATTTGTAATGTTTCAGTAGAGTCAATTGAATTTGCATTCAGAATTTATATTACGAAAACAAAAACGTGTTTTCCATATTCCAACTGCGAGCAAATTTCACAGGTTCAATTTGAAATAAATTTTTATGGTCAGTAGTTCAAGCCACGAAAATTATTATATGAATTTCAAATTGGCATGCCTTATAGTCTGCCCAATCAACACTTCGGAAAAAATGAAAAAGCAAATACTGAAATGGTAATACGCGCTGAAAATAATTTTCTTTTTCTTTTTGACATATTCACACGCATCTCATAACGACCATGACCTGTTCTTGGATCAATTTGTATTCTGAATAATAATAAAGATAAGTGAAAACTGATTGAATTCGAAAATATCTTAGGAGCTTGAAAACTAGCAAGCAAGTACGAAATGAGTTCATTCACTAGATAACAAAAATTATTTCGGTATTCGGAATGTTTTAGTAAAGCCCAAGGGCGTAGCCAGGGGGGGGGGGTTTTGGGGGTTCAACCCCCCCCCCCCGAAATGTTTTAGAGTTATTTTTGTTGCAAAAATAATCTTTTATTTTGCACCCTGCACCTACAAAGTCATTGCCAAAATTTCAAAAACCCCCCGAAATTAATTTCTGGCTACGCCCTTGGTAAAGCCAATTGAATTGCATTCACCATTTATGTAACAAAAACAAAAAGTGTGTTTCATATGCAACTGCGAACAAATTTCATAGATGGAAATCCAATAAATTTTTATGGTCAGCGGTTCACACCGACAGAATATTATTGTATGAATTCCAAATTGGCATGCTTTATAGTTGATCGAATCAACACTTCGGAAATGAATGAAATAGTACATTACTAACGTCAAATTGGAGCGGAAAATAGTTTTCTTTTCACTTTTTTGCATATTCCCACTTTTCTCTCAACAATGACAGATGAGTGGACGTGATTATAGTACGGGGTCTTTATAAATGATTGTTACATCGTAGGTTGCTTTGAAATATTTTATATCATGGTTTTTTGCAAAGTCTATAGAAATTTATAATTCCAGTCACATTATTTAATTACTTTCGGAATGACAAGCCTAAACTAGCAGAATCAGTTGTTTTAAATCATGTTTTACATTAGAATATAAATATTTGAAATAGTCCAACGCCACCTGTCCTGCTATAATCATTTATAGAGACCCTGTAAATATCTGATGACAGCTGACGCTTGAGTGGTAGAATTACCTCCAAAGTCGACCTTAACAATGGTCATTTGAAACGTTGACTTTGGGGAAAGCCGGTTTCAATGCAATAGGCTCGCGACAACACTCAGTGGAGAAGGGAGTGAGTTATATATGATAGAATAAAATGGGCGCCAGGTAGAGTAATGCCTGCCTACTCAAGTAAATGAACTGCTTACTCCTCTACCAGAGTAACAGATAACAAAAATCCCTCAAAATTAAAGTCACAATATTTATTAACAAAACAAAAAGTATGTGCAGTGGTTGATACAATACGAATAAAGATTATCCCCCAAGGGGGTATCCAGCAGAAAAATCTCACTAATAAACACTAAATCAAATAAGAACCAATAATCTAAGCTAACAATATAAACGACCTAAGTCCATAACTACTTTACATGAACAATGGTTCCTGAAGGGAACACCGAACAATCATCCTATCACGAAATCCTAACCGACCTAAGTCAACAACTACTTTACATAAACAATGGTTCCTGAGGGAAAACAATCAATTATCTTATCACAAAATCCTGAAGGGATACACGAGCACCCTGGTTGGTACCCAACGCAACTTATGAAGTGCACCTCATTATAATTGCTCACAACTATTAAACATTACCTACACAAACAATATCACAAATTATCACAATAAAAAGCCAACAATTTACCATATTAAAGCAGTGCTACACACTGGTTACCTTCACAAAATACTCCAGAACGTAGATAGCTCCAAGATAAACAGGCAAGGGGGATGCCAATCGATACCTCTAACTGGCAGGTTCGTGAGTACCTCTAACTGACAGGTACATACATAATTCAGCCAAGAAGACATGCCAGGAACGTGGAATAACTGACAGGTTACCCCCAATAACGCCAGGTACATGGAAACTGTACTCAACACCTGTCACATGGAACTCAGGTACACCCAATACGTGGAGATACACCCAGATAGTGGAACTACAGCCAGATACGTGAACCCTAACAAAATACTATAAGAAAACGGTTCATAAGTTATAAAAGGATATCTTAGTTACCTCTGTTGTTCGAGGGAGATAGGTTCAACCTCCAATTCAGTCGAGAATTTGTTCGAAATAATTCCAATAATATTCGCTACACAACGACCTATAAAGAAGATGGTAAGACAACTGGTTCAAGGTAGAAAATGTATGCATACCTAGAGGTGCAAGATAGTCCGTACGGACTCCATGTGGAAAAGTCTGTATTTCCCAAAATATTCCAAAATACTTCTCAGGGAACAATGACGCTCGAAGATATAATCCCTCACAACGAGGATGAATCTAGATTCATAATTCTCCTCGAAAACGCCTCAACTTTTCACACGTCCTCCGCACAACGAACCTCGTATCACAAAATGTCCGCCCTGACAGTCGCACAGAAATTTCCAGAAACCCAAAGTTCACAGCATTGAATAAAGAATACCAGGAAGGAGCATAAGCGATGAAAACGTACGTCCGGAATGGAGCGTGCATATGGCCGACTCTTATTTCCTATAGGCAGTGGCGTAGTGGGGTAAAACCTTTGAATGAAGAATATTATTAGTAGTATTCTTTATTCGACGGGTTGAATTCTTCATTGTTTCAATAATATTATAATTCATTCAATATCGGATGTTTTCAATTAACGCTGTCGATTGGATCGAATTATATGACGAGTTAATGAACCTTTATTAAATATGTGGAATGATTATTATAAAAAAAGGAACACTTACCTCTCAATTTTTAATAACTGCAGTATAAACGAAATTGATTATTGCATATTCCGATTTCTTTGTAATATTATGTCGTTTTTTATGCACTATTTTGTATTAGCTTGGACGAGTACTTACTATTATTATTTAAAATTTTTGACTTACTCTTATAAACATATTCAGGACAATTTTGAACTTTTGAAGTAAAGTTGAAATGAAAAATATTTTATATTACCAATATATTATATTAACTCATTGGGGAACAGAAAAACATAAGTTAACGATAATTTTTATTTAAAATTGAATGATCAATAGCAAATTACAATTATAGTATTCGTTTTGAAGAGTTTCGAGGTATTTGGAGCTTTTGAGTTACTGATAATCTGGGTGTACATAAAGGTTCATATATAGCAGAAGTTGATGGTTCGGAATTTCCGGCAGGAGAAAATGATACATGCTGGTCCTGGGTACTTCCTCCAGTTTCTGAGTGCCTGGTTACTATTGGATTGAATGTCTTCACCTGAAATAGATCATAAGCTTTTACAAAAAAATGTCAATGCCTACATATTGCATTCTGTTATAGGAAAAATATCTCCCATACATACAGAATGAAAATAAAACAAGCAGTTCATAATAAAAGGTCAAATTGTGTGAAAAAATTTCGATACTATAGGATTTGGAGAGTGTTCATAATGATATATTACTTACATATTTCAGTCGATCCACTTCAATTGTGGAGTAGCATCTGGATGTAGTCTGACTTTAAGTTTGGATGTTCTACCGAAACATTCTTCAGTAAAATGGTAGGAACAAAGTACACTAGAACTTCAAGGAATAAAATCTTGCTTATTCACAAACTGGATCCAAGCCGTTCTCTTCTTTTCATCTTTCGGAAATCTAGAACAGAAATAAATTAGTGAAATAATTTATGTTTCCCTCATATTGTTATTTCAAATCATCATGATAATTTTAACGGTTATTTCCAAAATGAACTTCGAAATCATGATAAAAAATACCGAAACTAAACGATATAACTAAAAATAGAATTTGCCCTACCCTTTGTTACGCCTATGCACCACGTGGTTAACCTCAACATTTAACTCGAAAAAATATTTCCATTTAAGCTTATAATATTATCTAAATCCTCAATAAGTATTTAGAACACTCACCTGTGAAATGTTACTCCAGCATTTGTTTGATATTTGTCAACAATGACATCACAGGACAGTAACGTTGACAGCGAATAACTAAGTGATGAGTCACTGTTGGAGCCTGGATATGGCCGTTTCCGTTCAGAACTTTCTACGAAGTAAAATAGCCTTATGCTCCTTCCTGGTATTCTTTATTCAATGGTTCACAGAGCCTATCAGTTGTCATGGTTGTCATAGCGAAGAAGAAAGAGAAAAACCAAAATATAAACGAATCTTTACGTTACTGTTGAATTTACGCAGTTTATAACAGAGAAGGGTCCCTATAAATCCATTTCTATAATTCTTCCACAATTTTCCGAAGTACTCTACTGAGGCCAAATAATAATGAACTAACCAAAAATGACAAACAACATTAACCTCACAATTTTCAAATAATAAACAAACCGTTCTCTGAGGGAAAACAATTCGAAAAGGTAGGTAAAACGAAGTGAATAATTACAACAATGAGGAAATCTAGAAAATGAACCATACCAACAAGTTTACTAACCATAACTTCTAGAAAAAGATGGCAAAACTACATTAATGACAAAGTCAAAAATAATAACGTTACAATTCCCCCCTTACTTTAAAAAAAAAATGACTGAAGCTCCATTTTTTTTCCGGTTAATGGTTTTGCCATCCAAGCAGTCTCGGAATCAACACAAAACATACAAAACAACAAAAAAAGAAAAAGGTCACAATAGGGGTAAATAGTAGGGTGAATAGTAGAGTCCAGAAACATAAATCACAAGTCGGGAAAACACCAAAGTCATGTTCATATCGAGATACCTAATCCTCCATTCGGGAGTCACCACACTAAGGTATATAAGTCAAGTCGGAAAACACAACGGAATCGACAAAGTCGAGACACCTAATCCTCCATTCAGGAGTCACAAAAAATCACAATAGGGGTACATAAAAAAATACCGATAAGTCAAAATCGAAACAAAATCCCAAATCCTCCACACGGGAGCTACCACATTAAGGTATATAAGTCAAAAATCGGAAAATACCACAAAACCGACATTCAAAGTCGAGGTACTTAATCCTCCATCAGGAGTCACAAAAGTCACAATAGGGTAAACAAAAAAAATCGGATTCAGACATCCATAATCCTCCACAAGGGAGTTACCATATAAAGGTATATAAGTCAAAATCCAAGAAAATTCACCAAAATCGACATTCAAAGTCGAGACAATTAATCCTCCATACAGGAGCCACAAAATCGCCACTCATGGCAAATAGTCCTAAACAGAAATGTCAAAAAAAAATCACCAAAGAAAATATCGAAATCGGGGAATCAAAGTCACACTTTAATACAATATACTTAACCTCGTCACCAATTACTGAGGATGAAGTGTAGCTATGTTACTACCGTGAAACTGAAAATACAAAAGATGTTTGTTGTACTTCAGCCACTGAATTTGGGTAGTGACCACCCTAGTCAATTTATGCTCAAGGCAAGGGACAGCCATCCTCTGCCCATAACTCATTCACCTACTACTCAGCAAAGACATAAAACCAACCAACTTACTAAGAACCAAATAAACAAAATTGTCCGAACTAATACAACGCAGCCTATAAGAAAAATCTACCACGAAAACTAGAAACGCATCAGGCGAATCAACAAACCCAATGGACCACGTCAAATACTTAATCAACAATAAAAACAGACTGAAAATACGCTGCAGATAAACTAATCAATAAAACAATACCGACGCTAAAAACATAGTTAAAACTACTCTCAATTCCATGATAGGGAAAGAAAAATAAACCGAAAAAAATACCACAAAAGTACCGATCAACCACTGCATGTCAGTTGTCATTGACTATGGCCCCACGTTGGGCGCCAATTTGAAACGTTGACTTTGGGGAAAGCCGGTTTCAATGCAATAGGCTCGAGAACAACCAGGGGAGAAGGGAGTGAGTTATATATGATAGAATAAAATGGGCGCCAGGTAGAGTAATGCCTGCCTACTCAAGGTAAATGAACTGCTTACTCCTCTACCAGAGTAACAGATAACAAAAATCCCTCAAAAATTAAAGTCACAATATTTATTAACAAAACAAAAATGTATGTGCAGTGGTTGATACAATACGAATAAAGATTATCCCCCAAGGGGGTATCCAGCAGAAAAATCTCACTAATAAACACTAAATCAAATAAGAACCAATAATCTAAGCTAACAATATAAACCGACCTAAGTCCATAACTACTTTACATGAACAATGGTTCCTGAAGGGAACACCGAACAATCATCCTATCACGAAATCCTAACCGACCTAAGTCAACAACTACTTTACATAAACAATGGTTCCTGAAGGGAACAACAATCAATTATCTTATCACAAAATCCTGAAGGGATACACGAGCACCCTGGTTGGTACCCAACGCAACTTATGAAGTGCACCTCATTATAATTGCTCACAACTATTATAACATTACCTTACAAAACAATATCACAAATTATCACAATAAAAAGCCAACAATTTACCATATTAAAGCCAGTGCTACACACTGGTTACCTTCACAAAATACTCCAGAACGTAGATAGCTCCAAGATAACAGGCAAGGGGATGCCAATCGATACCTCTAACTGGCAGGTTCGTGAGTACCTCTAACTGACAGGTACATACATAATTCAGCCAAGAAGACATGCCAGGAACGTGGAATAACTGACAGGTTACCCCCAATAACGCCAGGTACATGGAAACTGTACTCAACACCTGTCACATGGAACTCAGGTACACCAATACGTGGAGATACACCCAGATAGTGGAACTACAGCCAGATACGTGAACCCTAACAAAATACTATAAGAAACGGTTCATAAGTTATAAAAGGATATCTTAGTTACCTCTGTTGTTCGAGGGAGATAGGTTCAACCTCCAATTCAGTCGAGAATTTGTTCGAAATAATTCCAATAATATTCGCTACACAACGACCTATAAAGAAGATGGTAAGACAACTGGTTCAAGGTAGAAAATGTATGCATACCTAGAGGTGCAAGATAGATTCCGTACGGACTCCATGTGGAAAAGTCTGTATTTCCCAAAATATTCCAAAATACTTCTCAGGGAACAATGACGCTCGAAGATATAATCCCTCACAACGAGGATGAATCTAGATTCATAATTCTCCTCGACAACGCCTCAACCTTTCACACGTCCTCCGCACAACGAACCTCGTATCACCAAAAATGTCCGCCCTGACAGTCGCACAGAAATTTCCAGAAACCCAAAGTTCACAGAGCCTATCAGTTGTCATGGTTGTCATAGCGAAGAAGAAGAAAAACCAAAATATAAACGAATCTTTACGTTACTGTTGAATTTACGCAGTTTATAACAGAGAAGGGTCCCTATAAATCCATTTCTATAATTCTTCCACAATTTTCCGAAGTACTCTACTGAGGCCAAATAATAATGAACTAACCAAAAATGACAAACAACATTAACCTCACAATTTTCAAATAATAAACAAACCGTTCTCTGAGGGAAAACAATTCGAAAAGGTAGGTAAAACGAAGTGAATAATTACAACAATGAGGAAATCTAGAAAATGAACCATACCAACAAGTTTACTAACCAATAACTTCTAGAAAAAGATGGCAAAAACTACATTTAATGACAAAGTCAAAAATAATAACGTTACAATTCCCCCTTACTTTAAAAAAAAAAATGACTGAAGCTCCATTTTTTTTCCGGTTAATGGTTTGCCATCCAAGCAGTCTCGGAATCAACACAAAACATACAAAACAACAAAAAAAAGAAAAAGGTCACAATAGGGGTAAATAGTAGGGTGAATAGTAGAGTCCAGAAACATAAATCACAAGTCGGGAAAACACCAAAGTCATGTTCATATCGAGATACCTAATCCTCCATTCGGGAGTCACCACACTAAGGTATATAAGTCAAGTCGGAAAACACAACGGAATCGACAAAGTCGAGACACCTAATCCTCCATTCAGGAGTCACAAAAAATCACAATAGGGGTACAAAAAAAAATACCGATAAGTCAAAATCGAAACAAAATCCCAAATCCTCCACACGGGAGCTACCACATTAAGGTATATAAGTCAAAAATCGGAAAATACCACAAAACCGACATTCAAAGTCGAGGTACTTAATCCTCCATCAGGAGTCACAAAAGTCACAATAGGGTAAACAAAAAAAATCGGATTCAGACATCCATAATCCTCCACAAGGGAGTTACCATATAAAGGTATATAAGTCAAAAATCCAAGAAAATTCACCAAAATCGACATTCAAAGTCGAGACAATTAATCCTCCATACAGGAGCCACAAAATCGCCACTCATGGCAAATAGTCCTAAACAGAAATGTCACAAAAAAAAAATCACCAAAGAAAATATCGAAATCGGGGAATCAAAGTCACACTTTAATACAATATACTTAACCTCGTCACCAATTACTGAGGATGAAGTGTAGCTATGTTACTACCGTGAAACTGAAAATACAAAAGATGTTTGTTGTACTTCAGCCACTGAATTGGGTAGTGACCACCCTAGTCAATTTATGCTCAAGGCAAGGGACAGCCATCCTCTGCCCCATAACTCATTCACCTACTACTCAGCAAAGACATAAAACCAACCAACTTACTAAGAACCAAATAAACAAAATTGTCCGAACTAATACAACGCAGCCTATAAGAAAAATCTACCACGAAAACTAGAAACGCATCAGGCGATGCAACAAACCCAATGGACCACGTCAAATAATTAATCAACAATAAAAACAGACTGAAAATACGTTGCAGATAAACTAATCAATAAAACAATACCGACGCTAAAAACATAGTTAAAACTACTCTCAATTCCATGATAGGGAAAGAAAAAATAAACCGAAAAAAATACCACAAAAGTACCGATCAACCACTGCATGTCAGTTGTCATTGACTATGGCCCCACGTTGGGCGCCAATTTGAAACGTTGACTTTGGGGAAAGCCGGTTTCAATGCAATAGGCTCGCGACCACACTCAGTGGAGAAGGGAGTGAGTTATATATGATAGAATAAAATGGGCGCCAGGTAGAGTAATGCCTGCCTACTCAAGGTAAATGAACTGCTTACTCCTCTACCAGAGTAACAGATAACAAAAATCCCTCAAAAATTAAAGTCACAATATTTATTAACAAAACAAAAATGTATGTGCAGTGGTTGATACAATACGAATAAAGATTATCCCCCAAGGGGGTATCCAGCAGAAAAATCTCACTAATAAACACTAAATCAAATAAGAACCAATAATCTAAGCTAACAATATAAACCGACCTAAGTCCATAACTACTTTACATGAACAATGGTTCCTGAAGGGAACACCGAACAATCATCCTATCACGAAATCCTAACCGACCTAAGTCAACAACTACTTTACATAAACAATGGTTCCTGAAGGGAACAACAATCAATTATCTTATCACAAAATCCTGAAGGGATACACGAGCACCCTGGTTGGTACCCAACGCAACTTATGAAGTGCACCTCATTATAATTGCTCACAACTATTATAACATTACCTTACAAAACAATATCACAAATTATCACAATAAAAAGCCAACAATTTACCATATTAAAGCCAGTGCTACACACTGGTTACCTTCACAAAATACTCCAGAACGTAGATAGCTCCAAGATAACAGGCAAGGGGATGCCAATCGATACCTCTAACTGGCAGGTTCGTGAGTACCTCTAACTGACAGGTACATACATAATTCAGCCAAGAAGACATGCCAGGAACGTGGAATAACTGACAGGTTACCCCAATAACGCCAGGTACATGGAAACTGTACTCAACACCTGTCACATGGAACTCAGGTACACCCAATACGTGGAGATACACCCAGATAGTGGAACTACAGCCAGATACGTGAACCCTAACAAAATACTATAAGAAACGGTTCATAAGTTATAAAAGGATATCTTAGTTACCTCTGTTGTTCGAGGGAGATAGGTTCAACCTCCAATTCAGTCGAGAATTTGTTCGAAATAATTCCAATAATATTCGCTACACAACGACCTATAAAGAAGATGGTAAGACAACTGGTTCAAGGTAGAAAATGTATGCATACCTAGAGGTGCAAGATAGATTCTGTACGGACTCCATGTGGAAAAGTCTGTATTTCCCAAAATATTCCAAAATACTTCTCAGGGAACAATGACGCTCGAAGATATAATCCCTCACAACGAGGATGAATCTAGATTCATAATTCTCCTCGAAAACGCCTCAACTTTTCACACGTCCTCCGCACAACGAACCTCGTATCACAAAATGTCCGCCCTGACAGTCGCACAGAAATTTCCAGAAACCCAAAGTTCACAGAGCCTATCAGTTGTCATGGTGTCATAGCGAAGAAGAAGAAAAAACCAAAATATAAACGAATCTTTACGTTACTGTTGAATTTACGCAGTTTATAACAGAGAAGGGTCCCTATAAATCCATTTCTATAATTCTTCCACAATTTTCCGAAGTACTCTACTGAGGCCAAATAATAATGAACTAACCAAAAATGACAAACAACATTAACCTCACAATTTTCAAATAATAAACAAACCGTTCTCTGAGGGAAAACAATTCGAAAAGGTAGGTAAAACGAAGTGAATAATTACAACAATGAGGAAATCTAGAAAATGAACCATACCAACAAGTTTACTAACCAATAACTTCTAGAAAAAGATGGCAAAACTACATTTTATGACAAAGTCAAAAATAATAACGTTACACATTACCTGCCCTAATATTTTCAGATTAGTAAGTTGATTTTTGAAACTAGTGGAGAATTGAATGAGTTCGTTCACTACATCATAAAAATTTTTTCGGCATTCTGAAGGTCCAGTAAAACCAATTGAATTCGTTTTCACCATTTATATGATGAAAATAAAAATATAATCCCCATATTCAAACTGCGAACAAATTTCACAGGTTCATTTTCAAATAATTTTTATGGTGTTCACGGCGAACAGAAAATTATTCTATAAAATTCAACTTGGCAGACTTCACAGTTGGACGAATCAACAGTTAGGAAATGAATGGAATAGCAAATTACTGAATTGGTAATTTAGCGCGGAAAATAGTTTTCTTTCTACTTTTTCACATATTTGCATTTATGCCACAACAATGGCAGATGAGTCTGGAAGTTATTGTAGTAAATAGCTGAACTTGTGTAGTAAATAGCTGAACTGTTGTGTATAGTTTACTGAGTTGATTTTTCAAATTGATGGAGAATTGATGAATTGGAAAATTTTGTTGTAGCCTGAAAATTAGCAAGCAAATTCAAAATGAGTTCGTTCACTACATCATAAGAATGGTATCTGCATTCTGAAAGGTTTTTTGAAGCCAACTGAATTCGTATTCACCATTTATAAAATAGAAACAAAAACATGTTTTTCAAATCCCAACTGCGAACAAATTTCACAGGTTCGATATCAAATGAATTCTTATGGTCAGCCGAACAGAATATTATCCATTCATTTCAAATTAGCATGTTTTATATTTTGCCGAATCAAACCAACACTTCGGAAATGAATTAAAAAGCAAATTAATGAAAATAGTTTTTTTCTACAAACGTCAAAAATGACAAGGTTCGCGCATTGGCAAGAATATGCGAAGCATAGAGATAGGTTCGCGCATTGGCAAGAATATGCGAAGCATAGAGATAGAATTCTATCTCTATGATGCGAAGTGACCCTTTTTTCATTTTCCTTTGTTACTATGACACCGTGCGCGAAGTAGTGTGCGAAATACTTACTTCGCACACTGCATGTAAACTATATGGGATTTTTATATTTTAACTTGGTAAATTTCTTGAAATCCACGTTTTCTCTAACATTGAGTGTTGCTTTCAACATAGAATATATTGCCCATAGCTATAATACCTAATTACTTGATTTGGAAAAAACAGTTCAAACCAGTTCAATATTTTTTTTCATATTAAGCTAAGCGTTTGTAGAAAAAATTTTGTTTGCATCTCATGCGCGAAATACTTTGGTGATCAAGAACTGATTTTTTTAACGAGGCGCAGCCGAGTTAAAAAAAATAGTCGAGCATTTCGCGCACTAGATACAAAAATAACTTTACAATTGCCATGACTTGTTCGACAGTTCTTGGATCAGTTTGTGTTCCGAAAATTGTTGAGATAAGTGGTAAATTAATTGAATTCGAAAATCTCGTTGGAGAATGAAAACTTTCAAGCCAATTAAAAATGAGTTCGTCCAATAGATATTAAAAATTATATCGGTATTCTAAATGTTTCAGTAGATCGAATAGAATTCGCACTCGGCAATTATTCAATGGAAACCAAAACGTGTTTTCCATATTCCAACCGTGAACAAATGTGACAGGTTCAATCTCAAATAAATTTTTATTGGCTGCTGTTCACGCCAACCGGAATATTATTATATGAATTTCAAATTGGCATGCTTTACAGTTGATCGAATCAACACTTCGGAAATGAATGAAAGAGCACATTACTGAAATGGTATTTTGGCGCGAAAAATTGTTTTCTTTTCACTTATTGACATATTTGCACTATATCAGGTGTCCCAAGGTGAGTGGCCTATTAGGTTATTATTTTCATTATTATGATAATTTTTTGGTCCATCCTGTATAACTGACAACTATAATTCAAAAGCACTGACATAGATCAGGTCAATATCTAATAACTTGCAAAATTTCTGACTTAAATCTCGAATATTGAGCAAACTTGAGTAATTTTTGTAACACGCCAATTTGATCTAATAGGCCACTAACCTTGGGACACTGATATATGTATATATCATCGAAATGAGAACTAACAAAATACAATACATGAAACAAAAAAGCCCCTAGCTGAGGTTGGTGCGGGGTACCATACTATTCGACGTATGATACCAGAGCACAGAGAAAAACCTCAGAAGAAAAAACCCTGTCTCGCCGTTTTTACGGAATTGAAACTTATACTATTCGGATGAATACCTTCAATATTCAGATACAGGATACTTAATTCATGCTCTTGGAGCAGGAGGTTGTTTCAAACCAGGTCTGGCATTCCAAGTGATGATTTTTCGAATCTCCTGTTATTCTGAGACCGCTACAGGACCTTATTGAAGGGTAATCATCTCCCATAGATTTAAATAGTGGTATTTCATCCTAAATATCGAATTCAATTTAGGAATAATGATAAAAAACATGTGAAAAACTTATATTTGCACTTATCCCGCAATAATGAAATATGATTCTGAAAGTTATTGTAGTAAACAATAGCTGACAGCTGACATTCGACGCGTCGCTGTCTTCTTAGGCCCTGAAGTCTACCTTTACAACGGACATGACTTATTCTACATGTCTTGGATAAGCTTGTTTGCGAATGATTTTTGAGATGAGTAAAAAATTGATTGGATTAGATTATCTCATTTGGGCCTGAAAACTGGCAAGCAAATTCAAAATGAGTTCGTCCACTAGATCATGAAAATTATTTCGGTATTTGGAATTTTTCAGTAGAACCAATTGAATCCGCATTCAGCATTCAAATAATGAAAACAAAAACGTGTTTCCATATAACAAATGCGGGCGAATTTCACAGGTTCAATATCAAATAAATTTTTATGGTCAGCGGTTCACGCCAAACCGAATATTATTGTATGAATTTCAAATTGGAATGCTTTACAGTTGGTCGAATCAACACTTCGGAAATGAATGAAAAAGCACATTACTGAAATGGTAATTTGGCGAGGAAAATAGTTTTCTTTTTACTTTTTGACATATTTGCACTTATCCCACAACAATGACACACGAGTTTGGACGTTATTGTGCGAAAACCAATACCATTGTATAAAAGTTTCGTATAACCTATTCCACGGCTGATTCGAATAAATAACATGCCCACTCCACCAGCTCGCACTCGTACAATTGCGGAGGACATCGCAACAAAGAACGGAAAAAATGACCATAACAACGATGCCACAGCGTGACAGGATAATAAATGTCCTGGTTCCGGAATGCCAAGTCCTGTATTTATAGTTTGCTGAAAATGCAAAAGACAAGATCGATTGACTGTGGGACCGATTTTAAAAAGCAGTGTACGTGGATTTTTCTTTGTATTTGGCCTTGAATGAAGGTACGGAGGGATTATTAGAATGGGTGGATAATATTGGAAATTGAGATGTACGGGATGTTCTCTTCTTAATATGATAACTACACTTTCTGATATCCTTTTAATGATCTCATTTAAATGTGAGTAATACTTATATGCAATTAAAATCCCACGAACACATATATGACATGAATATGTACCTATTTGAAATAATCCATCATTTCAATTTTGTTAACCAGGGTGTTTCAGAATAACGTCACGAAAGCCGAATAGAGATTTTCAAGCTTATTTTGGAAGTGAGGTTCATAAAACATGGGTCAGAAAAGGCTTCTTCACCGAGAAAATTTCAAGTCAGGGGTGTATTTTCATCTCTTTTTTTTACATTATTATTTTGTTTATTGAATCGCACAAATAGAGAATTTGGTAAATTTTTGACAACTTTTATGCCCCGATCCAATTTGACATATCTAACCGTTTCTAGAAATACACTCTCAAAAATGGAAAAATTCTAATAAGCGTAAAATTTTTTTAGATTAAATTAATTCATAATGATAATGAAGTTTTGTTTTCAAGAATAAATGACGACCTGCTTCATCGAAAAGATTTAAGAAAATAAAAACCATTGTTGATTCAGATTTATTTAATCATAAAAAATTGTTACGAACACCAGTCAATTTAATTTTTCAATGTTTAAGTGTGTAATTTTTGAAAACGATTGAAGATATCGAATTTGAGTAGATCATAAGATTTTTCAGAAATTTTCTAGATTTTTCATTTATGCCATTGCATGCATAAAATAGTTACCCTGTTGAGAAAAATAGGTAATATTCACTTAGGCATCCCAGAAATCTATGCCCCTGACTTTATCAATTTGTTCAGAATGTTATAGATGGGTTCAGCATAAAGCCTTTGTTTCCCCGAATGATTGACAATTTTATATACAGAAAAAGTTGAAATATTCGAAATGTAGGTTTTTCTCATTGAAACCGATTTTCCTAATCTCTTATTTGTCATCTTGAAAGTGCATTAGCAAAAACGGAACGAAAAAAATTAATAACTTCGAGAAAGTAATAAGTAATATAAATATCCCTGTGCTTCGAAATATAGCCACATTTATCCTTTCCTTGAAATGCTTTACATATTTGAAAGAATATCCAGGAAATTTTGTTAAACCATATCTGGCACTCCAAGTGATGATTTTTCTGAACCCCAATGTTCAAAGAACTTTCTACAGACCCATATAATACTGGATCATCATCTCGCATATATTTGAAAAGTTTTAACAAGTGAATATACTTGTTCAGAGTTGAACCAATTTGTGATTCTTTGACCACAAACAACAAAGGTTTCCCGTCTTATGGGCTCATAAATGTCGTAACCTTGCACGATTGAAAACCTTTTGGAAACCGCATCATCGGAGATTGGAACCATTGTACGCTACTGACACTGCCTTATTTTTCATCTTGAAATTGTATCTGAAAAATCTAAGGAACAAACAAACTACGAGAACTATCGTCACCTTGACTGCTTTTTACCGTCTTATAGCTCTTAAATGCCGTTACCTTGCAAAATTGAAAACCTATTAGGAACCGCATCATAGTAGATTGGAACCAATGTACACTATTGACAGGTGAATTTAGCACGAGAAGCAGCTAGGAGTGTATGCCGTAAAAAGCTATTGAACCTTTTGTCATCTTGAAATTATATCCGAAAAATTTAAGGAACGAAAAACTACGAGAGAATAATAAGTAGGAGGAATATCACCTCAGTGGCTCAAATGACAGCCACATTAATACTACCTCTGGAAATTTCTTCCATATTTGAAACAAGCTTCTATATAACCGAGGTGTTTATCATACCAGGTCTGGATCTCCAAGTGATGATTCTTCTGAACCCAATGTTCTAAAAACTTTCTACAGGCCCAAATAATACTGGATCATCATCTCGCATAGATTTAAAAAGTTTTAACAAGTGAATATACTTGTTCAGAGTTTGAACCAATTTGTGATTCTTTGACCACAAACAACAGAGCTGTTGCATTGAAAACCTCGAATCAATGAACTAACTGTTGCATCAATCGAATACCCAAAACAAAACAAATATATATTGCAACCGCAAAGAACAAGAAACATGCCACATGCCACCATCGTCAGTGTTTCACCTTGACTGCTATTTCCCGTCTTATGGCTCATAAATGCCGTAACCTTGCACGATTGAAAACCTTTTGGAAACCGCATCATCGGAGATTGGAACCATTGTACGCTACTGACAGGTGAATTTGGCACGAGAAGGAGCAAGGAGTGTATGCCGTAAAAAGTTATTGCCGCATTGCATGTCGGTTATATAGCTGAAAGTTACAAGTGTCTGTACATCGCATATTTCACGAAAGGTCCGCCCTTTTAACAGAAAACAGCCCGAGCGTGGTACGGCCTTCCTTTCGTTTAATAGGGCGACAATAATACTCTTACTATCATTATCATTTACTCTCATGTTTTGCTTCAGTTCACTTAATATTCGGTTAGATCCTTCAGAATTCTGAAGCGTTTCTTGGGAATTTGCGAAAATTCACTCCTTTCCTGAGGATTTAGAGCGGAACGGATTGTTTTATATGAAAATTTTATCGCGGGAAATAGAATGAACTGTGGGTGAAATGTGGTTGTTTCCTTGGAATCTGAAAATAATTGTTACAGGAATCGCAAGCGTATGTTCATGAAGTATTATGCTTGTTGGCTGAAGAAATAAAATCAAAACATAATATTACAACAATATGGAATAACTTTTCTATTTTATAAAAGAGTAAAGATACATTTTTTGAATGAGCTGTGAATAAACCTGCCTAATAGTGGTGTACCTTGCCTGTGTTCGCATCACTGAAGATTTGAGAACGCGCCCGACCGGAGCACTTGAGATCATCACAGATTTCCTTTTCTACGTCTGGTGATCTATAGGATAGCCCATGAGGCCATCCCTAGAATATCTAAGGAAAGAACAGGATACAGGTAGTGAGATAAATTAAAGTCGGGGATCCTAGTCATCTCTGAACAAGTGAATCTCATCAGCGAATCTATCTTGAGATGTTATGATAAAAAATGTGAGCATTGAGGAGAACTTCACCTCGGGAAGAAGAAATACAAATGGAAAAAGGACTACGAATAGGAAAAAGAATAAACTACACAAAACTTGAAAGTGAATGCCATCAAATTGTGTACACACTGCTCTAAGACCACGATAGTTGCCGGCGGTGGAGTATAAGGGCCAAGTATAAGGGTACACTATCGTTCGGCTGCTATTCGAGTGAAATATTTCAATCGAATGGTGCATATATAGAAACCTGGAAAGAAATTATCTAGGGTGTGACATAGTGATCCACTCTGATAGTCATGCTAATGTCACGACTCGAAGCTAAGATGGAAATGCTGAAGAAAACTGAAAGAAGTAGATGAAAGCATTAAGGTCTCTTGAGTCTGAGTCCCTTGTAACTCAGGAATCAAAGCAAATTAAGAGGCTAACTAACTGGCCATAAAAGGTGCACAAACGTTACTTACTGGCCAAGAATCTTCCTGTGGCATAGGCAATGCACCTATAAGAAAGAGTTTTTGGAGAGGGAAGAAAGAGAAAAAGAAGCAATATGGAGTATTCTTTAGGGAATGAATCATTCTGAGAAGTTCCAATGGTACTTTAAAACTGCAAGGTCTAAAACCTCAATGTGAATAAGTTACGCACCCTTATTGGCTTCCTGACAGGAAATTGTCACCTTAAGAAGCATATGATGATAATTGGCTCAACAGAAACTGACTGGCTTAGATTCTGAGAGAAAGAGGAGAAAACTTGTGTTCACTTAGCTCATTATTATTCATTCTCACGATGAGAAAACCCAAGTGGTTTCAAAATTGTTGTCATAAAATAACATTGATTGATTGTGAGTACTTTCATTCAACATTCATTCTCACGATGGAAAAATTTATTTTTCTGAAAAGTCCAATCGTAATGAGTGAATTAATAAATCTTATCATGAAATAACATTGATTGATCATGATTATACTAATAACTTTTGGGTTTTGACTTTAAGGCACATATAATTAATCTTGTACCAGTATTTTAGGCAGTTTCATATGTGATTAAATATCCTTATTTCTCCATGAAGTTCACAACAAGCTTCAACATGTGACCTCTCATGAACTGTCCTGTGTGGTAATTGGGGTCGATCCTACAACATGATAGTTGCTGAAATACCGAACGCATGTCTGGACATGTCAGGTTTGTCTCATTGCCACTGTCCGGACCGTCCGACATCTTTATGGGCCCATAAACCGGACTTAACTTGGCGAGTTTTGGCACTACATAATTATTTCTAGATTAGTGCAACAGGGCTGTGTGGAAGTTGCCGTGTTTTTGCTGAGAGGCAGAGAGGGGCAGATTTAACCCTCGTAAAATATCGGTCACGACTGTCTGCGCGTGGAAGAAAAAGTAATTAAAGATGCTATCTACGGAATGGACTGAGATTAGGGTTGAGAGTCTAAGGAAAAGGGAAGGTTATTTGATATATTTTGCCCTACATTTGCTCGGATATGATGTTGACATGAGGCAGATTTGACAGAGGGCGGCTTTACTGGAAAAATACATCTATGGTACATCACAGCATATTTGTCATATTGAACTATTTTAGATATTTCAGCAACCGAAAAAAAAATTAATGAAACCTGATAATGAAAATCAACTAAAACTAACCGAAAATTGCATAACTGAACTGAATTAAAGGAAGCAGATTTCATGTCGAAAATCCTATCATCAACCACTCTAAACCTCTGAACTCTAATAATAAGATCCACCTAAAAAAAACAAATGAATTGTTGACAGCTGATTCAATCAAAAGTCGAATTTTGGCGATGTAACTACAGCTTACCACAGCTTACCATAGTTACATAGTTGACAGTTAATACACGTATTTTCTGTCAAATCATCACGTGATAGTTAGATAGTTACATGTAACCACAGCTCGCCAAAATTCGACTGAAAATACATTTCACTCAGCGATGATTATTTCTTGAGAACTGTCAAAAATAAGGAAATTTCAATGTGTGGCAAAAACTGTTTTTCTAAAAGTTGCAGGTTTTAAGAGTTTTTCTGACGACAGTGGGCGAATACTGGCCTAAACGAAAAAAAAATCAAAAATGCTGGAAAGAGCCTAAATGATATTTTAACAAAACACTTTTATTTCTATGGCGACTAGTTTGTATTGATAAGCTGATTCATATTCGATCGTTTTCAGTATTGATTTAATTATCAATTTGCACTTGTAGGACCAGACCTGATTCTATCTCTCCTGGTGATAAATAAAAAGGCTGTTTTCCAATATCGAAAAGAAAACTCAACACACAGTTTTTTTGGTGCTCCTTCAATCTCTAGCTTACTAAGGTACCTACGTGGCATACAGTTTTTCATCGATTTCCATCTATTCTATGAAATTCGGTCATCTAAACTAAAATAACATTGACGAGATGCTCCAAATTAAACATTGCAGTCGAGAAAGGCTGAACCCTACTAATTAAATACTAATTTCCGTCGATCTCAAAATAAAAGGCGATTTTAATGTATACAAAATTGATCATTAATGACATATTTAATGCCCAATTCTGCTATTCAAATGTGCAATCATCATGGCAACCGTTCCCAAAGTATTCAAAAGCACTAGTTGATAGTTGATAGTTTACAGAGGGGTTACAGTCCACTGCGACCTTAAGGTCTATTGTGCCCCCTTACAGAGCTGTTCTGGCCAAAAAAGAAAACCTTCACAGCTCGCCTTCCAGTTCCAGAGATCTAATGAAATCTAGTAACTGTGAAGACTTCAACGAGGCTAGTTCCTCACTCTTACAAGTTTCTTGTCCAAGGCATTTCCTCCTCAGGCTCGTAATGCCAAGGCATTCCGTGACAAGGTGAATGGGGGTTTCTTCCTCCTCCCCACAGAACCTACACTCGTCAGTGTCCGACAATCCCATCCTCAACAGGTGCTTCCTAAGCACTACAAGAAATGTCAAAACTCTACTGGAACATAGATACATAGAAATTTTATTATGTCAAATGTAAGTCTTGTGCAAAATGATTATGTATTTCAATCAAGAATTCATACACTACTTATTGGGATCGTCAGAAAAATCTTGTAATCAACTCCGTTATTAAGCGAGCGACTAATGGTCTCGAACTCCGCCCAGGTGCCGTATTCTCGAGAACTGATATTCGAAAACGTATACGAACTTGCGCGAGTCCCTGTTTTACCTGCAAAAATGCACACCGCGCAATGAGGTTCGTATACGTTTTCGAATATCACTTCTCGAGAATACGGCACCAGGCGTTAAAATATCTTGACCATTAGTCGCTGTCTTTAATAATGTGTTTGTTTGCTTATAACTTCTATGATCTCCATTTGAAGTTTGGCTTCTTTAAGAATAGACTTCCTGATGATTCCAGTCCTACTTCAACAACAAAAACCAATAAAAACATTAGAGTCGATAAAGGGGTCACCCTTTCTGCTGACTCGACGAAATCAACCCAAAATCAATGTACATTAGGACGGTCGTTACAACGAACTACTTGTAATACCTATAAAATACTATTTTATAAGCTGGTTAAGTGTAATAGGGCCGATATTGTCTATTTAACTTTTCATATTCGTACTTTAAACCGAATTTACGAGAGTTTTAACGTAATTTAATAAGCAATTATTGGTTAGCACCACGCAGAAACGGTCTTTACGATCTGATCCACTGCTTGTATTGTTTGTTGAAACTGCGAACTGGGGCTGGGTTTAATGGCCCTAATAACATCAAATCGAAACCGCCGATTCGACATCGAAATTGTACATAAAATCAATTCGATCGCTCTCTTTGCCAGCTTAATTTATTGGTGGTTGAGAGGGTTATCATGAAGTTAATGCTTCTTTATGGGACTTTAGCAACAGTGAATTCGATACCATTATAGAATGATAAAATTGGTGGAAAACACTGTTTTTATATCAGCAGTTTTGGAGGCTTCAGTTTTTTTATGCGATGTAATGAGTGGGCCATTTGATAAATCAAATTTGAGAATACAATAAAACAATATCGGTTTGAAATTTTGGTGTGACGGTCAATGTGTGACGGTATATCCAGTATGTTAAAATAGTTTTTTTAATGTAACTGCATTGAGAGAAGTATTAAATATATACCTCTCCAATTATCCATTTTTAATTCCAAGTAATTTATTTTAAATTGATAATTGAAATTGGCAATTCTGTAGTCGCAAGTTCAAATGTTGCCCCATGATAACGAGCCAAAATAATTATTGGAGATAATGATTCACAAAAAAGTGACCAGTTGGCATCGTTGTGAACTGTGTTTCAATATTCAATTGATGAAATGAATGCTAACGCATACGTCAAACTCAATCACCAATTCGTCTGAATTCACTAGTTTATTTCGGCGATTTTAATGAATTTCTTCTCGAAAACCTGACTACGGAAGTTTTCATGCTTACCGTAAGCTTTCAGCCATATTTTAAACTGAAAGAAATATCCATTTGTTTCAAATTCAAATTCAAATTCAAATTTATTCGTTACCCTCAAAATTTTACAGGGAATGTCAACAATCAAGAAATATTAATACATATTTCAAGAAAAAATCATCCATAAATATGGAAGACTAAACAATGTCAATTCTAAAATAAACAATTAATAAAAAACAATACTTTAACATATAGGACAAACTAAAACACAAAAATATATATACAATACACACCATGTACAAATAAATTAGATAAAATGCAATGTATTTCTGACTAGAACTGGTATGCCATAAATTCATCCATGGAATAGAATGCACCCTCGATGAGAATCGCTTTGACTTGACGTTTGAATGTTATGTCATGCAGGGACGTTAGCCGCTGGGGAAGTCTGTTGTAAAATCTAGTTCCATTGAAAACGTGCGTGTTTTGGGTTTTAGTCAATCTATGCCTTGGGGTTATAAGGTTGCCTCCGAACCTGGTGTTATGGTTGTGAATCGCCGAATGTCTTTGGAAAGTGTCCCGATTTTTGTGTACATATAGTAGGCACTCTAAGATATAACAGGACGATAAGGTAAGCACACCATATTTCTTGAAAAGAGGTCTACAGCTTGTGATTGGCTTACTCCCGCTATCAACCTCAATGCCTGTTTTTGTTTCAGAAACACTTTCTGCTGAAATCCAAAATTTGTCACTGGCTCAAACCGGTTCATTTTAAATAAGTCCAGAGATAAACCTACATAAGTACGAGGTACATATTTTGCACTTTCAAAGGTGAACCGTTGCTAAACTGAAATTTTCTGAAATTGAATTATCAATGCCATCTTTTTATAAATGGCGTATTCTATCAAAGGCGCTCACTCTATTATCGATGTTCCTCATAATAAGCTAGATGGCGTTGTTACAAAACTGATCTTGAATGTACCACTCATGTTGCGGAGTGGTGACGAGAATTTAAAAGTGTGTTTATTTCAATTAAACCTCGTTGCCTCATAAAAAATTCGAGTTTTTCGCTTATAATAATTGGCAAACGGTTTCTTTTGTTAAGCCATAGAGATTTGAAGAGGTTGATTAGTAAACATATATTATATAATATTATCTTTTTATAACAACATTTCAAATTAATAAGTAACTGGTAAATTATTGATATTAGTTTGTTTTTCATATTGTTAAAACTTGGAATTGTGTAAATTCTTTTGAATAGATCTTTCTTTTTGGAAGTTGTTCTGTAAATTGGTTTACTACAATATAAAATCGAATAATAACTCAAATTCCTTCATAATTCCATATAATTCATTATCAGTGAAAACGAAATATCCAGATGTTTTTTATTGCCCATATTGAAAAAAACACATGAAAAAAATACCAATTCAATGTTCGATTAGCAATTCATGTTGACCTCATTGGATTATTGATATATTTTTGTTAAGGTGAGTTTTTTACATTGCGATTTCATACGAATCTATTGAATTGAACAAAAATTAGTGGTAAAGTGTTACTAGAAAATTCAAAAGTTATTTAAAATAATTATGTAATTATCATAAGAGAAAAGTATCTGTTGCATTCCATGACATGCATAATAAGAAGCATCATATTTAGCCCGAAAATAGTTTTTCAACCCGTGGATTTAATGTTATACAGCAAAATGAAAAATATCTTCGTTTTTCGGCCTCTTGAAAAATTGGATACTTTTTCTTAGTAACCGTCTACTTTTAAAGGTGCAATTTGTTACCTCTTAATATAAAAAATGATAATCTTAATTGAAAAAAAATAATAATCACTATGATTATCTGATTGTTTTATTTCTCAAATGATTTTTTCGTGACATCACTGGAGGTACCCACTGTTTCACCACTTCTGATCTGATAGGTAAGAGAAAGGTTAGATACCATACAGATAATTTGGAAGTTGAAGAACGAAACGAATCAGATATTACATTTTTTGTATTATATCAGTTTTAATTAACATTATTCTAATATGACTAATGACGTGTTTGGAATGAGAAATTATATTCATTACATCGAAAG
The DNA here is from genome assembly GCA_013421045.1 of Propylea japonica. Classification (NCBI taxonomy): domain Eukaryota; kingdom Metazoa; phylum Arthropoda; class Insecta; order Coleoptera; family Coccinellidae; genus Propylea; species Propylea japonica. The sequence continues at coordinate 12,569,378 of CM024239.1, read as the reverse complement.
ATAATTTGTGAAGGTTACTGAAGAATATTTTGTAAATTGCATTATACATAAGTTTCCTAATCAATTCCTCCACCTAGTGAAACCTACCCAAATTTAATAATTAGTGTTTCTAAGTCGAATTTTATCGAAAGCAACATAGTGTGAATACCATCTCCTAATTATAAGTGGTAAAGTTTCAATGGAAAAATCATAAACCTGCTCGTAGCTCAGTTTCGTAGAAATTGTCTATTCAACAAGGTGCAACCTCTCCTATCCTAGCATTTTCTATTTCAACCCTCCAGAGTTATAGTTTTGTTTCCTCCTGCCTCTTCGAATTCCATATAAGCCCGCATGATCTCCGACTCTGCAGTTAGCATTTTGATAATTAGAGCTCTAGTCATAATTAGTCACCTCCTCCTCATGCATGGCTTCATATTTCAGCAAAGTGTCAACGCAATGTGGCGAGCCCAGAAACCACTTGGGCTAACAAATGGTGAATACTTGATATTCAAGGTTTGTAATATGAACTAGGCAGTTGTAGCATAGTTTTGAAAGGGTGTTCAAGTCGGATTTTCAATCTGAAAGTGACAAAGCTGCATGGAAATGAGAAGGGAATTATAATTACTAACTTTTGCCTAATCTGATATGTTGGATACATGAGAAAATTAAAATGTTATGTGCGTGACTACAATGAAAACTAGCGGTTTAATGGAAATGTCCATATAAGTAACTGAGAACATGTATCATGTTTCATTTTTTATTTCACATTCTCCATGTTTTATATGAACAAGATTGGTATATTTTTTACCAGTTGCCTTTCATTTGAATTTAGGGAAAAATATATATTCTTTTCTGAGCGCTCGTTCTACTTGAACGACTGCTATACATACATATATACATACATATATACATATTTAATTTAATTTTGTTTGACAGTCTCGATGTACTTAAATTTGTTGATTTTTAATGGGAATTAGACTGATGTGAGAAATGATGTACTACTCTTTTTGTTAAGCCAAGCTTTCGAATAATGATAGCAGTTGGTAGTATCCTGTCCATAATTGCTTGTAATGTTTTCAAAGAAACCCATCTTTATATTTTATTTAATTTTGTTTGACAGTCTCGATGTACTTAAATTTGTTGATTTTTAATGGGAATTAGACTGATTGTGAGAAATGATGTACTACTCTTTTTTGTTAAGCCAAGCTTTCGAATAATGATAGCAGTTGGTAGTATCCTGTCCATAATTGCTTGTAATGTTTTCAAAGAAACCCTCTTTTATATTTTATTTAATTTGTTTGACAGTCTCGATGTACTTAAATTTGTTGATTTTTAATGGGAATTAGACTGATTGTGAGAAATGATGTACTACTCTTTTTTGTTAAGCCAAGCTTTCGAATAATGATAGCAGTTGGTAGTATCCTGTCCATAATTGCTTGTAATGTTTTCAAAGAAACCCATCTTTATATTTTATTTAATTTTGTTTGACAGTCTCGATGTACTAATTCCATTAAAAATCAACAAATTTAAGTACATCGAGACTGTCAAACAAAATTAAATAAAATATAAAGATGGGTTTCTTTGAAAACATTACAAGCAATTATGGACAGGATACTACCAACTGCTATCATTATTCGAAAGCTTGGCTTAACAAAAAAGAGTAGTACATCATTTCTCACAATCAGTCTAATTCCCATTAAAAATCAACAAATTTAAGTACATCGAGACTGTCAAACAAAATTAAATAAAATATAAAGATGGGTTTCTTTGAAAACATTACAAGCAATTATGGACAGGATACTACCAACTGCTATCATTATTCGAAAGCTTGGCTTAACAAAAAAGAGTAGTACATCATTTCTCACAATCAGTCTAATTCCCATTAAAAATCAACAAATTTAAGTACATCGAGACTGTCAAACAAAATTAAATAAAATATAAAGATGGGTTTCTTTGAAAACATTACAAGCAATTATGGACAGGATACTACCAACTGCTATCATTATTCGAAAGCTTGGCTTAACAAAAAGAGTAGTACATCATTTCTCACAATCAGTCTAATTCCCATTAAAAATCAACAAATTTAAGTACATCGAGACTGTCAAACAAAATTAAATAAAATATAAAGATGGGTTTCTTTGAAAACATTACAGCAATTATGGACAGGATACTACCAACTGCTATCATTATTCGAAAGCTTGGCTTAACAAAAAAGAGTAGTACATCATTTCTCACAATCAGTCTAATTCCCATTAAAAATCAACAAATTTAAGTACATCGAGACTGTCAAACAAAATTAAATAAAATATAAAGATGGGTTTCTTTGAAAACATTACAAGCAATTATGGACAGGATACTACCAACTGCTATCATTATTCGAAAGCTTGGCTTAACAAAAAAGAGTAGTACATCATTTCTCACAATCAGTCTAATTCCCATTAAAAATCAACAAATTTAAAAAATTCATATATACATATATAGTTTTGCTCAAATGTCTGTTAATCTCTAAATTGAGTCGAAAATTGTCTCAAACGACTAACCGATAACGAATCTGTATTCAAATTCAATTCTGTCCGTGCGGCCGTCCGTCTGTAAAACGATAACATTTGGAAGGATTGTCCTAGAGACTTGAACATTTCAGAGTAGGTTCGTTTCTTGAATGTCGCGGTTGAGTGCGTTATTCAGCAAAATCGTACAGTGTGTTACATAAAGTATGGCTTTTCAAAATTTCTATTCCTCAGAAAAGAACAAAACCAATTGAAATGAAATTTTTCGGCCACATGCGAGAAACTTATGAGAAGCCTTAAACGAAATTTTGTAGCCATAGTGTTGACAGAAATTGAATCGAACAAAAATCCTTATATGTATTTCCTCAACAAAATATTCTATTCTAGTGAATAATTCTAGAGGATTGCATAATCAGAACCATGGAATTTGATTCCTTTATAAATTATCTATTTGTTTAATCATTCAGAATTTGTCAATTCGATCGAGCTGTAATTTATCAGTAAAATGTTCAATATCAATTCAAAGCAGCCATGAAAGGTCCATTGTAGTATCAAAAAAAATCTAATATTTCCATGAGGATTGTGAAAACCAGTGAAATAAAAATTTGAAATTTTCAGTTGTCGATTTATTTTTATTAAATTTTTTTAATACTTTTCAGAATATGATTCCGATCGTACTACGTTTCGCATTCATATATTAGGTATTGATCTCGTTTAACAATTCGATAAATGTGATTCATTTTTCCATTCTAGTGAATTCCAAATAAGATTGGGATGAGTTATGAACCACTTTATGTGACAATGAAATATTTTATAGCCCAAAATGGTAATATCTCTAGATATTTGAATGCGATAATTATACACAATTATTCACTGTGAATCGCAGATAATGTTGCAAAACAGATATATTTTTATTTTTCCGGATGTTCATGATGTTGTACCGGGTTTTTCACTATAATTTGACCCCCCTTTAACTTTGTTACTGAAGGAGATACAAAAAAATGTTTCGTATAAAAGTTTCACGAAATCAACTGAGATTTTTTGATATGAGTCCAGAAACTGAAATATATACAGGGTGACCAACATATTGATGGCAACTTCATTTTTTCAAATGGAACACCCTGTATATTTTTCCATATTTGGTTAGCTCTTTTTCCCCTGATTTCGAATATGTAACATATGTTGGTCTATCTTTCTTATTCTGAGCACCACAGAGTTTCAAATTTCAATAATCATCTGACAGCGTTTTGGAAGTTCGTGAATATTTAAGTGGCCAATTTGATCTTTGGATTGGTAATGGCGCACCCATTTTATGGCCACCAAATAGTTCCGCTTTAACACCGTTGGACACGTTTTTATAGCCGTTCCTAAAGTTAAAATTTTACTTCAGCAATGATGACAATTAATGAAAGTGGAGAATAATACCTATTAATGATATAAGATAAACCAATATTGAACCCATAATTCGGAACTAATCCCGTCAACGCACAAAGAATAATGATAATATTGTAATGATTAAAAACAAATTTGAAGATTCAATTCCTGACTTGAATCAGAGCCATAATAATGCTATCAAAAATAGTCTAAACAACTTGAGACAACTATATGAACTATGTGTATTGAATGAAGGTAGTCATTTCGAGCAATTTCTTGACTGCTCTTATTCTTACCATACTACGATAGTTATCATTTTTCATTGGTTAAGTACCTAATTGTTGAGTATTCTTTCTAAATAATACTTTTAAGTAGATTGTTTGGATATAAAGAATTTCGTAGGTATTTCACATATTTTTTGATTGGTTTCATCATTTCAAAACTTTGAAACTCAGAAAATTGAAGAGACACATCCACATACGCATTTATATTCGAGATCAGGAGGAAATAGCCTATCAAAAAAAGGAAGAATATACAGGACAGGGTGTCCCATTTGAAAAAATATAGTTGCATTCAATGTTGTTCACCCTGTATATCTTCCCATTCACATTATTATAACTCCAAAAATGAGCATTTTCAGTAAAGGCACTCTGCCGCTTGTAAAATGATTAAGTACAGATCTTGACAGGTGGTTCTTGAAATTTGAAAATCTGTGGTTCTCAGAATAAAAGAAATAACCAACATATTTTACATATTCGAAATCAGGGGAAAAAAGCTAGCCAAACATGGAAAAATATACAGGTGTTTCCATTTGAAAAAATGAAGTTGCCATCGATATGTTGGCCACCCTGTATATATTTCAGTTTCTGGACTCATATCAAAAAACCTCAGTTGATTTCGTGAAACTTTTATACGAAACATTTTTTTGTATCTCCTTCTGTAACAAAGTTAAAGGAGGGGTCAAATTATAGTGAAAAACCCGGTACCTACGTGAAAAATCAGCCGACATAAAAAAATTCTAATGTATGAACAACATAGTGAGTTTAAACTCACTCTGAATAATACTGTTAGATAAATGAAACGATAGGTACTAATGAATCTTGGGAATCTTGAGAACTTTTTCATTAATTTCCTTTATTATTCATTTAGCGTATGGCTACATCACAGGTAAGTTAGTACGTAATTCTCACAATATAGAAATACATTTAATTTATTGTCGATAATCAACAAACCAATTAATGGAAAGCAAAAACATCGCCCTTCCAAACCGACACTACCATAATTTATTTCATCCACTTCATGACAAAGGGAAAGCACAAAAAATATATCCTTCCGAGCTTCCAATAACATTCACCAAGCTCAATAATCCTCCTACTGCTATCGAAATCATGCTTAGTCATAATTCTAGATGATGAATATATAAAACTACCCTCCGCCTTAAATCATAAAAAAGACATCGGTAATATTCATCGCTTCCGTAACGCATCATATTTCTCATCGAACCCAATGATCTCAGAAAACCTAATGAATCGTGCGAAAATTCATATTGTCGCAGTCGCGACCCAGACAATGGCGAACGGGCGATTCCCGATCTGTATCCCCCAGGAAGCCAGGACATCATCGCTGCCACTGCGTATTGTGAAAATTTGAAGGGTTGGACTACTCATAATATAGGGTGACCCATGGTCAGTAGTACGATAGATGTTTATGGAGGACGCGAAGTAGGAAGTTATTAAAAATTGTTATTTTTATTTGGCAAGTGTTACGGCTGATTAGATTTGAAATACAGTCGAACTTCGATAAGTCGAACTTCGATAAATCGAATTTTTGATAACTCGAATCAAATTGGTTGGCAACAGCGCCAAGATTGGAAATTAGTGTAATTTTTGTTCGATAAGTCGAACTTCTATAACTCGAATATCTTGATACCTCGAACGAAATATTTGGCGGCACATTCGATAAGTCGAATTTTCTGGGGGAATCCCTCATTTACGTGTGATTTTCAACGACTCGTCCGTATGCCGTGAAATCAGTTCTTTAGTTGTGAGGTTTTAGGACAATATCGCTAACAATATGTCGTCGAAACGTACTCTGAAAACTTTATCTCTGGATGAAAAATATAGACTTTTAAAAGAAGTGGAAAGTGGTGCACGAAAGAAAGATGTAGCTTCGAAGTATGGTGTCCCGGCAAATACCGTGTCTACTATTCTAAAGAAAGTAGAAAGAAACAAGTGAGGAAGAAATTCAACTGCAGCAATATTATGAATGATGGAAAATGTTCAATATTGACTACCCTTCATGATTATCTTCACGGGTATGACGATGTTGATACTTAGTTCCCACAGATGAAGATATCATTCAATATTACAGGTCCGAGTCAGAATTCGTACATATAAATGACAAAGATGACAGTGAAAACGACATGATGGATGATGATATGAAAGATGATTTTCAACAACCTCTTTCTAATGAGTCGGTAGCAAATTCATTCAGCATTTTGCGTTCATTTTGAAAACAAACGCACAAACTGACTAGCTATATAACGGTTTTGAACAACATTGAAGCTTTTTTCGAAAACCAAATAAAAAAATCCTCTCGTCAGTCACAAATAACCGAATATTTCACAGTAAACTAAGTGCTGAGGATGTATGTTTCCAGTTTCTTTCAACGTATCTATATGTGAAAATGTATAAGTAATTGTATAAATTGACAGTGTGAATATTATTTTGACTTCTTTACTTTCATGTTACATCATTTTCCCACATAAAAAATACATTAAGAAAAAATGTGTTTTTTTCAATAACTCGAAGTCTTGATAACTCGAATTTTTCTTTTGGCAGATCATGATTCGAGTTATCGAAGTTCGACTGTATTTTCAAAGCTGTAGTGTTGCCATTTATGTCTGAAAATGTCAAGAAATTCCCTGAGCAGGAGCTTTTGAGTGCTCGTTCTTTGGTGGAGCAATAAGACTATTACCTCAGAATTTTATAAGGGATTCGAAATTGATACCAAATATATGTTATGCAGAATCTCACATTCGGAATTATATTCTGGAAATTTTTCAAAAAATTAACTACTTAAATAAAAAATAAATACAAAAATCAATTTCTATATGGTTCTGATGATGCGATCCTCTTGAAATTTTGCATGAATATTTTTTGATTCACAAAATAAATTTCACTTGAGTCAGTTATCTTGTATTGGAAACATAGGTATTCTTATTTTCAATATTCAAATTGAATTTTCTATGGTTTGTTAACACTATGACCACGAAATTTTGAATAAACCTTCAGTATATCAATCTCCATTCACAAAATAAATTTCACTCGAACCGGATATCCTGTTATGGAAATATGAAATTTCTTCTTCTCAATATTCCAATTGAATTTTATATAGTTATGTTCACACTATGCCCACAAACATTTGCATGAGGCTTCTAGCATTTGGCTGTAACATTTCATTTGCATTGGTTTTGTTTACTCTGAAATATTGAGAGCCATTTGGGACTCGAACTCATTATGAAAATTTCAAATTTCTAGGACAATCCTTTCGTGCTAACGGACTGCCGGACGGCCCTACAGAAAAAATTGAATTTGACCACGAATTCGTCATCAGCTCAAAATTTGAAAATAACAGACATTTGGGCAAAACGATGTAGCACTTGTTTAAGTAGAACGAGCGCTCAAAAATCAAACAACTTGGAAATTTAACATAAGATTTTATGGAAGCTTGTTCTTTGACATTTAGTACCTATACTAATATTATTAGTAGATATGTAAATTTACTTCCATTTCCAATACGTAACAATTATTGTGGAATAGGAATGGTACTGTATCATTCGAAAGAAATCAGTTTTTCTTTCAGTAAGTATATCGCGAAATACAGGGTGTGCCTAAATTGAACGTACAAACGAAAAGGGAAGATTCCTTAAGTGGGTTTAAGAAAAAAGTCCCATAAACATGGGGTCGCAAACGTTTCGTTTTCGAGATACAGGTGTTGAAGTTTGAATTTTTTTCAAGTTTTTTTCTCATAGTATCCACACTTCACAAGATATTCAACTGAAATTTGCCATAGAAATTACATTTGAGAGTTCTCACCACGTGACATGGCAATTTCGATAGAAGATCTACAGGGTGATATTTTTTCTGGAACACTGCCACCTGTTCTTCTGCAGAACTTTTTTTTGGTGAGCAACTGTTAATTTGAAAAAATGTAAAAAAAACCTTTGTTGCTATACTAAACTTTTCGGTCTCTTGTAGTTTTGTCGTATCTACCAACGATTTTGAGAAAAAAAATTTTGAACGATTCTCTCGAAATCCACGTGAAAATCCAAATTATGATGGGAAGGCCACTTTGTGAGCTGTGGTGAATGAATTCAGTGTCAGTTTTTATGGAAATTTTCCTGATCTGTAGCGATGATTCATAAAGATTCGATAAACTCGTATAATCAACACATGTTTTTGATTAAAACTTTAACACCCTGTATCTTGAAAACAAAACGTTTGCGACCCCATGTTTATGGGACTTTTTTTTCTTAAACTCACTTGAGGAATCTCCCTTTTCGTTTGTACGTTCAATTTAGGAACACCCTGTATAATAGGCATTTCATTTGAATAATCACATTTATTATGTTTTTTGTATTTCTTTGTGTTGCTTCGGATTTTTGAATATCCTCTATGATTGGTGACATTGTGACATATTTTATTAGACGTAAATGATACACCAAATAGTGGTAATTGAAACCAGGAATATCAGCTTTCTGGAATACCGAGTACCGAATTATGAATGTTCAATTGAGGGTACCTATATTCGGCACGAAAAGTAAAGGAATTGCTCGAAAACCGCTTAAGATAAGTATGAAAAGTACAACAAACAATATTCACGCAACTGCGCGTATTCTAAAAATGCAAATACAGGATTACTCATGATTTCAAATTAATTAGTAACTTTTGACATACCAGCATTAATGCATCTCTGAAAATATTTTTGATCGAAAGAACAGCAATTCTTACCTATGAAACCAAATTTTAATATCTACATATCTCCCGCTTTTCGTGAACGTCAAGGGTACCATCAGCACCGTGGCCTCCAAGTAGAAATGCAGTCGTTTTTTGAGAACAGCCCTGGAACAGCTATCTTGAGTATTTTTTAATCATAATAAGCTATGTTTTTTGTTATGAGTTGTAAAGCTAAGACCATTTGTATATTTCTATGTGCACCAACCTCAGCTAGGGACTTTTTGTTTTATGTATTGTATTTTGTTAGCTCTCAATTCAAAAGAATATATATATACTCAAATGTCACCTAACGAACGATTAAGCGCCTCTTGGACCATAGGTTCGTTTGTTCGTTAGTCTCTACGCTCCACATGTAACTTAACGAAATATAGTGGAAAAAGTGACGTGAAGATGTGACATTTCTGGAACTTCTGGAGGCCGCCGCCGCTCAACCCACCAACCTCGACGCAGCTGACGTTCACGAGGCTTCTTCTTACTACTCTTTGATCCATCTTACCAATTATCTCTCGAGAGAAAATGACTGACCAAATTCGCACCTGGCTCCAGGACTATTCTGATGAAAACCATACCAAATTTCAAAATACGCATCTTTTTCTGCCACCAGGAAGCCAGGACGGCAGTAACGTCGCCAGCACCCGCCGTTTCACATAAAAGCGATAGGAAAACGTCCGGTGATATATGAGGATGGCGGGGATTAAGCGATAAGCTACACACTGCTCTCAGTCGCCTCCTGTTGAATAGGACCAAGGAGATGATGAGATTGGTTTCAGGGATGGACAGGCCAAGTCGGCTTTCTTACTTCAAAAGTTCATGTATAGCTGAAAAGTTTCCTTCTGATTGATTCTATACGTTACCAGTATTGATTAGAATCCGACTCAGACTCTATTCAGTCTGTTGAATCATTTTGAGAGCATTGGATCGATTTTGTTTAGATTTGGTTAAAAGAATTTAGGTAGTTAGATCTAAATACTAAGCAGATGTTTTTGAATCTATTGTTAACTTATATCTAATTCAAAGACAAAGAGAGCTACTTACTGCTCTCAGTCGCCTTCTGTTGAATAGTTCACGTATAGCTGAAAAGTTCGATTCCAGTGTCGATCTACTGGAATATGGAAAATGTTAGGCAGATGTTGTCAAGTCTATTGTTCACTTCTAAATAATCCACAGGCGAAGTACGCTACCCAGTTCATGTATAGCTGAAAAGTTCGATTATGATTGATTCTTTACGTTTTCAGTATTGACTAGAATCCGGGTAGTGCAAAGTGAACTCTATTCAGTCTGTTGAATCGTTTTGAGACCATTGCATTGATTTTGATAAGATGATTGAGGTAGTTAGATCTATAGAAATATTCGAAATGTTAAGCAGATGTTGTTGAATCTATTGTTAACTTCTACATAATCCAAGGGCGAAAAAATTAATTTATAGGAAGCGGATATCATCTATTTCAAATTCAAAAGTTACTTGAAAAATAAATCACCACGAATTTCGTTGGTTACTGTTATCGCACATAGATTATAGAGTATAGAAAGATAGGAAACGACCCTGCATTAGTAGTACTAAAAAACGACTACATTTTTAGTTCACATTTGATCCAGAGATGCCACTGAAGATCAATTTTTATATAAAATCTGTAATTTTGATTAGAAATTATATAAAGAAAACTGTAATAAGAATTGATGCGAAATTCGTATTCCCTTCAGGAGGTTTCATTTTTATATTTTAAGTCCATAATTTTCAATAAAATTCAGTATTTAAATATTTATTATGCATTTATAGAAGATATTACAGAAATATTAGGGTATTATTGTAAGATTTATACATGGATTGAATATGAATATACTTAGTGTGTCTGTGGAATTCCAGTTTCTGGCTCAGTTCAATTGCAGCTACGTTGTCCACCATCACTGTTTGAATTGACGGAAAACTTTTCCTGAATAGCCACTTTAACCATTTCATTTTCCGTGCAGCTTCACTATCAGCCACTATTTCTGCCTCTATCGTGGAAATAGCAACAGATGTTTGACGTTGATCAAGCCAGGATATAGCTTTACCTGCATACATCCATAAAACACCAGTTGATCATCCAGTTTCACTATTTCGTTCGTAATCTGCATTACTGAAGGGTACAAACTCATCTTTTTTCAACTTTTTTCGAGACGACACTAACGGCATGATTTTTGCAAACGAATTGATTGGCACTTTTTTATATCAATGACATTCCCCATGTATATTGATTTCGAAACTTATAATCATAGAACTAGAATTTTAACCCCTTTATAGTGCCATTAGTTCACATTTGACCCAGAGATGGCGCAAATACACTGTAGTCGTGTCGTTTCCGATCTTTATACTATATAATCTTTGGTTATCGCATGTTATTTATGTCATGTCTTACCCAAAAACCAATATTCCAGTTCCCAGTTCGAAAGGAAATTTTTTCGGAGATTTGAATTATAAATACAAGTGTTTTTTCTCTATTCTTATTCATTTTTACCATTTTCAAGGGGCGGTATTAATTTCCAAAGAGTTTTTCAATTTTGAAAAATGTTTTATTGACTATTTACATATAAGGTACTGTATTTATATTTACAGAGCAAACACAGAATAAATACTCAAATCTGTCAAATCATACAAATATGGAATGTATTTAATGCACTAAATGCAGTTTTTTAGCTGACATCGAATTGATTGATTATTTCAAATAGAAGTCGATTATTTTGTGTTCTGTTTTATGTTTTTACTGAATACAACTTCTATAAAGCATTCCAACGAATTGTCATTATCAGTTGTAGATGGGCGTTTAAATATTGGAAAAAAATGAAATAAACCATATGAATGAAGGCACTTTAAAATATCCCACCAGATGTCCTCGTTCTGTAGTGATCATACGTTTTGTGGAACGCTTTATAGATTTGACTGCATTACCTTTGTGACCAATTGGCCGAATATTTTACAGGTTCATAGGTTTTGAACTAGTGATATTTATAAATATTGGTATCGAATCCTAATTTTTTCATGTGAGCATCAATCCAACCGCTGAAGAGTGCTATGTTCACGTACACTCCTGGAGTATTCCTCAAGCCGCATTTCAAGCCCCAGGATACGATACCAACTTGTTCGTATCGGTCGTCTTCGTTTTGTACAGGACACACCAGAGGGCTACCACCATCTCCTTTGCATGTGTCCTTATTCTCTTCTCCACCTGCACAAATGAAGCTTTTATCTAGGATGAAATAAGGACCTAGTCGTGCTTCTTGTAGGGCTCTGGTACATTTCCCTGAAAATGATTAAATATAATGAAAGGGTATAGCCGGGTTTCAATGGTAAATCTGCCCCCGCGGCCTTTTCGATTTATATTGAGGGGATCGATTCAATACCTTACTAGAAGTTCTAGAAGGTAGTGATCGATTACGCATTGAATGAAAATAATTCAGACAACTTTTCAGCTTTTTATCTGTGGCCATTTTCGAGATTTCTGTAAAAAACACTTTTTTCTTTTTTATTTTTTTTCTCTTGTGATATCCAAAATTTTCAAATGGTGATTTTTTCTGTTGATTCTTTGCCATTAAAGGAACAGATTTATAATTTTTTTTATGAATTTCGGCTGAAAAATCTGTTTTTAGAAAAAAAAATAAAGTTATTGTCATTTGTTTTTCGGTGGTCTTAAAAAGTGTCCACCGCCATTTTTTGAAATGGAATGTCTTCTTTGGCCCTTTATACCCTGGAATTTTTTCACACTTCTAAAATTGGTGGAACATTTGAAAAAAAAATTAAAACTGTTTGAATTTTAGGATTCAACAGATATCCATCCAATTTTGGTGCCTTTGTATTCATATTGGCTCCCTGAACAATATTAGTGAAAAAAAATTGGCGATCTGTTTTAGTTTGGGAGATATGGGCCCCCAAAGTAAGATAAATATTTCACCTGAAAGTAACTTTTCTCACTACAGAAAGACTGAATTACAGCTTCAACGAGCTTAAAGCCTTACTGAACATTTTAACATAAAGATTTCATTCATTTTATTTCAGATATATTCAATAATTATTGCAAAAACATCGAAAAATATCGAGGGAAAGCCCGCCGTTTCTTATGGTAAGTTGTGCACTACCGCGAATTATTTCATGCGAATATTATGATACAATGCATACCGGTAAATCCCGCTATCATTTCCTAATGACACTCGCTGAAAGACGCGGTAGTGCCAAACTTACCATAAGAAGCGGCGGGCTTTCCCTCCAATTTTTTCGATGTTTTTGCAACAATTATTGAATATATCTGAAATAAAATGGATCAAATCTTCATGTTAAAATGTTCAGAAAAGCTTTAAACTTAATTAAGCGGTAATTCAGTGTTTTTGTCGTGAGAAAAGTGACTTTCAGTTGAAATATTTTTGGGACTTTGGGGGCCCATATCTCCCAAACTAAAACAGATCGCCAATGGTTTTTTTCACTAATATTGTTCAGGGAGCCAATATGAATACAACGGCACCAGAATTTGATCGATATCTCTTGAATCCTAAAATTAAAACAATTTTAATTTTTATCAAAATGTTCCACCAATTTTAGAAATGTGAAAAAATTCCAGGGTATAAAGGGCCAAAGGAGACATTTCATGTCAAAAACTGGCGGTGGACACTTTTAAGAACACCGAAAAACAAATGACAATAACTTTTTTTTTTAAATAGATTTTTCAGCTGAAATTCATGAAAAAATTATAAGTCTGTTCTTTTAATAGCAAAGAATCAACAGAAAAAATCACCATTCGAAAATTTTGGATATCAAAAAAAAAAAAAAATTAAAACGAAAAACGTGTTTTTCACAGAAATCTCAAAAATGGCTAAAGATAAAAAGCTGAAAAGTTGGCTGAATTATTTTCATTCAATGTCTAATCGATCCCCCCAATATGAATCGAAAAGGCCGCAGGGGCAGATTTACCATTGAAAGCCGGCTATACCCTTTTCTTCATTTCTAGTGGAGTTTTTCTGAAGTTGAATATGGAAGATGCCCCAAGATGTTCCATACAGCAAATTTGTTGACCATCAGACATGATAGAAATTTGGAACTAAAATAATTTTAAGTGCTAGCAAAAATTCTATCATTTTACGTGGATTCGACCTTTAAAGATAATAATCATGAATTTACCTTGTTTTATTCTAACACTTTCTTTAATTTCATTGATTTAATTATGTAGTTATTCTATTGTGTTTCATGGTGCTTTAATGTTGCTTTTTGTTCGATGTATGTATTGAATATCTTGGGACAGCAAAAATATTTCACCGTAAATCGCAAAATGCTGAATGCACCACAATTTTTAGCTTATATTATTAAAGGTTTTATTTATGTTAAATGATGGAGAAATGTTAGAAAAAATTTTTTTGGGGAATTGTTAAAAAAAATTGGGTGCAATTTGAAAAAAAATAAGAAGAAAGTTTTTTGAGGGACAGAACTAACGACATATTCTTATGAAGTTTCTGTTGTTTTGTCTGAACAAATCAATTGGATACTTTCCAGAAAGCTGGGATGGTCATTCAAAAGAATTGTACATGATCATTATTCCATAAATTAATTCAGTAGTTTCCAAAAAATATATACTGAATTGATATATAATTTTCGTATTAACTTGGCTCGTTTGAACTCAGCCCTCTAGTGAGGGTAGGAAGGTTTTTTGAATTTATTCAGAAAATTAAAAAAAAATATATGTGAACTTAGAGGATGACATTTATTTTGGAAGTTCCAATCTGAAGATGTATTTGCTGACTTTAACTGGCCAAAAGGTAGAATAGTTAAGGCATAAATGATGGAAGAATTCAGCATAATATTTCAATAAATTTTCCATCATCAAGAATTTCAAGTCAACAAATATCTTATGTGTAGTATTTTAAAATTTTTAGACATATATCACTCACCTCTGTCGATTAAAGGAAGGTCTGTCTTCTTCAAAATGGTCTGAAATGTACCACCATGGTATGAGTTCATACCCCAACCGGATGCAGTACATTGAACATTGCCATATCCAACATTTGGGGGTGGAATGCACACTACCCCGACTGTATGGGACAGTTGAAATGGTTGGTCTACTATTAATAGTGCGACATCATTCTTAACTGAAGCTGGCTCGAAATGTTGGTGCAGGACCATCTGAAAATTCAAAGATATTCTCTTTCACTTCAGGTGTTATAACTATTTGAAAGTAGTTTTTCAATAAACAAGTGAATTTGTATTAGAGTTGTAATGAATGCAACAATTCTAAAGATGCTGAAGATTAAGCTTTCATTGCCTTCTTAGGGCATTTTTTCATAGTTTGAATGCTAAAATTCATGATATATTATGGTAAACATCATCTTTCTCGACATAAATCGTTCATACACCGCGATTGAATCCTGCAATTGATAGACTCAGTTAATCTAGAAGATATACATTAGAGCTAGGGTTTCCTAGGAAAGCGGTACCGCAATTTAACCACCGACATATACCGGTACATGACGTTACTAAAACGTTGTCTGTGCAAACCAATAGTGTTGATTTCTTAGAGAGCGTTGATCCTTTCCTAGGAAACCATAGCTTAAGAAAGAATATAATTCGTTGTCGATGTGGTATTTTCGATTCGAAAAAAGGACGATAACAGTTCCAAAAAACGTTCTGAACATGAACAAATGAAAATGAGAAAGTAATGGTTATTCAATCAACTAGTTTATTGATAAGCGAGTTGATTACAAGATTTTTCCATCGACCGCATTAAGAATTGACTGAATTGAGTATGCATTGTGTAGAAATTCCTGATTGAATTACATTTTTATTTTGCATACATTTAACATATAACGAATAAAATAGATTTCCAGTTCCAGTGGAGTTGTAACTTTACTATAGTCCGTTCACGAGAGTTTGAGCAAAAAGTAGGCGTTTATTTATTTATCTGAAATTTTCAGTATTTGCTGTCATTACGTAAAATAAAGTACCTGGTCTCGTCCGACAAGCTTGCGAGTTATCAGAGAACTCTATGCAATATTGACAACATTGCCTATCAATATGACTAGAAAATAAACAACATAGCCTAAAATTTTAATATACACAGTGGAAAATGCCAAACTTCCATGGCCAACCGACGGCTCAACCTTTCGTGAACGGACTAAAGTATTGCTTCTGAATACTTAATTCGGTAGTCTTTAACAATTGCACATTAAAATATTCGAAATTAAGCCATAAAATGGGTCTTTATTAATCAATTTCATATACGTTGAACCCACCTTTCATGTTGTGATCGATGGATGATGTGTGTGAGCGAAGCGAACGCGTCAATAGTTCAAAACCATTAGTCGCTCGTTTAATAACCGAGTTGATTACAAGATTTTTCCGACGATCTCAATATGAGTGGTTTATATTTTCCGATTTGAATTACATTCACATTTTGCGCAAGACTCACATTTGACATAATAAAATTTATATGTATATCTATGTTCCAGTAGAGTTTTGACATTTCTCGTAGTGCATCTGAATACCTCGTGAACGGTTGCCATGAGGATTGCACATCAAAATAGCAGAAATTGAGCATTAAAACGGGTCATTTATGATCAATTTCGTACACATTAAAATCAACTTTTATTTTGAGTTCTTTCTTTCTGTTTGTATATAAGTATTGCTATAGTCGTAGTTAAGTGCAATACATATTCCTTTTCCGAAAGCGGTCATAACTCACTTGATGAAGCGTATTGAAATATAATCTCCACTCACCATTTTGACATATCGATCTTGATGGACAGGGATTTCACTTCTCGATTGCCAGTCCCATTCTCCAGCTCGTACCTTGAAAGATCCAGTCTTCCCGAATACGCAGTGAGCGGCCGTCAAAGCCACCTTAGGATGAATAAGGGAACCTCCACATTCGAAAGCGTCGTTCCTTAGGATCCCTAACATCCAGGGAAATTCACCGAATTCAGCCTCGTTTCCTTCGCCTAGCATTCGAGGTCCGAAGAGGGGAAAGGACGCAGATCTTCCGAAGCCATATTTGTCTGCTACGTAGTTGCTAGGCCTTCGTCTGCCACACTCTACCTTACAGCAAACGTCGAATTGTTTCTCACATGAAAACGCGACGCTGTCCTCGAAAAGTGACTCCTCTGGCTCAAGTGATCTGAAACAATACCAGTTGAAGTTAGGAATCAGTAAGACAAAAAATTAAGAAAAGTACTGGCAGGAACTTTTGAGCACTCGTTCTTAGAATTTTCTATGCTTCTGATGTCAACACTATGGCCACACAATTTGCATGAGGCTTAATATGAGCATCTTGGGAACGTTTCACTGGAGCGAAAATTCATTGACGCGAAGTTCCACAGGCGCGAAGGTCCACTGCAGCGATCTTCCACAGGCGCGAAAACAACGCCCCCTTCCACCTGATTGGCCATCAAGCCAGAGCTCGGTTGTCTGTCATCTTCGTCTGATCATGAGTTTTGAAAGAAGATAGGCAAATTAAAATATAAAGTTTCTATGTTCTATGACGTTTGTTAACATAACCTCTAAATCTTCAGTAAAATTTTTTGACATATCTTGATTGAATTTTAACAATCACGAAATGAAGGAGTTCAATGATATTATGAAAAAAATCCAATGATGCATTGCAGTGACAGTTTTTTCAGTATACATCAAATATATTTCCAATACAAAGAAGTAGGTATTCAACGAATGGTACGAAATAAATATCGTTTTCCTCAGTTGAAACCAATGCAACTGTTTTTTTCAGGTAGTGTTAGATGGTGAAAACACAAATGCTGACATATTCTCTATTCTTTCGTGAAAATAGTAAACATCCAACTTCAATACTCAAATTTTCCTGATTGAAATAAGCAGTCAGTATTTGTGTAAGTAAATTTGAGTAGTCTTCATGTAGTGATCAAAATATTGTCTAGAAAGTTTAATTGAATTTGTTTCATTTCAGGTACCTATCAAGGGCGTAGCCAGGGGGGGGTTTTGGGGGTTCAAAACCCCCCCCGAAATGTTTCAGATTTATTTTTTTATTTAATACTTGCTACAGAAAGCGACCCTCACAATTCCCGCCACCTACAAAGTCAATTGCCAAAATATCAAAACCCCCCCGAAATTAATTCCTGGCTACGCCCTTGGTACCTATACATAATGTAGAACAAGTTCTGAGCATCGTTCATATCTATCTAATCCGAGATTTCTATAGACATTTGAAGTTACTAATATCGATGTTTCTGATTATGGAAATTATCCAAATAGGGTTTACTTGTATAAAAGAACGGAGCTTCATCTCTCGAAATAGTTCAACCAAATATTCATAATATTCCAGATATAACTTTAAGAATTTGAAATGCAATTGTTGATTCTCAATTTATACCTTTGAAGTTACTGGAGGGAAGTCCATATATTGTCACTACATTCCGAAGGTTCGAAGTGAAAAGAAATGACGACAAAACCAAATTGAAGCAAAATGTTAGCAGAATATTGAAGTTTATGTTGGAAATTTTTATCTTTTCATACATTTGGTAATCGTTCCAATGACATTTTCACCTGAATTGTTCAGTGTTTATATCTTTATTCATTTCCAGAAAGAATTTTAATGGTATAATTTCTTCAATTCTTTTTTAAAATTCCTTTTCAAATGATATGAGGAAGTTGTTTCATGCTCCCTGAATATTTTGAATAGGAATTATAATAGTACCTTAATTAATTCAATGTAAAATATATTGATGTTGTGGATCGATGTCTTCAGTTATTTTGTACATACGGTTATAATAGTTAACAAATGCAACTCTATTGCCTGAAGTTATGAATACGAATGTTACTTTAAATATTTCATTACTATTGTCAGAAATAATTGTTCATGATGCATAATAAACAATTCTACTTGAAGTTCTTCTGTATTTGAGAGCATTATTTCTGTATTGGGTGAATTCATTAAACTAATTCAAATTGTACAACAAAAACTACTTCAATTTTTATATCAGAAGGATCACCTAACAGATATTAATCCTTTTAAGCATATTACCGATAAGATTTCTTTTTACATCATAAAAAAATACTACTACTACTGACTAATTTTCATGTGCGAAACTAACAATAATTGCTTGATATGCAGTATGGTGTAGCATAACACCTTTATCATTATGGATGTTTAGGATTGTTTCCCTCTAATGCTCGTTAAGTGTAAATCAGAACCCTCTTCGTGTTCAGGGGGATAATCTAACAGATATTTTCCCTTCGACTATCCTCTCATCGAGAGGATAGTTTCGTGTCAACATTTAGTCATTATCATTAAAATTAATCACTTTCATGCAATGCATCCACCATTATTGTTGCTCCGGTTGGACTATTGCTACTGATCATTGCAAACAATTTAACATAATATATTGTATTTTATCATTTAAACACCTAAGTAATGAATCTGTTTTTTTTTTCTGAAGCAAATTTGACATCGTGTGAAATCCGCGATTTATGCAATCCACAGGAATTAACAACTTTCGTTATAAAATGAATAAATGATAAAATAGATTCTCCTTATGAGTTTTTTAATGTCATATTTTCAGATTTCTGTCAGAAATAGCTATATATATTGATAAATATAAAAAAATTAATGATGAAATGCACGGACATTTTTTTTAGGATACATCAAATATATTATCAATACCAAAAAAAGTAGGTATGTTTTTTTCAGGTAGTGTTAAATACTAGATGGTGAAAATAGGTACTTCAAATGCTGCATTATTCTCTTTTCGTTCGTGAAAGTAGTAAAAAACCAGAGAGAACTTCACTACCCAAATTTTACTGAGTGAATAAGATGAGCAATCTGTATTTGTGTTGATTAGTCAGTAATCTGAAGCGTTCAATACTTCAATACTTATTACATTACAATACAAGCAATATATATTATATCTCTCACAAAAATGTTATTTGGAAAATTGAACTTACACCATAGTTTCAGATCTTAGGTAGGTAGAAAGTGGACTGATGGAATAGGAGATACCTTTGAAAGAATGACTAATCTTGAGAAGGATAGGAATTCTACAGGTAGCATATGGTTTTATGTGTGTGAAGTTGGTCCACCACTTTTGGTTTTCGGAAAAAAAATGTTGTGCTGAATGTGATAGGTTTGTGCTGCTTTGTGCCGAAATTTTCTTTTCTCAAGTCCAAGTGGAACTCGAGATATTTCTAAAACCGAAAAAAATGAGCCAGCCCGGCACTTTTCGAGAAATGGTATTAAAATGATTGATAACAATTGTGCTACACATTGTATCAAGTTGTGCCGTTCGAATTCGTTTCCTGAAAAATCGAATTAAAGAAAAAGATAGCCCAGCACTTTTCGAAAAATGGGATTTGACCTTAGACCTTTGTCTAAGGATTTGACTGATTGATGAAAATTGTGCTACACATATACTGAGTTGTACCGTTCGAATTTTCGGAAAGTCCCTCTCATTTCCTGAAAAATCTAAATTCAAGGAAAAAGATAGCCCGGCACTTTTGTTTTTTGTTTCTCGCAAACGAATGAAAAAATTTGTGCTACATTTGTGCCGTCAATGTTTTCACGAAAATCATTCGTGTTTTCCTGCAAACTTCGAAAATAAAAAAAACGCATCATAGCACTTTCGTTTTTTTCAGAGGAAACATGCTCAAAAGATTGTGCTACTCTCAGGCAAAGTTGTGCCGTTGTTATTTTCACAAATATGCCGCTAATTCACCCAAAAACATAAAAAATTAGAAAACAGTTAGCCTAGCCCTAGCACATTTTTTTTTCGACGAAAATTGTTCTATATGATTGTACTCTATTTGTGCCAACTTGTGCTGGTCAAAGTTTCAGAAAAATCATCATTTTCTTTCTTATATGGGGGAAAATAAGAAAATCAGTAGGGTAAAGAAAAACCATTATACCAGGCAACAGTGTGTGTGAAGTTGACCCAGCACTTTTTGATTTTCGAAAAAAATTTTGTTGTGCTGAATTGTGCTAGGTTTGTGCTGCTGAAATTTTTCTTTTATTTAATTCGGTGTTTGAGATATGCAACAAATGTTAAGTATAAGCCTAGCATTCTGTGAGAAATTGGTTTCCAAACGGTTGAAATGGATTATGGTATAAATGTATTGAGTTGGTACTGAGTTGGAGCTTTCGAAATTTCTCGAAAGTTCCTCTGAGTTGTAAGAATATTCAAATTAACAAAAAAATTATTTCAGAAATTATATTTTTTTCTCTACCGAAAATGTGAAAAAAATGTGGTGTATTAGTCGAAAATCGTGTCCATATTGAAAAAACACTTCGAATTTTTCCGTCGAATGGTGGAAATTGAATAAATCAGTATACTGTAGGAAAATCTCGTTACACCACGGTAACATTAACATTGAGGACTTTGCAATCCGTGCAAAACTGTGGAATTCCCATGGAGGTAAAAGAAGGGGAGGGAGCATATCCTATTTTCCTTTGTTCCAAAGTGTCACATAGTTCGGCCATATTGGTATGGGCAACTTTGAACAGCACAAGTTGGCACAAATAGAGAACAATCATATAAAACAATTTTCTCGGAAAAAAAATTAACTTTTTTAATTTCATTATTTTTCGGATGAATTAGCGGGATATTTGTGGAAATAACTACGGCACAACTTTGCCTAAGAGTACCACAATGTTTTGAGCATGTTATTTCCTTCGAAAAAAAAACAAAAGTGCTGGGATGACCTTTTTTTATTTTCGTGAAAATATTTACGGAACAAAGCAGCACAAATTTTTTCATTCGTTTGTGAGAAAAAAAAACGAAAGTGCTGGGCTATCTATTTCCTTAAATTTCGATTTTTCAGGAAATAAGAGGAACTTTAGAGAAAATTCGAACGGCACAACTCAGTATATTATGTGTATCATTTAAATCCCATTTTTCGAAAAGTGCTGGAATGGCTCATTTTTTCGTTTTTGGAAATATCTCGAAAACCACTTGGAATTAAGAAAAAAAATTATCAGCACAAAGCAGCACAAACCTAGCACAATTCAGCACATCAAAATTTTTTTCGAAAATCAAAAAGTGCTGGGCCAACTTCACACACATCATATTTTGACGTATATTTTGAGGCTTGAACGAACGATCCCCTAAGAGTGGGAATTTCAACCCACAAAATTAATTGAATAGAGTAGAGCAGGTGTTGAGTGATACTTCATTGAAAGCTCTTGGAATATTAGCCCTAACGATTCATGAATTAATTTTGATTTTTTTTTACCGGCGACGAATTCTTTTTGAGAGAAAAAATAAAATTCAATTTTTTCTAAGTGAGTTAACAACTTATTCGGATAGTTCAGTAGCTCAATTTTTATTTTTTGGAAAGAGGATATATGATAATCCACACAAAGCTAGAGAAACCCATTACCAGGATGTATTTTTTTCTGAAAAACCAAGTTTTCAAATTTCAACACCATATATTTCAGAAGTAATGCGTCAGAGAACCATTTGTTTATATGTATATATATATATAAACTTTATATCATAAATTCATCTGAGGATTAAGATAAGATCCCGAAATTAAAGAACCTTATCCTAAAACACCCTGTCTGATCATATAGTTCAGATTGTATTCTCAAGTAAAATACAAACATTTTCAAAATATGTCGTTTCATTCTATAAAAAATATAGGGACAGTTGCGGTACAATGGTACAAAAAAGTTATTTTCATTTATGAAAAAACAGTGTTCTTTCTTTTCAAAATTTCTGCGTATAGAAATCAACAATGTACTTCAACATAATAATTGCACAGTGAAACAGAGAACAATAATCAAACTCAAACCTTTTTATCTTTGATTCTGTAAACCCATTCCTTTTTTCCACTGTCCCAGGTATGGAGTACAATGAAACAGGTTATGGGGCAGGTTGGATGTGTGTGAAGTTGGCCCAGTACTTTTTGATTTTCGAAAAAAATTTTGTTGTGCTAAGTTTGTGTTGCTTTGTGCCGATAATTTTTTATCCTAAATCCAAGTGGTTTTCGAGTTAAACCGAACAAATGAGCCAGCCCAGCACTTTTTTGAAAATGGGATTAGACTGATTGAAAAATCTAAATCTAAATTTAAGAACAAAGATAGCCCAGCACTTTCGTTTTTTGTCGTCTCAAACGAATGAAAAAAGTTGTGCTACATTTGCGCTGCTTTGTGCCGTAAATAGCAGCACAAACCTATCCTATCACAATTCAGCACAACATTTTTTTCCGAAAACCAAAAGTGATGGACCAACTTCACACACATAAAACCATATGCTACCTGTAGAATTCCTATCCTTCTCAAGATAATTCATTCTTTCAAAGGTATCTCCTATACCATCAGTCCACTTTTTACCTACCTATATAAGATCTGAAACTATGGTGTAAGTTCAATTTTCCAAATAACATTTTTGTGAGAGATATAATATATATTGCTTGTATTGTAATGTAATAAGTATTGAACGCTTCAGATTACTGACTAATCAACACAAATACAGATTGCTCATTTTATTCACTCAGTAAAATTTGGGTAGTGAAGTTCTCTCTGGTTTTTTACTACTTTCACAAAACGAAAAGAGAATAATGCAGCATTTGAAGTATTTTCACCATCTAGTATTTAACACTACCCGAAGAAAACATACCTACTTTTTTTGGTATTGATAATATATTTGATGTATCCTAAAAAATGTCCGTGCATTTCATCATTAAATTTTTTTATATTTATCAATATATATAGCTATTTCTGATAGAAATCTGAAAATATGACATTAAAAAACTCATAAGGAGAATCTATTTTTATCATTTATTCATTTTATAAACGAAAGTTGTTAATTCCTGTGGATTGCATAAATCGCGGATTTGACACGATGTCAAATTTGCTTCAGAAAAAAAAAACAGATTCATTACTATAGGTGTTTAAATGATAATAATACAATATTATTATGTTAATGTGTTTGCAAATGATCAGTAGCAATAGTCCAACCCGGAGCAACAAATTGATTTTACATAATGATAACGAGTAAATGTTGACACGAAACTATCCTCTCGATGAAAGTTTTCGAAGGGAAAATATGTTAGATTATCCCCCTGAACACGAAGAGGGTTCTGATTTACACTTAACGAGCATTAGAGGGAAACAATCCTAAACATCCATAATGATAAAGTTGTTATGCTACACCATACTGCATATCAAGCAATTATTGTTAGTTTCGCACATGAAAATTAGTCAGTAGTAATAGTATTTTTTTATGATGTAAAAAGAAATCTTATCGGTAATATGCTTAAAAGGATTAATATCTGCTAGGTGATCCTTCTGAAATAAAAATTGAAGTAGTTTTTGTTGTACAATTTGAATTAGTTTAATGAATTCACATAATACAGAAATAATGCTCTCAAATACAGAAGAACTTCAAGTAGAATTGTTTATTATGCATCATGAACAATTATTTCTGACAATAGTAATGAAATATTTAAAGTAACATTTGTATTCATAACTTCAGGCAATAGAGTTGCATTTGTTAACTATTATAACCGTATGTACAAAATAACTGAAGGCATCGATCCACAACATCAAATATATTACATTGAATTAATTAAGGTACTATCATATTTCCTATTCAAAATATTCAGGGAGCATGAAACAACTTCCTCATATCATTTGAAAAGGAATTTTAAAAAAGAATTGAAGAAATTATACCATTAAAATTCTTTCTGGAAATGAATAAAGATATAAACATGAACAATTCAGGTGAAAATGTCATTGGAACGATTACCAAATGTATGAAAAGATAAAAATTTCCAACATAAACTTCAATATTCTGCTAACATTTTGCTTCAATTTGGTTTTGTCGTCATTTCTTTTCACTTCGAACCTTCGGAATGTAGGTGACAATATATGGACTTCCCTCCAGTAACTTCAAAGGTATAAATTGAGAATCAACAATTGCATTTCAAATTCTTAAAGGTATATCTGGAATATTATGAATATTTGGTTGAACTATTTCGAGAGATGAAGCTCCGTTCTTTTATACAAGTAAACCCTATTTGGATAATTTCCATAATCAGAAACATCGATATTAGTAACTTCAGATGTCTATAGAAATCTCGGATTAGATAGATATGAACGATGCTCAGAACTTGTTCTACATTATGTATAGGTACCTGAAATGAAACAAATTCAATTAAACTTTCTAGACAATATTTTGATCACTACATGAAGACTACTCAAATTTACTTACACAAATACTGACTGCTTATTTCAATCAGTAAAATTTGAGTATTGAAGTTGGATGTTTACTATTTTCACGAAAGAATAGAGAATATGTCAGCATTTGTGTTTTCACCATCTAACACTACCTGAAAAAAACAGTTGCATTGGTTTCAACTGAGGAAAACGATATTTATTTCGTACCATTCGTTGAATACCTACTTCTTTGTATTGGAAATATATTTGATATATACTGAAAAACTGTCACTGCAATGCATCATTGGATTTTTTTCATAATAATCATTGAACTCCTTCATTTCGTGATTGTTAAAATTCAATCAAGATATGTCAAAAAATTTTACTGAAGATTTAGAGGTTATGTTAACAAACGTCATAGAACATAGAAACTTTATATTTTAATTTGCCTATCTTCTTTCAAAACTCATAAATGATCAGACGAAGATGACAGACAACCGAGCTCTGGCTTGATGGCCAATCAGGTGGAAGGGGGCGTTGTTTTCGCGCCTGTGGAACTTCGCTGCAGTGGATCTTCGCGCCTGTGGAACTTCGCTTCAATGAATTTTCGCTCGAGTGAACCCTACTCAGCATCTTGCATCTGGCCGAAACATTTTATTTCGAAGGTTTCGTTTTGTCTGAGATATTGAGGAACAAAAATTTTAAATGGTCATATTTTATGGAACACCTTGTACGATTTGACTGGTTCACGAAAGTAACCTAGCCATTTGGGAAGCGAATTCACCCTGAAAATTTCAAGTCTCTAGGACAATCCCTTCGAAAGTTATTGTGCTAAAGGACGGACGGTCGGCAGGACGGCATTAGGTAGTCGAACCCTATCGTTTAAGACCATCTTCGGCTCAAAATTCGAAAATGACAGACGTATGGGTAAAACGATATGGCACTCGTTTAAGAAGAACGAGCGCTCAAAAATGAATTTTTATTCAAACTTGGATAATCGTTTTCCCAATATGAACTGTTTCCTAATTATCATTTTTTTTTCAGTTCTGTTAGTATATTCCTAGAAAACTGATAATTCTATGAAAATTGCAAACATGTTTTTGCATTTATTCATTGTTTTGTCTACGTTATATATCGGGTGTCACAAATTAGATGTTTAGTGAGGGGATCTCAGAATCCCTTTGAGCTAAAAGAAAAATTAATGGCAACTTTTCAGCCTCGATTTTTGAGACAATCAATTTTGTGAAAACTGCAACCTTATAAGTTCAAGTGTTTTTTGAGTTATGGCGTTGAACGAAAGCTACTTATACATCTAAAACTGAAGCTATCGACTTGAAACACCAATCTTTTACAGGCACTTATACGAGAAAAATCCTCTAGTGTCAAAAATTTATTCATATTGGGGTTACTTTTCAAGTAATGATACAAATTTATGTTTTTTTGAATGTAAACCATACACATTCCTCAACCGAATAAATGCGCATTTTCTTCTCATTTAAAAAAATATGATATGAAAAATTTTCATCAAAGTATAAAAATCACATAACAAAGCATTCATCTATGACAGTCTGCAACTTGTTATGCAATATTTTTTTATTACCGGTCTGGTTATACTATTTTCACCAATCCCACCCAATATTAATTTTAATAAATCATACATTCTTATTTGTTATAACTCTTCTTAGATTGGTATAGCCCTATGAAAATAGCATTACCAGAAGATCAAAAAGTACTTAGTGTTATTAAATTCTTTCTATTGTTTATTTGACGTTCCGAAAACTATTTCCAAAATAATAAAAATATAATACGAGTTGACTGACAGCTTACTCACTTCTATTGAAAATAGAAAATGCCATTCAAATTCTTTCTTAACATTAGAGCGAATAACAATGAATTCAGATTAAATTCAAAAGGTTGTTGAAATAATCACTTATTTCACTACAGCAGGTACATTATGGATAGGTATCAAAAGTAAGTAGTACACTTTAAGGTTAATGGAGATAAAAGAAAAGGTTACAATTAACTTCTGAATGCGATGTGCCCTTCGATAACTTTATAATGACGATCCCAGATTTTAGTTGGAGATAAAAGGAAAGATAATGTAGGAATTCATAGAACGGATACTCTTACTCTCTACTTATAGCAATACAAGAAAAGATTTATGTATGAACCAGAATCTCTGAAAAATGAGCTTCAATTTTCAGAAATGCTTGGCACAATTACTTTTTGGGTTATATGTAGTTGGTATAAAAACCTTATTTCATTTGCGGCTTTAGATTATATTGTAGTCGATGAGCACCACAACTGCTTTCCCGAATAAGATGGGAGCTAAAATAATACCATGAGATTTATCAAAATCACTTATTTGAATTTTGGGCTCGAAGTATTTAGAATAACAACATCAAACGCTAAAGGGAGATTTCCCAGCTTATTTTAAGGAAACATGAAAATATGAACATGAATCCAAAATGGTTTCGTTACAGGGATGCAGAATGTCAAAGTTCAAGAATTTTTTTGAAATATTTTAAAATTGACTATTGCTATTCAATTCAAATATTGTGATCGCTCAACCCACTCGAAGTGCCCTGTAAAAATTGAGAAAATATTAAAATTTTCAAGTCAGGTGCTTTGAATTCGGGGTGTTTTCAGCTTAGAGAATGTTAACCTTTTTTTTAAATAGGGTGGCTATTTTGTACATTGAATAAATTGAACAATTATGATTTTTTTACACACTTTATGTCTTGTTAAAATGAAATACTTCTAACTAGTTTCGAGAAATATATAGAATTTTTGTTTTTTTAAGTTTTAAGTGTGTATACTTGAAAACGGTTAGAGTTATCAAATTCGAGCAGTACATAAAATTTGTCAAAAACTTACTGTGTTTTTCAAGTGTGCTATTTAATGTACAAAAAAGTCATCTCGTCAAAAAAAGGGAAAATATTTAACTAAAATAACGGAAATTCATACATTCAAATCTATTAGTATCTACAATATCCAGATTTCAGAATAACGTCAGAAAATTTAAACAAAAAAAGATTAAAGCAATAAATATTATTTGAAAAACATTAACCTTATTTTCTTTTCTTGCGACTAATGAAACCTTCCTAGAGGAATTTTTTGAATAAACACAACCCACAACGTAACCATTAATTTTTCAATTCTGATAAATGAAGAAATATTATTAACACGATTTCCAAATTCGTAACAATGGTCCGAGGGGTAATTCTGATATTTTTGAAAATTTTGAAATACGGGGCAAATATTTTTGAAGCTTATAAAAAATCGAAGAGCAATGATTATTTCAAAAGATCAACACCGTATTTCAAAACAATATTTCGGTTTTTCCAATTACCATAATTACAACAGAAAATAAAATATTGGGTATAAGCGGTAAGAATTATTTAACTAACTAATTTTCCACTTACCGAACGTCTGCTACTTTGGTCACAACATCATGACAATCCAGTATAGTTTCCTGACACTGCCAATAGGGCATACATATACAAAATTCCTGTGCTTTATGTTGAATGAAATTATCCATCGGGCTCAAACAAAAAACGCTGCCAGGCGAACCACATAGCTGTAGAGACACGAAAATAAAAACAACCACTTTCGTAACATTTCCGTAATATTTACTTCTCGCATGTTGATACCAAGATGCACTGTAAACAAAACCATAACCTTATAATCACTCTTGCACTTGCTGTAGTTCCGTAAGAAATGAAACTGACCTAAAGGTGGTGTTCCGGTCAATGATGTATTGTGGACGACACAGGTAGCTGAGCAAATTTTTGTACCGGTCGTTAGTCATTCATTGCGTTTGTTGTTTTTCTTCGGAAATATTTAAACAATATCTGATCTTTTGTTAACTACCTGTTTTATTATACACAGGTTTTTTTGGAATGAGAGACAAACTTCGGGATTTCATTCTGCATGAGAGAATAAGCTCTTGTCCGCAAATGCTTCGTTTCTGGTATACAGAGTTTTACTGAAAAAAATCGCAAAATGTAGTATTTATCGTTATTTAAACACATATGCTAAGATGTTCCATTTCATCATACGGAAAAAAGCATGGTGATTTTTCCGTCAAATATTGAACGAAGAATCAAAATAAATGCTAATGCAATATGCTGTAAAACAAAAGTTATATTATATAGCCTATTGTCATTATTTCTTCTTACTGGATCACCTCCTGAAGTTTGTCGTACTTATTCACTTACAACCTGAAGACAAAAACTTGACAATTTCTGGTCATTTAAATATTCCTATTTTATGAAATTTTTCATTGGGCCAAATTATAAAACAGAGACAATTATTGGATACTGATGGAGAAAAACTATACATATAAAAATTATTTTATCGTTTTATTTCTTCTCGTTTAGTTGGCCGAGCAATCTAAATATTACAATGCCTGATACCTACAAGAGATTATACATATCAACATGTTATTTGCAACAAAACGGTCATATAACACAAGCCACCAACGAAATATTGATAGTTATTTATCATTTCAATAGCCCGAAAAATTTATAATTATAATGATGAATGATTCATTATGGGGTAAATTTTGGTTTAGAATATTAAAACTATTTGTTTTCATCTTATTGGTCATGATATCATGACAGAGGAAAAGCAGCTGGCACAGAAATTGAGATTTTATCGAAAGCATACTTTAACGAATTTGTTGCTGAAAAGAAGAAGAATCGAATATTTGGAAAAAAATCAAGAAAAGCTCTGAGCAGGAGCGTTTTAGCGCTCGTTCTTTGGTGGAGCAATAAGACTATTACCTCAAAATTTTATATAGGACTTGAGATTTATACCAACTATATAAATCTCAGCACAATCGCAATTATATTTTGGAAATTATTAGAAAATGAAATATGTAAGAATAAATAATTACAAGAATTAAATTCTATAGCTCTGATGATGCGATCCTCTTGAAATTGCATGAACATTCAGAATAGTAGTCTTGATTCACAAAATAAATTTCACTTGAATCGGTTATCCTGTTATTGAAATATAGAGATTCTTTTTTTCAACATTCTAACTGAATTTTCTATGATTCTGTTGATACTATGGGCGCGAAATTTTGAACGGAGATTCAGTCAATCGATCTCCAGTCACAAATAAATCTCATTCGAATCGAATATCTTTTTGTGGAAATACAAAGTTTCTTCTTTTCAATATTCCAATTAAATTTTTTATGGTTCTATTCACACTATAGCCACAAAATGTTTCATGAGGATTTTTATGAGCACCTGCATCTGGCGTATCATTATATTTCGATTGGTTTCGTTTTGTTTGAGATATTGAGGAACAAAAATTTTGAATGGCCATTCGATATGGCTGGTTAACGAACTTAACCGAGCCATTTGGGAACCAACCACAGCCTGAAAATTTCAAGTCTCTAGGACAATCCCTTCGAAGTTAATTTGCTAACGGCTGAAGGGCCCAACGGACAGAATTTAAGTTGACCACGAATTCGTCATCAGGAAGTAGAACCTTATCGTTTGAGACCACTTTCGGCTCAAAATTCGATATATAGGACTCATTAAAGGAGAACGAGAACTCAAAAATCAAATCATATTATCGAAGAATTTTTACAAAATCTGTTTTTCCATCATAATAAAGCTGCTCAATATAAAATGTCGCCCAGAACTGAATTTTAGTTCCGGAAATATTCGAAAAATGAAATTTTGAACCTCTTTTACACCAAAACAATTTGTACCTCTAGCGTAACATTTTCTAAGAACTTATAGTTAATGGTTCGTTGACCATTTTTTGCATTATTGATTAGAGATAAAAATTAAATGCTTTTTCATCAAGGAGAGTTACAAATTTTGCGATTATTTCCAAAATCGTCTTAACATAGTTTAAGGGAAGCTGAATCCCTTCATTTTAATTTTTTTTGGACAGAGGATGATCCACAAAATATTGGAGAAACTCATTACCAGGACCAATTTTCTGCTAATGTATAGGTTGGAATAATAGGTGATTATTTGATTCGGCCTTTACAGTAGTAAAAAAACATTACCGTACCATCTTTTTCACTAAATTCATTCGGACGATACTGGAAAGTATTAAAAATACTTTTGAATTGAAGAAAATCAATACCAATACCAAAAAGCAGAATGAAAATGTATACGGTGTGACACATATTTTCGAAAAATCAATTTTTTCTTTAAATTTCATCACCCCGTATCTCAGAAACAATGCGTCCGAGATCCATAGTCCATAAGAACATTATGCCATGAAATCATCTGAGGATTAAGATCTCGAATTTATGTTACCTTATTCTGAAACACTCTGTATATCTCAAACGGAAAATATAGAATGTTGTTAAACATCCTTACTCCCTCTTTCGCGATTCATAATAAGAAATGTGATAGTTGTTCCCGAAAATTTCACTTGATGAAATATATCACGAAACTAATTTGAATGAATGTCTCGTCCTGCCTGTGTTAGAGTTCGCAAGAGTTGAATTGAAGTGGTATTTTACTACGGGGTCATTTTTCATTCGTTTCTTGACAGTTTGCCAATGGCTATTACGTGATAGATTACCAATCTTTTGATTTAGAGTGCAATTTTCCGTGTGTTCGAGAAATATTTGTTTTTAGTTTCGTCCGAAAGATTTACAGGGTTGTTTTAAATGTAGGTTATCGTTTCAAGGTTTCAACTAATAAAAATACACAAGTTTATCAAGAAACTCCAGAAAAAAACGAACTTAAAATTTTTTGAGCTCTTGTTCATATTGAAACACCGATCATTCAAATTTGAATAACCTGTCGACTTCATTTCACCTATTTATCTACTTAGTCAGTTTTTTCATTCAAGTTTCAACACTATCCTGAAAATCCAGGTTCTGAAGATGTTCATGTTAAAAATTATCGTATTTACGAATGACTTCATTTTGAGGGTCGAGGTTTGTTGCAGACGGTTTCTGGTTTAAATTAAGATCTTTTGATTTTAAGAATCAGTGTTGCCAAGAATAATTTTTTTCCACAGTTGAAGGTCATCAAAATCTTGATTTTATGGTTAAGCTCATGAAGCTTTCCTAACACAACTAGAATTCGTCAAACTATGTAATAACTAGGGAAGTAATAAGTAATTGTTCATTTGAAAAAAAGAAGGAATGAAGTTTTCCACCTCAAAGAATGAAGAAAGCTCAGACGTGAAGTAAAAAGTTTTTGCTTGCTTGTTCATTTTTAAGTAAGGTTGAATTTTAAAAGGTGAGTTATATTCAGAATTAATGAAATGAAACCAATAGTTCGGAAAATATTTAACCTCAAATTATCGTCATTAATATATCAACAACAAGCACGAAAAACTCGGAAAAACCTTTCTTACTCTGTATCATTGGCATCAGAATTGGAGTTTTTCATCAGTATACAATTTTAATTTTTTGTATATTGACCAGGTTCTTCAGTATTATTGTCGAGCTGAGATTACCATTTTCATGTGAATATTTAGAAAAGGGAATAGGTATTCACTATCCGGAAGTTCTGGTGACGAATTTCAGTTATATAATTGAACGATTTTTGGTATGGTGATTCATTGGAAAATAGACGGAAGCTGAGGGTAGATAGAAAACACTGAATCGGAATAATCTATACAGGATGTTTCCTAATTGAATGTCAATATTTAGGGGGAAGATTACCACTTCAGATATTTCAATGAAATTTGTCCTACATGTTCTATGAATCAAGAGGCATTTTTCAATACATCACTTTTTTTTTAATTCCACCAGTGGCGTTCGTACGTAATTTGAACATCCTATTTTGAGACACATTGACAGTACCTACGCCACAGATTTTTACTGAAATCAAATAAATTTTTGAAATACCCAATCATTTCTCACCAAAGCTGATATCTTGACTACGATGCACGGTTTTAGCTTGAAAAAATAAAAACAGTTTCTCTGTATGATCATAACAATATCGTTAATACATACGTATGACAATATCACCACGCAGAATACAGATTTCATTTTTTTTAATTGAGAAAAGTCAGTGACGTGCCACTGACTGTCTAAATAATATTTGGGGCTTTGCTAATTGGGTTGGCACTGGTTAACTTTAACCACCCTGTAACTCAAGGTAAGACGTTCAGGACATATAGTCCATTCACGAAAGGTTGAGCCGTCGGTTGGCCATGGAAATTTGACATATTCCACTGTGTATATTGAAATTTTAGGTTATGATCTTATTTTCCTGTCAAGTTGATACGCAATGTTGTCAAAATTGCATAGAATTGTCTGATAACTTGCAAGCTCGTCGGACGAGGCCGGTACATTCGGCAACATTGAATTTATTTTAAGTTATGACAGCAAATACTGCCAACTTCAGATATATAAAGAAACGCCTACTATGTGCTCAACCTTTCGTGAACGGAGTATATGTTCATATGAAGTTTTTCTTGAAATATCCAAAAATCGACCCCACAAATGTTGACATTCAATTTACGAAACACCCTGTATTTAAAGAGCCTATCTCTATTTATTATGAAGATACAGTGTGTTTTATCGATTTGTCAATCTTTTCAATTAGGAACCATAACTTTCGAATCACTTTATATATTTGATGATATCTGGTACGTTTAGTTTCTACAACAAACTAGCTCCTGAAAATCTATAGTATATTTCAGCAGAATATGAAGTGAACCTTAGACCCTCCTATCGCTCCGACCTCTCTATCTCATTCTCTTTTTATCTCTCTTCACTTGTCAAATAAGCGTCCGAGAAAGCTTACGATAATGCAGAATTGGAGTCATTGCATTACAATCAATTGACGACGTGAAGGTTTCAATGTTTAGGTAAATGTGAATTATCAATACAATCCTTGGTTGCCCAGACAATTCTCTCTAGTCCGTCCCTGGTCATAACCCCCGGAACTGTACATCAAAATACACGAAATGGCTCCAAATATAATTATATCGAACACAGGCTCCAACTTGAGTACTAACCAGCAGACACCTCAATAGTCCATCGAATTAAGTCGGCCATTAGCATCCAACATTTGCGTTTCCACATGACCCAAGAGAATCACTACAAAGACCGTTCGCAAATCAGGAAATCACGTCGGTGTATAATTCGGCACGTGAGATGCAAACATATTCGATAACAGCGCATTTACCTCTCTCCTTACACAAATAAACCTAATGCCCCAAGTTGACAAACATCTCTATTTCGCCGGCCTGGATGGGGAGCACTTAAGTTGGTGTCGCATTTCGCCTTGTCGGACCTAAAAGAGTTGTAATCCGAACCTGCAAAACGTGCCGAATTAAATGGAGAAGCATGTTCGATTCTCTATCCTCCCCTGGCTTCTCCTTGTAATGAATTGCTTGTTGCTGTGTGTAGCACTAGCTGTGCCGCGTGTGAGCAGGGTACACTGGAATTGGTGCATTGCAGCTGCAGATTGATTTTGGGAAACTTTTTTATCTTTGGATCAGAGAGAGAAATTAATAAAAAAGAACGATTTCACGGCGACTGCCAAAAATGTATGAATAGATATACAAGGTGATTTTTTTAAGTGTTTCATTAGACGTTTTCGAGGAAGGAATTGTAATACAGATTCAAGATTTTGGATTTTCGTTTAAAAGTAATGAACTTTAATTGTAAAAATATTTTCGAGGGAATCTACTTCCGGTTTCACCGGAACGAATGTAACTTCGTTATTTCAAATGCAACACACTGTATATTTATACATATTCGAATTCTTCGTTCAATCTACACTGATTTGATGTATGATATGTGCAACCACTTGAACGGTTTTTTAATTATAGCCTGATTATCAAATTTTTTGAAAAAAAGGTTGACAGATTAGTGTCCATATCTTCAAAATCCCTCACTACAAGAATTTTTTTTTTGCGAAAATGGAACAAAAGAAAGTACGTTATACTGTTTCTTGTAAAGGTTATGAGGAAATATTATACAGGGTGTCTGAAAAAGGGACCCAAAGTGAGCCTCAATAAACTATGAAATCTCACTTTCTTCAAATGGCAACCCTATAATTTTTAATTCCAATCGATTACTCGTCAAAACCAGTTATGGTGTCCCGAACATTTCATGCCTCTAAAATCAGTATTTTTGCCGTTATTCAATAAAATTCGAATTTCACGATTAAAGACAAGTTTCGCACAGTTTGTAAGCTTGCATTTTTGAAGAAGGCTATGTTAGGAACTGTCATTCTTACTTTTTCTTACAGATCAAGCACTAAGCAAAACATGCAATAATAATTTCATTGGAATGATATATCAAGGATATGTTCTTTATTTGCGACAAATGTAACAAATTCCTAGAAAAGGTAATTAGAAATTCAACGAACGAAATTCACATTTACTGAATTACTGACTTTAACGAAATCAAAATTAAAATTCCTGTGCAACCTGTCTGATGGAATCGCTCGGATTTGCGTGAATATGTCCTAGAATATGTCCTATTTGATTTTCTTCCATTATCTGTTACTGTATTCACACGATTCCGTTTGGGTTATGCTTCCACTACGGAGAAATTTGTTTTGATACTTCCGAACTTCTATTTGTTAAAGGTGGTAATGTGGATTTCTTTCGTTAAAAGTTCTGACTGCCCTTTCTAATATTTTGTTAACATTCGCCATAAATGAAGAACACATTCAATAAATACTCACTGTTACCGTAATTCATATTTTGCATAGTGCCCGATTAATCAAAAAAGTATAATGACAGGTCTCTCTAAAATGCATTATAAATCACAGACATAGCCATCTGAAAACTTCTATCCTAATAAATCTATGGTTAGACTAAGAAACCTTGATTCAATCCTGAAATTCGAATTTTATTCAATACGGCAAAACTACTGATTTCAGAGGCTAAAATGTTCGGGACACCCCTAACTGTTTTGACGAGCCATCGATTGGAATTACAAAATTATAGGGTTGCTATTTGAAAAAAGTGAGATTTTATAGTTTTTATTGAGGCTCACTTGGGGCCTTTTTTTAGACATCCTGTATGATATTTCCTCATAAGTTAATACAAGAAACAGTAGCAGCGTACTTTTTTTGTTCCACTTTCGCAAAAAGAAATTCTTGTAATGAGGGATTTTTGAAGATATGGACACTAATCTGTGACAACCTTTTTTTCAAAAAATTTGATAATCAGGCTATAATTCAAGAACCGTTTAAGTGGTTGCACATATACATCAAATCAGTGTAGAAGTGAACGAAGAATTCGAATATGTATAAATATACAGGGTGTTGCATTTGAAATAACGAAGTTACATTCGTTTCCGGTGAAACCGGAAGTAGATTCCTCTTGAAAATATTTTACAATTAAAGTTCATGTACTCTAAAACAAAACTCCAAAATCTTGAATCTGTATTACAATTCCTTCCTCGAAAACGTCTAATGAAACACTTAAAAAAATCACCCTGTATAGTGGAACTTCCCTATAGCGAATGTCTGTATAACGAATTTCACTGTATAACGAATGTCGTTCAAGACATTGGACCTTGAATCCAAATTCCATGTTGAAATACCCTCTGAAACGAAGTAAATTCTCTCTATAACGAAATATTCCCGAACAAGAACATCATTCTTTTAATGGGCGTTGGTAAAAAGGTATAAGGGTGGGTTTTCCATAATTATGCCGAACGTAGGTAATAAATCCCAACCATAAACTAATCATCACAGCGGGCGGATAGATCCTTCCGAAACGTTCGATTCAGATGAAAAATGTTGATAATGACGGTTACTTCAAAGGATTTCGTTAATGTGGATGTTAATATTGTAACAAATGAACTTCCAACTGAAAAGGACATGTTGAACAGTGTCAAATGCGGGTGTTCGAGATCACTACGAATAATAGTGATGATACCGACTGCGTACCAAATCGTGAAGAGGTACTTCAAGCCTTTGAAACGTGTTACAATTTTCTCGCTTTCCGATCCATTGAAGAGGTTGCGGAAAATAATTTTGAGTCTTTGAGAAAATGCGATGTTTTTTCATGAGAATAAAATGTTTTCTAATTGTACCACTCAGACGAAAATTTACGAATTATTTGCCAAAAAAATCTTGAATAGCTATGTATTGTATACTACCTACATAAAATGCCTATAAGCTATCAGAATGCCATACAACACCTTTTTGATTATGTATATGAATTAAAAATAAAAATGAAATTATTGATTGTTTCGATACTTGACACTATAAAAAAACTTCTAAATAACGAATTTTTTTTGCGGATTTAGCGATTTCGTTATAGGAATTTCCATTGTAATTGAGGCAGAGAATAAATTAGTCGATAACATCAACAAATATTCAACTCAGACTCCTGAGCTATGCGTGCATATCGTCCAAAGAAATCTGCAGACAGCTATTCTTGGCTGTCATCAGTGCAGCGAACTCTGAGGTGGGTAGGGTCGCAAGTATTGGTTCGAGATGGCGCTAGTGAGATTCAATTCTTACTAGTTCACTGCCAAAATCTCATAACCTTATCCTAGACCATCTTGGATCATTCAGATTTCAGAGATCGCTGCAATGATGACGACCAAAAAGCTAGAAACAGCTGTCTGCAGATTATTTTTAAAGAAATTAATGTTTGTTTTTATTATATGTACAGATGCTTATTTCGAATTCAATCTGTCATCTATCATGGTCATGGAGGCTGGATAATGTAGCGTTCCAGTAAAAAATAATTGGAGCAGACCCCGAAAAAGTTTAATTTCCATTGGATTATTTCGAAGATTTGAATGGTATACTGATATATGTTATGCTTAAAATGGCTATGTATATTTTTTTATCTAGGTCGAATCCGGAAAATTGGTAGTGGAAAATAGTGTTCCTGTTGGCCCCAAAAATCTTCAGTTGAAATATTTATAAAATCAAAGACTGACCCTGTACCTATATGCAATTTTCGAAGATATGAATAAATCAGTAGCTTTTTACTTTATTAAAAATAGGTACAATGAAACCTAAAACTTATATCTTGAAAAGTAGTGATTACTTTCGACTCATTAACTCAAATGTCAGAAATCTAATGTAAGGTTTTTTTTCTCTCTATTCGAAAGTCATATTCCTTACGATTGGTTGCAGACTTGACTTGGGATTCTATATCAATTATAATAAACAAATGGTTCGACTCAGTGCAAAGTGATAAGTATTTCGCAGAAATTATATGTTTGGAGAAATGTTGGGCAATAAACTAATTTTCACTTTTGAAATTTGTCGATTGCAAAGTGCAAAGTGAAAAGTTGCCAAGTATTTTGGTGCAATAGATCCCTAATTCGATTTATTTTATTTCCTCACCGCAAGGCAAATTTATATTGAACTAAGTATACAGGGTGTCCCGGGAAGAATGCGACAACGGATACCATGAATCAAGGAGATCGAAGAGGACTGGCAATAAGAGATTTTGAACATTTGAGGGCCTTCATTTGTGATATACGGGGTGAATTCATCTTAGGGGTGAAATTTCAAAGTTCAATAACTCTTAAACTATTCTACCGTATGATTCTAAAATTTGAAAGTTTTGTGACCCTTTACGATTACCGTCTTTCAATATTTCAGAAATTGATTAAATCAGATATGGACTACAAATTTTCGGACTTGTTATATTTTCATGAATATTGGAACGTGAACAATATGTTTTTTCATTTTGTAACCAGAAAGAATCAATTAATGAAAAAATTCAAAATCTCTGCTTGACACGGTCATACGGGGTGATCAAGAAGTGATCAATAAACATTACCTCATGAGTGAAATTACAGCATTCAAAAAAAAATTTCTCAAACTATTCGACCGAATCATTTCAAATTCGAAAGTTTTGACACCCCTTTAAGATAACCATCTTTCAATATTCCCCGAATTGAATAAATCAGATTCGGACCAGAAAAATTTCAGGCGTTCTTTATTTCCGTGAATATTGGATATTCTTCCCGGACACCCTGTATAGATACCTGTACTCAAGTGTAGTTCTACAATACAACCATATTCTGTCTAATAACGCTAAATATTTTATAAACTGGTAATGTGAGAGACAACTGAACAACGAACGGAACAATTCAAATTTGATCACCATTCAGATATTCGGATGTTAACTCTTACGAATTTCATCTTCAATCCCCAAAATACAATTCCACGAAATCCATCAGAAATGTCGAGATATCCTAGAAATCGAATCCCCAGACCGAATTCTACCCGAATATCCATCCATCTTACGAACAGTCGCAATCTGCAATATCTGTCGTTACCCACAGATAATTTTCTGGATGAGATGACTCCGCTTCGACCGTCCCGTCCCGTATTGTGTATTAAGCAACTAAGATCTCCCCTAATTCGACAACAAACAATGAAGTTTGTGTTGCGAATTCCAGACAAACATATCTTAATATTCAAACCGATGATTCAACAAATCAAATGTAAGGCACAGAGATCTACGTGAATTTCTGCTACTAGGGGATTTTGCAGCTTATCGAAATCAAGAGCTGCATTACAATTTGAGTAGGTCGAGAAGTAAGAAGATGTAGATGGCTAGATCTACTGAAAACGTTTTTAATTAAGATGAAAGCCCAAATGGTTGCTTTTCCAGATAGTTTATGTGCAATGAAAATGGAGGCAGTGGGCAAGTATTCTGACCACTTGGTTTCTGATATTTTGTGTTCTCTATCTCATTGAACATCATCTAATGACACAACATATTTATTGCTGTTTTCCGAATTAATTTTATACTTAGTAGTGTAGTGACGCAAATAAAAATTTTCCCATAGAGTTTACATTACATTTATACATTCAATACGTATTTGAAAAGGTTGCATAGCTCGATTTTGCAGCCTTTGATCACTATTTCATCCAAAAGCAGTGGGAATTGAGGTTTCATCATTAAAAAAATCTCGGCAAAAGGCAATAAATTAGATCCAATGAAGTTTGTGTCAAAATTCCATTCCAACATATCTCAAATTCTAACAAGTTGATTCAAAAAATCAAATGTAATGCACCGAGATCTACGTGAATTTCTTCTACTGGGGTATTTTGTACCTTATCGAAATAACGAGCTTCTTTACAATTCGAGTAGGGCGAGAGCTAAGATTATGTATATGGCAAGATAAGAGTCTAAACTCTAAAGCGTTACATTTTATTTGCTATGGAAATTGTGGCTAAGGACAAGCATTTTTTTCAATTGGTTTTTGATATTATTGTGTCTTTACTTCAGTAAGAACCTTTGGCTAACATTAACCGGCTCGAGAATCACATATTTCAGCAAGCTAATGCTCCACCTCATGTTGCCAGAGTTTGAATTTTTTTGCCGTGGTCACCCAGATCCCCCGACCTTTGCCTATAGAGCATATAGAAGTCTTGAAAATTTATCTCAGCTCTATACGGACTTTGGCGGCTCTGAGACATGAAGTACAGGTAGCTCGGATAATAACCAACCCTCCAGTGAAATAGACCATCTTTGTTGCATCAATGCTAAGAAGTGAAGGAGTGTATAGATTCACAGTGGACAAACACGTAACTGAAAAATTGATTGAAAATAAACCCTTCGTTTTTTTTCTTCAAATTTATTCTCATTTCTTTTCATTCACTCTCTTATTTATGTTTCACCAAATGAAAATTAAAAGTTCAATCAGCTACTCTGGATGTTGCAGTTTCTTTGTCAATTAGTAGGTTTTCAAAGATAACGAAAGTTGCTTCTTTGGGAGTTCAGAATCTGAAGTGTTTTTCCTGACCGCTGGTGAATGCTGTTCGAAACGTTGAACAGAAGAATGAATAGAAGAGCCCAAATAATATATCTATGACAACATCAAGAATTTCATGTCAACAGATATGAAAATGTTCGTTATTTTTCCCCATTTTCACCAACTCAAATTGACATTGAGGATAACAATTACAGAAATTTAATTGTAGTCAATCGTAAAATATAATATCCCTAAATATTACCATAAACAAATTCAATTCTGAAATCCAGAAAAATAATATATCTATCCAAATTCTCATCTTGATTGTCCAAATTTTCAAAATAAAAATAACCTTTTCAATCTGGGTTAAGTATCGTCCTAACTTTTCTTCCCATAGCCTATTCCTCTTCCGGAAGCCATTCCAACAGATATTCACGCAGCTGAACCAACAACTCCCCACTGTCACCGACACCGCGTTTCAATAGAAATCTAATGTATAAAAAGATCCAGAGAATAAATTACTGGGTATCTGCCTCCCCCCTTATCCGATACGGCCATAAATCCAGCTCCCTTAAAACTTGCAATCAACATAAGGCCATTAGCGTGGCTCGGACGTAGATATATCTCAGTCCGGGCCTTCAGTGGGAGGAGATCTACCGTTATCTATCGTCCTGCTGGCTTCGTATCGTGCCAATGCGTGTGCTGTGCTGTGCTGTTGCTGCCCTGAAAATCGACATTCACGCTGCTGAAGTGCTTGCTTAATCCGGATTTGAATCCTGAGTATGCTGAATCTAGAAACGGTACGGATCCAATGAATTTTTTACCATTTTCGTCTTTTATTACGTTTGTCTGTTTCGGACTAGTGTCGAGCTTATCCATTATGTCAGAGTGGAGATTTTGAATTTGAATCGGTGTTGAATAATATCAGCATATCAACGAAGGGTTGTTTGCAGTTTTGGCTATTCTGTACATAAATGGACGTCTCGAAGATGTCTCTTTAATATCCAATTATGTCTGTCCCTCAGGGGCATTACGGACGTCTTCAAGCCATCTTTCTCAGGATATTTTGAAGGACATACAAAAACGTACAACTTTAAGACGTTTTGATATACGTTTTTTTGAGTATAAGAGTCTACGTACCCAGTTGTGACTGGGACGTCCAATACGGAAAGATCTAAATTCAGTGTTGCCAACACCAACACAATTACACGACTCCAATATTCAAATTACACGTTTCTACTCACACGCAACAAGTGAACACAATACACACAACTGATTTCTTTTTCTTCCTTGTTTGTGATTTATTCATAATTCTCTTCTTTTTCTTTTCAGCCAGTTTCCATCCACTCCTCTTCAAATTGCGCCATCTTTCTCTGTCTCTCGCCACTTTCCACCAGGCTTGACCTGCCACGTCTCGTAGGTCATCAGCCAGCATCTCGGTGGTCTTTCTCTGCTCCGGGTTGTCGTCCGCGGACTCCAGTTGAGGCTTCTTTTCGTCCATCTGTCTTCATGTTGTCTTGCAGCGTGCCCCACCCATTGCCACTTAAGCAAGGCTATACGTTGCATTACGTCCATGACTAAGCCTGTGTTCGCACTAACGCTAGTAGTTTAGTCGAGTAGCTACAAATTTAGTTATGAACGTGTGTGAATACCAAGAATTTAGTCTAGTAGATTAGTGAATAGTTTAGTCGAGTCAATCAATTGGTTCCATTGAGTTGAGTTGAGTACACCCCACCCACGCGATACTCTCACTCGCTCACGGACAAGACAGGTCCGAACGATCCGTTTAGTTGAGTGCAATTAGAATTATTATTTGCCGCCAACATGTTCCATAGATAACCTAAACTCATAGGTAAAACACTTGTTGTATGCCGAAATGTCTTCCGTTGGAGCGAAGAAATCACCCTTAATTCCTAACAAAATACCTCAAACACGAAAGTTTGTGGAATATTAAATCTCAATCATACAAAACAAGCAAATGAAGCAGTCCGCATACCAGGATACAAATTTATCCACTTCTTCTAAAATAGCCATCACGATTAGATTCACAAGTTTATTTATTTTATTACGTTGCATTTGTCCATCTCACGAATGTTTTCGTTTCGCTTCGAAGAAATCACGTGAAAATTTGTGCGTTGCAAGTTGTTCAGTCGACAAAGTGCTTCCCCACTTGTGAACTCTACTCGACCAAAGTGCGAACGATTGGGATGGACAGTAGCTACTAAATTTCTCACTACTCGACTAAGCTTACTAACGTAGTGCGAACAAGACTTTAGTCTTGCTACGGCTATCGTTATTTCTTACTCTGTCTCGCAGGGAAATACCAAGCATTCTTCTTTCATTTCCCTTTGTGTGACAGGCATGATGTTTGCTGTAGCTTTTGTGATTGCTGTTGTTTCAAGGTCGTACGTCGTCACTGGAAATGCACGAATCGAACACTTTTCTCTTTAGGTTATAGGGATTTCCTTGCTTTTTATATATTGCCTAGTTTCCCATAGACATATAAATCTTTTATAAGTCTATGTAGTTTCCCAATGCAGCCAAGCTAAGTCTGATTCGTCTACTTGCTTCTGCCCCTTGATTTGCCGGTGAACACCGCTTCAATGAAGATTCAGGGAGTAAAAATTCTAGTGATTCAAGTCGAACAATATTTGAATCTTATATAAACAATTTGACAAATTATGTTAGAAGCTTTATTAGGATATCCCGGTCTTAGAAAATGTAGGACACTTTTATTTTATCCAAGCTTTCGGTAAATTTTATTACCTTTTTCAAGGATCTATAAAATAATTACATCATTTTATATAAGGCTAAATTACAATTTACTTAAAAGCTTCTACATAATATTCATTCACGGTCAATAAATACCTCACTTGTACAATTTGACAAAGTTATGTCATGTTGTTCTTCGGCGAGCGAACGTGCTAATTTGGGCTGCATCACAGAACGCTGTTCCTCCACAGAACTGGACCCAATAATGTT
Organism: Propylea japonica; assembly: GCA_013421045.1. Classification (NCBI taxonomy): domain Eukaryota; kingdom Metazoa; phylum Arthropoda; class Insecta; order Coleoptera; family Coccinellidae; genus Propylea; species Propylea japonica. Next base: position 12,525,742 of record CM024239.1, on the reverse strand, counting down.
GGTTGAAATTTTCTACAGGTGGACCATGGCAAAAAACTTCATTTTCCTATTTCCTCCTGCCGAGTCGTTTCAATAATCTATTCATTCTTCCATTATGTACGCATCTTATCGATTTCGGGCTGACTAAAGCTCCTCTTATTCATTCCCTCATTTGCATCCGAAGTACCCGAACGAAAAACCTAACATCGTAAACATTTCCCGAAACCGGGACGAAAAGCGGGGATTAACACCCGAACGCCTTTCCTTACACACTCGTACGGAAAGCAAACAGTATAGACCTCTTATCTCGTCAATGGAAAGCCGAATGGCCTGTGCTCTAGCCGGCTTTCAGGATTAGGAGCCTAAAATATGACTTAATTAAGCCGGTCCTTTCCGTACGCATTCAAATCATTGCCCGAAAGGCACTTCTATCGGGATTGCTCTTTCTCTACCCGTCTTTCCTTTTTTTCTCGTCGATGTTGAAACTTTTTCAGTAATTCAATTTGTTTCCCGAAAATACATCCAGAACGAATTAATTTTCGGTCTAAATTGGACCGGAATACGGTTGTTTTTTTTATAAAGTTTCAAGGGGTTTCTATGCGACTAATTGAAATATATCGCGCGGACTTTTTTGATCAGAATGCTCTGAGTAGAGCGAAATATTTTTCGCCGCCGACCTCGAAATAAATGGCTATTTAATTTGTACGAAAAAATGTACATGAATGCCCCATTTTGAAGCTCAATTTATGCTATTTTAATGTGCAATCCTCATGGCAACCGTTTCAAAAGTATTCAGAAGCACTACGAGAAATGCAAAACTCTACTGGAACATAGATACACATAAAATTTTATTATGTCAAATGTATGTCTGTGATAATGACAATGTATTTCAATCAAGTAGGTATTTATACACAATTCATATTGAGGTCGCCGGAAAAATCTTGTAAACAACTCGGTTATTAATCGATCGACTAATGGTCTCGAACTATTAATATCTTGACTTAAGTCGCTGTCTTTAATAATCTAGTTGATCAAAAAAATAATATTGAATGATATATGGTTACAAAGAACAATAGTTGTTCCAAAATGTTGATAGATTGAAACTAAATGATCACACATCCTCAATACTCTTGGCTGCGTCCTTATCAACCCCTAAACTTGATTAAACTAACAAGACAATTTT
>CM024239.1:12461920-12524480 GCA_013421045.1 Propylea japonica | reverse complement strand
GCCATTTTGCAAATTAATCCACTATTCACGGAGAACATTGATTTTCCATTCCGAAAGTCATTCGAACAATATGGAAATGGATATAACAATTAATATAAATTAGTAATTAGGAAGCATATTATTACGAAATCGAATTACTAGGATTGTTGCATCAATTCCTCGAATTACTTCCAACAATTTAGAATAGTAATCTCACCTACAAGTGCAGTAACGTAGTGCTTCGAATTGATTGCGAGGTGCTTTTAGGATAGTTGTTATGTTTTCGATATTCTCCTCCTAAAAGGAAACCGAAATTCCGTGACTATATATAGGTATAGGTTAGGTTTTAATGACTGGGTACTATAAAATCTAATCTTCAATTTGATGTATTTTTTGCAACTAAGCAGATCTTAAGTTCTAACATAAACTTAACGAATAAATTGGTATAGATTATGACTTGAAGTCCACGACAGTTACACGAAAAAATATATGTGAACCATTCATATTATTCTTTCGAAAGTTTTAAATTATAATCTTCAGAAAAATCAAGAATCAGTGAATTCGCATCAAAGTGAGATATGATACAGGAAGAATTTCAAACATATACACATATTATGCAACAAATAAGGGTTATCTTCATGTTTCCTTTCAACTTAAGGTTTTATTGTCGAATATTTGCAAAGTTAGATAATCGAATATTCCAAATTTGACACTTGAGTACTCAATAGCATTTTGATTATCACATGTTTGTTAATCGTTCAAATAGATCAAGTGATATTTGTGTTTAGGGAGCTCGGACGTAGTTGATAATTACTGGGTGGTCAACTGAAGAATTCAGATTTTAGAGCGCTCTAAAATTGTTTTGAACAGGAATAGAGAAGTGGGTTTGTCTTAAACGAAAGAGAGGTTCATGGAATTTTAGTCGCCATGGTTCGCTGGATGAGTGAGGAGCTTTGGTTCTGTGTGCGCACTTATTCCAAAATCATCATTTTTTTTTCTCCGAAGGAGCCCATTTTCATCTCGACGGCTACGTAACCCAACAAAATTGCCGGAGAAACATGAAACTCAATTGCATATTCTAAAAGTCATAGCTTGGTGTGCAATACACGCACAAGGCATTATTGGCCCGCACTTTTTCGAAGAAGGGCGCGGCTGAGCAGTACAGTGGATTTTGATCGTTATGTGAACATCCTGAACAATTTTTTTGAACCAGCTCTTCAAGACTTTGATGGATACAATCGCGACACTTCAAATCGGTCTTTACCTGTTATTCAGGCGCTTTTGCCTGAAAAGTTGATTTCTCGGCGTGGAAACTTTCCATTGCCTCCAAGAAACCGGACTTGACAGCTTGCGACTTTGATACCTCAAAAGTGTAGTCTACCGCAATAATCCCCGCACTCTTATTGCGTTGAAGAAAATATCCACCAGGAAATTCGAGCTATCGGCCGGCAGAAAAAATTGGACATTTTGACAGCGTAATTTTCAAGAAATGAATTTGCAAAGAGCTGAGCATCATTTGTAGAAAAAAAATTCAAATGACTTGATAGTTTTTGTTCTATTTCTTTTTAAATCGAAATTCCTCAGTTGACCACTCAGTATAACTTCCGAAAGGATCGTCTTCGACATCAGAATTTTCAGGATAAAATTGATATCTGTAAAGGAAAATTCCCAAAATATTCAAACCTGAAAAAAACGACTAACGATAAAATATCTAATAGTAATACTTTCGCACAATGTAATATTCACGTATTTTAAAATCACCCAATTGATGTGCGCGTCTGAGGTACGGAACGCATTTATTGATAATAAAAGACGTAATATCCTCTGAATTCATTTTATTACCCTTCCTATCGGATATTTCGAAGAATAGCACCAGAACCCATTCTAAAGATTGGAATAGCATAATGCCTCAACCAAACTCCCATGTACGTCTACCAAATTCGATAGCATAAACAAATAGATTCCAGTAATCCTCAGTAAATGACGATATTCACGACACATTCGTATATTCAGCTCTCCACTCCGAAAATCCATTTAAGCGTCTTCCGGTATTTACTTTGGTAACAAACCGATGAAATCTGGAAGATTCAGTGAGTGGATTTCCGTATCGTATGTTTTCTCAATTTCATCGTATAGTATTGCTTTACGTTTCATTTTTTTCTATTTTCGATGTGTCTAGGGGTATAAACAGAAAATGAGAAATCTTATTTTCATACAAGGAACGCAGATGAATACTTGGTAAATCTTACCTTTTACGCGAGAATAAATGTTTTATTATAGTATTTTACTTTTACGATGTGAAATGAAATTCGCCAGATATTTATTCATGCGTGATGAGAAACTCATGAGCACAGGAGAGCTACTTATTTATACTCAAACAGAATACAAACAGCCATAATGCCCAAATACATGTAATCACAAAAACATTCGGCAAGTACAAGTCATCCTAATTGGGAAATCATATTTGTATTTATACATGAAAATCTTACATTGAGCTGTTTACTATGTATGTGGATTCATACATAGTAAAAATATCCAGATCCAAGCAAAGCGTCAAAAATGAAATATATGAAAAATAATAAAATTGAATTCTATGGTTCTGATGATGCGAACCTCTTGAATTGTTGCACGAACATTCAGTATATCAGTCTTGATTCACAAAATTAATTTCATTTGACGGTTGACCTGTTATAGAAATATAGAGATTCTGCTTTTCATTACTTCAATTGAATTTTCTATGGTTCTGTTTCACTATGGCGACAAAATTCTGCCTGAACATTCAGTGTATCAATCTTCATCTATTAAATAAATTTTATTTCAATCGGATATTTTCTATGGAAATAAAGAGCTTCTTCTTTTCAATATTCCAATTGAATTTTTTATGGTTCTGTTTGCACTATTGCCACAAAATTTTGCATGAAGCTTATTATGAGCATCTTGCATATGATCGCACTATTTCATTTCGATAGGTTTCGTTTTGTTTTAGATATTGAGGAACAAAAATTTGAATGGCCTTATTCTATGGAACACCCTGTACGATTTTACGAACTTAACCGAGCCATTTGGAAACCGAACTCACCCTGAAATTTTCAAGTCACTAGGACAATCCCTTCGAAAGTTATTGTGCCTCACGGACTTAATTTAATTTGACAACGAATTCGTCTAACCCAATCGTTTGAGACCATTTTAATTCTAAAATTTCAGACATTTGGGCAAAATGATAGGGCACTCGTTTAAGGAGAACGAGCGCTCAAAAACTATATCCCAAAAAATCATTCATTCGATGGAATAGTTTTGCGAGGTATAACTGATTCTCAATAGCTTGTATCATCGGAATCAAAACAATTGGTAAAGAGAGAAAGTATTTCTTTCAGCACAGCAAGATCTTAGTTGAAATATTTCATATAGTCGAAGACTATTTTTCAGCTGCTCAATAACTCTTATTTCTTTACAAAATTCGCTAAATAAAATAACGAAAGTAAATAAAAACGGTCGGCCTACGAAAGATATTGAAACACATTTTTATTATTAAACAATGTCATTTATCATCTAGGAATCATGAGATTAATCAAATCCGAACCATCTAACGAGGACATCATTTCCTTGTGTCCTTCGGAATTTCTCGACATTAGAATTCATGACCTATTGGAGTTCCGGTTCATAGACTGCACCTCTGATGGGATTTTCCATGCAAGTCGTCCAGAAAATGAGAAATTGGATTGGTTACTTGAATTTTACCGATTCTGATTAGGCATTTCAGTTTTTAATCGATAAATATCCCTTGTTGAAACATTTTCGCACTTTTTTAGTATTTTGCTTATATCTCGAAAAGTACGCAACCCTCAAAAAAGTTTGTACCTTTTTTCAATTAAGAACATTGATTTGACGTCAAATGGCGTTCGAAGCATCAAATTCAGTAAAGCCGTTCGGTCGTCATTACCTTTCAAAGATGGGCAATTTTAACAAACTCAACGGATAAGTTGAAAACCCTCCACTTTTAACACCTGTCCTGTAGGTCGAAAAAGACTGCACAAATTTAAAAATATCATAGTTATCAACCCAGTGCTCATATCAATTTGAACGAACCAGGCGCCGTATTCTCGACAAGTGATCTTTCAAAGCGAATACGAACTTCATTGCGCGGTATGCGGTATGCAGGTAAAGAGACACTCGCGCAATGAAGTTACGTTTTGAAAGATCACTTGTCCAGAATACGGCACCAGTCCGCAGAGCCCAATTTCCGCTAAGGCAGTCCGATGCACAAAGCGTTGTCTTAACTGAAAAATTCCTATTTTCATGCATATTTTTTCAAATAACATTGCATGCTGTATCTAATTCCAATAATATTCGACACGATTAGTTCATAACTTTTTCAATCGGTGTCATTTTCACCCTACACAAGCGTTTGAACTTGAGGTTTGCCTACTTTTGAGTTGAGTTTGTGAAAATAGCCTATCCTTGACGGACAGTTGTGGTTGGACTGCTGGAACGATTGAAATTCCGAAAAACCATTAGACGTAAAATTAAAGCACACCCTGATACCCGTTTTTCAGCAACCCAAAGAGGAATTAAAACGATTTTCATCTCTCGGGCAAGTTTAAGGGACTAGACCCGTTTTTTAAACTAACTATTTTCAGCAAGACTCGATATAATGAAAGAAAAAAAATATAAATTCGAGATGTATTCCTATTTTTGCGAGAGAATTTGTTTTACCAGGAGGTTCGGGATATAAGAGTTTCGGAACGATTCGAAATTTATTCATTTTATTTATTTCTTTTCTATCATTACTCTAATTATTAGTCAAAGCTTGGGTTTTTCTTTACTGACAGGCTCACAAATGCATTTTTCTTACTTAACATCAGAGCTTTTTTCAATTTTTGAGCGCTAGTTCTTCTTAAACGAGTGCTATAGGTCTGCCCAAATATCTGTAATTTTCGAATTTCGAGCTGAAAATGGTCTCAAACGATAGGGTTAGACTACCTGATGACGAATTCGTGGTCAAATTCAATTCTGTCCGTGGGGCTGTCCAGCCGTCCGTTTTAGCACAATAACTTTCGAAGGGATTGTGACTTGAAATTTTCAGGATTACTTTAGGTCCTAAATGGCTCGGTTAAGTTGGTTAATCAGCTTAATCGTACAGGTGTTTTGCATAAAATATGGGCATTCAAAATTTTTGTTCCTCAATATCGCATGAAATATGATGATGAAACCAATCGAAATGAAATGTTACGACCAAATGCAAGATGCTGATAACAAGCCTCACGCAAAATTTTGTGGTGAACAGAACCATAAAAATTCAATTGGAATATTGAAAAGAGAAAGTTCATATTCCATGAAAAGATATCCATTCGAGTGAAATTTATTTCATGAATGGAGATCGATATTCTGAATGTTCATCCAAAATTTCGTGGCCATATTTTTAACAAAACCTTAGAAAATTCAGTTGGAGTATTGAAAAAAAATCTTTATATTTTCATAACAGGATATCCGATTCGAGTGAAATTTTCTCCGTGAATGAAGATTGGTATACTGAATCTTCATGCGAAATGTTGTGGCCATAGTATTAACAGAACCATATAAAATTCAATTGTAATATTGAAGAAAAACTTTATATCCGTAACAGAAAAACCGATTCGGGTGAAATTTATTTTGAAAATGAAAACTTCTATACTGAATGTTCACGCAAATTTTCAAGGGGATCGAATCATCAGAACCATATAATTCAATCTTTGTAATTATTTATTTTTCACATATTTTGTGTTTTGAATAATTCTCAGAATATAATTCCGATCCTGCTGAAACTATGCATTTATATATTCGGTATCAATCTCAAATCCCAAATAAAATTTCGAAGTAATAGTCTTATTGCTCCATTGCACTCAAAAGCTCCTGCTCGGGGCTTTCTTAATTTTTTTCTACTTACTACTAATTTTTCAAGCTCGAAGAATGTCGTAGCAAATTTTATCAACAAAATTCCCTCCATTGTTCTTGCTTCTCCCAAATTGAAATTCTAAAAGAAGACGACAAAAAACATTCGTCAAACCGAGCAGCGGAATACCTAATAAGAACGTTTCCGTGTAGACAAATCGAATGTAACGGAAAACCAACCATATTCCCACTTGATTTGATATTCTCGCGTATTCCAGGATTGGTGCCTTCATCCAGATCTGGAAATCCGTTTAGGAGATTCGTGTAGGTACTCACCTACGCTATCTGGTCGAACCTGCCGAACAGCTCGTTCAAAGTTTTAACTAGGTCGGATGCAGAAAGTTGTTCGAAAAGTATCCGATTCAAGTGAAATGTATTTTGTGAATGGAGATCGACATTCTGAATGTTCATCCAAAATTTTGTGGCTATAGTTTTAACAGAACCATAGAAAATTCAATTGGAATTTTGAAAAGAAAAATCTTTATATTTTTATTACAGGAATTCGATTCGAGTGAAATTCATTTTGAGAATGAAAACTACTATACTGAATGTTCATGCAAATTTTCAAAGGAATCGCATCATCAGAACCATATAGAATTCAATTTTGTAATTATTTATTTTTCTGCATATTTCATTTTTCGAATAATTTTCAGAATATAAACCGATTGTGCTGAGATTCTGCATTTATATATTTGGTATCAATCTCAAATCCCATATAAAATTTCAAGGTAATAGTTTTATTGCTCCACCAAAGAACGAGCGCTTTAAAGCTCCTGCTCAGGGCTTTTCTTATCACTTACTAATAATTACAAATTTTATCAACAAAATTCCCTCCATTGTTTTCTGATTCGCTCAAATTGAAATTCTAAAAGAAGACGACAAAAAACATTCGTCAAACCGAGCAGAGGAATATCTAATAAGAACGTTTCCGTGTAGACAAATCGAATGTAACGGAAAACCAACTATATTCCCGCTTGATTCGATATTCTCGCGTATTCCAGGATTGGTGCCTTCATCCAGATCTGGAAATCCGTTTAGGAGATTCGTGTACTCACCTGCGCTATCTGGTCGAACCTGCCGAACAGCTCGTTCAAAGTTTTAACTAGGTCGGATGCAGAAAGTTGTTCGGAAAGTGGGTGAAGTTCACGATGTCGGCATACAATATTGAAACGTTGTTGTGTCTCTGCACGTACATTTCGTGGAAGCTGCGGTTCGAGTGTTCCTGACAGGCGTCCGCCATCTTGAGCATTACTACGCTTTACCTGCAAGGGAAAAAGAATTGTAAATTTTTTTTATGGATATTACCTAATATCTTTAGGGCTGGGTTCACAAACTTACTCAGAGCATGCTCTGCTTACTCCCAAAGCGTTCAGAAACTCACTTCAGCCTATCAGAGTATGAACTCTCAATCGTTCAGAAACTTACTAGGAGTAAACTCCATGAACCCTGCTTTTTTGAAGAGTATTCGGTACTCTGACAGTTATTTGAATCATTAGGCATTCTTTGTCATTTATTCGAGAAAATTATTTCTGGTTTGAGTTTAAAGCTTTTTCGTCGTTTGTTAACCGTTTTGAGTTAATATCTCTATTTTCTTACGATAAACTGAAAATTTGGAAGTTTTTATGGACTGGCAGTAATAACCATAAATAATAAAAATAATTGAAGTTTTACATAACCATTACTTTCGAAATTGTAAGGTGAAAATGTTGTTAGAATTTGAAAAAATTCATCGTTGTTATTCAGGTTGGGTGAATATTCTAATTTCACGCGATGAATCAAGCATTTTGAGATAATCTCAACTAACCAATTCAAATACTTTGATACTTAAAAAATGAGAGTATAGGCATGTTTTACAATTTCATTAAGAATATTATTTTTCCATCTATTGAAATTCTGTCGATATTCCCAGTTAGGATTCTTAGAACGATAAAAGAAACACTTGAAGATGTAGGTACCAGGTAAAAAGCTATTTGGCATCCTCGAATGGGCGAAAATTCCGAGTATAACTGTCTATATAAATATAATAGCAATGTTTTGATTTTGATTTAATTTTCTCTGTAAAATTCTGCTATTAATAGTTCGCAATCAATATGCATAGTCAATCACGTTTTTGAGAATGAACGTGTTACAAATGGTATCTGAGAATCTATTGATTTAATAATCAGCAATCTCTGAAGGCCCTGAATAATATAAGATATAGGTACGTTTAATTGTCTACAATAAACCAAAAGCTAGTAAAAAGGTGAAAGTAACCGATAATAGAAAGTTCATCTTAATCTAACTGTACCTAACATATGTCTCGCGAATAACATTTGTCAGAGTAGAGTTTCTGAGCGACGACCAAACTGCATTTACTGCGCCATACTCTGCCATACTCTTACTCTACTCTCAGAGTGAGTTTGTGAACGCACCCTAGGTGTGCCACAGAGCTCTGTTCTCAGTACCTTTCTATTTTTGATATATAACAGTAGCTGATTTGTTTCGAGTAATTGAATATCTACCAGTATGTATTCATTTCCATTTTGATGACGTTCAGTCTCGCAATTTCTTTTGTAACTCTTTATCGTTCAGACTGTTGATAATATGAATCATAGTTTGTTAGAGATTGCGCAATATTGTAGAAATAATAATTCAAATATAAATAACAGCAATTGTTCTCATCTGCTTGACTTTTTACCAAAATCTTGTCTTAGGACAATATGCGAGAGGGTATCGGTATCTTCCTCTAATTCTTGTAAAAATTGTTACTTTAGCTTTGCGGAATACATATACCTATATCACAGTTCATCTGCGATATTACCTATGTATTTACTATTTTCTCAATAAGATTTCCGAAACCACATATCCATGTCTCTATATGCCTGAATGTCATGTGAAAAAACCGCAGAATCGATTGATCGATTCCAGAGTTTTCGAAGTTCGTCTGATTGATTTCCCAAAATTAACGGAATTATAAATCCTATCCAATTTTTTTCACTTCATTTTTCCGAATATCTCGAAATTACACAAGAAAGACGAAAACCCACAAACCACAGGCAAATCTAATCCAGATGTGGGTCTATATCTTCAAGTGATAATTCTACAAGACCTTAGATGTTCAAGGAACTGCTACACCTACAGAGTCAAAATAAACGCTTCCCTGTCACCTTGAAGTATACGGATTAATAATGTGAACGAGTGCTGGGCAAAAAACAAAGCCTGGTCAAAAATGTATTAGATAAAAGTTACGAAAGATAACTCAAAATAACGATAGTTTTATAGTTTCAGCAATCTATAATTTTTGAAGGACCAAGTCATATAGGAAATAAACTGAAGATAAATTATTATTATCCAATCTGTGGTAACTCTGTGACCACAATTTTTCGGAAAGAAATTTAATTTGCGTTGATACCGAAATGAAAAGCAGCATGATTACGTTGACTGAACATCTCTTAGAGCGCAGTTGGATACACCTACCTACCAAGATTTCATTCAATTATATCTCAGCAGGACCTTGTTACGAAATTATGATTTACGGCCCTATTGTTCGCGGTATCTTTTTCATCATTAGATACATCAGACCGTTTTTCCTCACTATTTATTCAAGAAAATTTTAAAGGAACGTGTTGGTGAAAGTATCAAAAATTAATTGAATAAAATATCCGAAAATTTCGAATAACACTTAAGTGAGGTTATGATTCTGAGCACTTGTAGACATTGGGAAAATAATACCTAATTCGAATTGGAATATTCTGAGACTTCTATCCATATTCAATCATTCATGAAGTGAAATAGCCTATTCAAACCTATTCTGACAACACAAGTTTTTCAAATCTCAGCAGAAATGTGGTATTTTAATGAACGAGCTTAACAGAACAGACACTTTCCAAAATAATGGAATTAATGAATATTTAGGCCAATATAAAACAACGAGTAAAGCTCCTGAACTTGAGGTAATACTCAGTAATTGTTTAATCATTACAAGTTCGTTCCTGAAGCTCAACTAAAACTTCACCTCTTATGAGTAAAAGCCTTGTTTAAACAATGAATATAATATCAAAAAATGTGGAAATAACAAACACCAGACATGTGATGTATTGTTTTCATCAAACTTGTCATTATTTTTAATAAGTGGTAACAAATGTCATCCCAGGCTGTAGTACCCTTAATGATGTCATTATTCAGGCTTTAGTTGATGCTCGGAAAAAAGTTGATAAATGACGTTGTAGCAAAAAGCAGTGGATTTATCACATTCAACGCTGAATAGCTAATTATAATATGCAGGGTTGGGAGAAGGTCCTTATATTAATATAAGTTCTTTCTTTCAAATCAATGCCTCGAAAAAAGCTGAAACACGTGAATCGATTCTGTTTAAAGGTTTGTTTGGCGAAAATGAACTTTCGTTTCAACCCCTTAGCTGCACCACCACAACTTTTATTTTCAAATGCAAACAAACGTCGTATGTAGACCACTTGAAAAATAGAATCTAACCATTCTATTCTCTTGTATTTTACACATGTGGTGATTAGGAAACGAGACCAAACTCTTTATTTGCAAGACGCTAGATAAGAAGAAGTAGTACAATTGAACGGCCACCGAAAAAGTAGTAGGGTTGCAGCTAAGGGGTTGAAAAAATTTTCATCCACGTCTATCGTAAAATCCGTCCATTGTACGTCTCTATGCTCGGCCTTAATGATACCATTAATCACAAGGGAATAATGAGATATTAATCACAGCTGTCTGATGCTTCATATATTTTGCTTTGATATAATATTCTATTGATTGGTATTTCTTCAGTATTCTGAAGTGCTTCAACTAACAAATATGGTTATACCTTGTCAATCGAGGGCCAAATCTACTTTCATTATATAAATTAGAGCATTTTTTATTACAAAATAAACAATGACCAGTTCTCCAGAAATTTCTCATGTGTCAACTTGACCTTTTCACGCTTGTCATAGAAGGGTCTTGTCGCGGTTGCCAAATGTTTAAAATATTCGAGAAATATAGGGTGTCTACTTTCAAAGTGGACAAACTTCGAGGGGTGATTATACAAGTGATTTGAAACAAAAAAAGTCATATAACACATGGTCGAAATGTTGACGGTTTTTCTTCAATTTAACATTTCTCGATTTCACGAAAAATGACCAGTTTATTTCTCTTAAAAGATCATTGTTCAGTTTTCCTTGTAGTCTCATAAAATTTTACCAAATATTCGGAAAGAGCAATAAATTTGCTACAAGATGAAAGAGTCTGTGAGCAGAAACACTTCTATTGCAGGCGTGGTGAGGAGAAGAATATCACGATTCTGAAGTTAACAAAATCATTCCTATTAACCCAACGCGTTTTCTTTCAGTAAAAAATACTCCATGTAGTGTTCTTCCGAATGAAATATCAACTTTTGTGCTAGCTGATCCTTATCCGCTATAATATCATGACTAACCTGATAACAACGACAATACTAAAAATTCCGAACCTAAGTTTGCTCGCGGCTCGTGGTCTAAGCTTCACCTCGTGAATAATAGCCATCATAATTGCATAATACTTTTTCTATTGCCAATGAAACAACAGTTATTTCGAGATGATTTCACGCGCATCAGCTTCGTTTAAGTCACTGATTCAGAAGATATTAATTTGTACGCTTTTTGCCTGATTGTTATTCAGATTTTCAACATTTCGCTCCCAAAATAACCCGTTTAATAGTCCGTCCTCGGAGAAATTACAATTTCACTTTCCTTGCAATGACTCGAATCTCCTGTTTTATTCGCGATAAAATGAATTCGACAAATTGCAGATATAGAACCTAATATCACTGAGATCGTTATGTTCATGACACTTGATACGGGGCTTATAAAATGGATTTAAAGGCTTGAGAGAACACAATAAAAAGCCAGGGTCATCGCTTGGAACCTCTTGCCGTAATTTGAACTGCTCCGTCGAATTTTATGAGAATCCTTCGGGGAGTTTGACATTTTCGATGACGTTGCATGGAAGATTGAGAATTGGTAACCTCATGCCTGATTTCGTTTATTAGAAATCGATTATAATATTCCTTCAAGAAATTTTATATTAAAATGATAAATTTCAACCAATTTCACATATAGCGGAGGTCACGTCCCTTCCTAAAATTACGACAAATTCGACAAAAGTCTTTTTTCGGCAACCGTCCGGCAACTATCGACATCCCGGACGCTTTTTCTCTGAGAAAGTAGCACTGATAATTTTCTTATTATTCAATATCATGGATAAGAATGAAATTAATATACTCTTTCGATTTTTTTAACTGAAAAAGCAAACGACTTAAGTTTATTAGCGTACCTGTGGAGTAGAAATTTAAGATACGGTTCGTAAATGTAACATAATCGGTATAATAATTCTCGAGTTATGATAATTGAAATTTTTTTTCCGAATATTTTGAAACAAAAAATCCAATCAAATTGGAATTTTTCAGGTATTTAGCTGCTCGTTAAGTGCTGATTCACAATGGACGTAACCATAACGAACACGTAAAACGTACTTTGTCCGTAAACGTAAATGTGTTCAGAATGGACTTTGGGCCTTCATACCTTTATAATAAGTGTTCTATGAATTTTTTGACAATTGATTACTGTGAAGTGTTGTCATTAATTAAAAATGGAAGCAAGCCCTGAGCAGGAGCTTCTGAGCGCTCGTTCTCTGGTGGAGCAATAGGACTATCATCTCAAAATTCTGTATATTACTTGAAATTGATACTTTATATATAAACGATTAAAAAAATTCGATTCTATGGTCACACTTGAAAATTAAAATAATTAAATTTTATGGTTCTGATGATGCGATCCTCTTGAAATTTGGCATGAACATTCAGTATATCAATCTTTATACCAGAAATAAATTTCACTCAATTCAGATATCTTGTTATGAAAATATAATTTTTTTTTTCAATATTCAAATTGAATTTTCTATAGTTCGGATGATGCGATGATCTTCAAATTTTGCACAAACATTCAATATATAAATCTCAATTCCAAAAATAAATTTCATTTGATTCGGATATCTTGTTACGGAAATATAAAGAGTCTTTCCTTTAATATTCCAATTGGAATTTCTATGGTTCTGATGATGCTATCCTCTTGAAATTTTGCATGAACATTCAGTATATCAGTCTCAACTTACAAAATTAATTTCATTTGAATCGGAAAGTTGGTTATGGAAATAAAGAAATTCTTCTTTTCAATATTCCAATTGAATTTTCTATGGTTCTGTTAATACTATGGCCACAAAATTTTGCGAGAGGCTCACTATGAGCATCTGGCAAGTTGCTGCAAAATTTCATTCCGTTTGCCCTCGTTTTGTGTGAAATATTGAGGAACAAAAACTTTGAATGGCCACTTTTTATGGAACACCCTGTACGATTTTTCTGGTTAACGAACTTAACCGAGCTATTTGGGAGCTGAACACACCCTGAAAATTTCAAGTCTCTAGGACAATCCGTTCGAGAGTTATTGTGCTCACGGACGGCCGGCCGGACGGCCGGACGGCCCTACAGAATTTGATTTGACCTCATATTTTCCATCAGGGAGTCGAACCCTATCGTTTGAGACCATTTTCGGCTCAAAATTCGAAATTACAGACATTTGGGCAAAACGATATAGCACTCGTCTAAGTAGAACGAGCGCTCAAAAATGTATGAAGTATTAAGTCTGTTTTTATTGAGACGATGTTTGAAAAAAAAAAGAAATTGAAGAGCAAAATTCTAAAAGAAGAAAAAAACGACGTTGGTGAGTTAGACCTACAAATCACAGAATGTGAACAAATTCCTATAATTAACGTTAGAATCACGGACTACCATAAGATCAACGTAAACGTAAAAATTACAGAGCCTATTGTGAACAGTTCCATATGATTTGCATTGGTTCAACTTTGCGTTTTTCGTTTACGTTTCGGGAGTTTTATGGTTACGTCCATTATGAATCCAGCATAAGGCAACAACGTTAGAAATATATTGAAAAAAGAATTTCAAAAAAAGAAGCTTTTGTGCTCTTGTTCATATTGGGGAAACGATAAATATACTTAATTCGAACATCCGTAGATCCTTCTTTCTAGTTATTCATGAAATCAACTTTTTTTTCAAATATCTTGAAAATGTCAAGATTTGAAGTTGCTCGTTTCGGAGGTTATCGTCATCCGTTGGCCGGGAATATTGATAAAATCAATGAACTATGTTTGAGGGAGAGTAACTCCGAAATGAATCAACTAATTTTGCCTTTCTATTGAAACCTCAGAACCGCGATGTCCATGATGTGGAAATATACAAGAAATAAAAGTTTTAAATCATCACTCAGGTCCTCACTAAAATTTTGGACCTGATTGAATTTCAAGTTTCAAAAAAGTTCGAAAAAAATGTAACTATACAAGTGATTTTCTCATTATAAGGTTTTAAACTTAGTTACTAAGACTCTGCAGTTGAAAGTTGGATAGAATCATTCTTGACCTCAGATTCGTGACCAGTGAGTCCAAACAAGTCGTTCGAGCCTTCGAGATCAATTCCGATTCACAATTCTGAACACACAGACATTTGTGCAGAATTCTAGCATGCTGTTCATCTATAGGATCAAGTGCGCTAAAAACTAAATATAATACCAATTAAAAGCACTTCCCGAATTCGATTACTTTTTATTATTTCAACAATCGACAATAGCCAGTTCTACTATGTTGAATAAATTTTTTTTATGTGCGGAAGCATGAATTAATTAAAATTTTCGGTAATCAATTTTTAACCAAATATTGTCCGTGCAAGAGAAATTAGGAGGATGACGGTTCACAACATAGTGGTCAGTTGGCATTGTTCTAAACTGTGATGAAACTTTCAACTAATTAAATGAATGCTAACGCTTACGTTTCAGTCAACTGCATATTCTAATCGTTTGAATTCCCCAGCTATAGCAAATTTTTTTTTCTCGAAACGCTGACAGCGGAACAAAATGCTATGATTTTCCGAGGATACATTATTCCACACCTGGACCTGTGTTTGTTTTGCCTTCGAATAAAATAAAGACATTTCACGGAAACGTACATAGATCGAAACCTCATTTATTTCTCTTAAAGCGAGAAAACAACAGAGAAGTTCCGCAATAAAGGAAACACAAATCTTTGTATACCTACGGACTGATTGAAGAAGTTTGTTTTCGAAATGCAGCAACGAGTTTAGTGTTTTGTTTTCGTAGTGACTGACAAAGCTGGAACATCTGGTCTCATAAGAAAATTAAACTTAAAACAAGTTTGCAAGTTTAATGGGAATATACAGGCTGGTCAAATTCTCAGCATTTTTCACCTTGTTGAAGTGTGGAAGTACGACGAATGAAAAATGCTGTTACGCTGTTAAATTTTGTCCTGTGAATGGAAAATTCATATGCATTGCCAAGAGCCTTACTTAAATGGGCATTATGACACTAGAAATATCGTCGTCTGGATAGAAAACTTCGCAGTTTTACACATTCGAGGGCACTCGAAGGAGGGTAAAATGACCCTTCCTACAGAATACAGATGATTTTCTGAGATATCTGGTATTTGAATGCCTTCTTTCGTACATTCAGCCATTGTTATAAGGAAGGAAAGTGAAAACATCTCCTCGTAAAGTCTAATATTCGAGATAAAGCGGGGAAAGTGGTGATAGAAGAAGTACTTGAACTTTTGATGGCATTCTGTCTCATCAAAGAAATGTGTGATAGCCACACTCAAAATATTTTTAGGTAAGTTATAATTTCCACCAGCATTTTGAGTTTCGCGTCGTATTCTAATAATTGTGTAATTTTCTTTTCGCGAAAGTTCTGGAATAGTGTATAGAACAGTTATGCAGATGCAGAAAACCGTATCGTTAACTGCTGTTGAATTTTGTCCTGTGAATAGAAAATTCATGTGTATTGCCAATAGCCGATTAAACATAGTCGAACGTAATCTCTCTTAGAATTTTTCATTCTTCCTATCATACTTAAATGGGCATTAAAACACTGGAAATATCGTCGTCTGCATAGAAAACTTCGCAGTTGTACACATTCGAGGGCACTCGAAGGAGGGTAGAATGACCTTTCCTACACAATACAGATATTCTGAGATATCTGGTATTTGAATGCTTTCTTTCGTACACTCAGCCATTGTTACAAGGGAGAGAGTGAAAACACCCCCTCGTAAAGTCTAATATTCGAGATAAAGCGGCGAAAGTGGTGATAGAAGAAGTACTTGAACTTTTGATGGCATTCTGTCTCATCAAAGAAATGTGTGAAAGCCACACTCAAAATATTTTTAGGTTTGATATCCTTTCCACCAGCATTTTCAGTTTTGCTTCGTTTTATCATGAGTGTAAAATTTTCTTTTCGTTCTGGAATAGTGTTTAGAACAGTTATTGGACGAATCAATCAATTAATTAGTTTCGTTATGGTAAAATAATATTTATTGATACACAAATTCCCAGATGCAGAAAACCGTATCGATATCTGCTGTTGAATTTTTGTCCTGTGAATAGAACATTTATGCTAATTGCCAATAGCCGATTAAACATAGACAAATGAATCTCTCTTCGAATTTTCCATTCTTCCTATCATACTTAAATGGGCACAATAACACTGGAAATATCGTCGTCTGAATAGAAAACTTCGCAGTTGTACACATTCGAGGGCACTCGAAGGAGGGTAGAATGACCTTTCCTACACAATACAGATGATATTCTGAGATATCTGGTATTTGAATGCCTTCTTTCGTACATTCAGTCATTGTTACAAGGGAGGAAAGTGAAAACACACTCGTAAAGTCTAATATTCGAGATAAAAGCGGGGAAAGTGGTGATAGAAAAGGTACTTGAACTTTTGATGGCATTCTTTGTCATCAAACAAATGTGTGGAATTTGAAAGCCCGACTTAAGATATTTTTCAGGTTGGTTATTGGTCTTTTCCAATAAGAGATGTTATTTTGTTTTCAACAAAATTAAATTAATTAAAATAAATGATCGGATGTTTATTTCATTATAAAGAAGAAGGTGGAAAATAACATCAGGCAAATGACAACCACGACCACGCTTACAGGACCATAAAAATGTTAAAAATCGCAAAGTGGCTGCCCTATGTCCTCAATAGCTGGGCTATTGGCGCAGACTTTCTCTTTCACGTGGCCCCAAAGAAAGAAGTCACAAGATGTTAAATCACAAGACCTCGGTGGCCAATTGTGATCACCTCTTCGAGAGATAACACGGTCCGGAAACTTTTCCCGCAAAAGATCAATGGTTTCGTTGCTTGTGTGGCACGTAGCACCGTCTTGTTGGAAGTACACGTTGTCCAGATCAATACTATCCAATTTCTGTCATAAAAACGTTTCTGGAATGCCTAATTCCAAAAAACGACGATGAATGGACAAACCTGGGTTTTCTTCAACACTTTCGGCTACAGAAGCAATATTCTCGGCTGTTCTTGAGCTACGTGCATGGGTTTTATTCTTCACATCACTAACAGCTCGAATTTTTCCACCAATTTCTTTATTGCGGTCCGACAAGGTGCTTCACGACGACCCAAAAATGTTCGAGTTTTACGAACCGTCCCTACCAAGTTTTCACCATTTTTATAGTGAATGTATTTGCAATGCGTTCTTGAAGCGTGTATCGTTCCATTTTTATTAATGACATAGTTCCTTCTTGTCAAATGTAAAACATGACAGCATCCAACGTAACATCAATCGAAATAGCGGGTTATTCAACATAACACCTCTTATTGGAAAACCCCCTTATTTTGATATGTTCGAATATTTCATCCTTGTAATGACTCAACAAATTGAATGTATTTTAATATTATTGTATTTGAAAGGATTATAGCATAAATTCTTTAAATTGATAAATTAAATAATAATAAAGCTTACCTCTGCTGCAATATAAGCAGGTATGACGCTTAGCAGCAATTGCTCCTGCTGCTCTTTCTCGCATTCTAGTTTCACCCTGGATTCGATGCAGGTTCGCGTGCCAACAAAAGTGCGTCTGTGTGCGGCTTCTGTCATATGCCGATAGTATAATCCTGTCGAGCTCCCAGCTAAAAGCAGGATCAATTCGGGAATAATCTGAAAATTGTGAAAATAAATCGTTAATATGCTGATGGTTCGGCAATATGAAGTACATGTCTGAATACACGAAAGGGCAATTGCCTGTGATTTGTATGATAAATGTAATTGGGACGATTACAGCATATATTTTTTATGGAAATTTAATCCAGTTGAATTGTGCTTTGGCAGGAAAGTTTTGGGGTAGTTTTGATTACTTAAATTTTTTATTTTTTTTGGGTGCTGAATCCGAATTTCAGGTTTACTAACGAAATTTCGTGACGAAATATAGAAAAAAAAATACAAAAAAAGTATAAAAATTTCAGTCTTCGTCAGTTTTCTGCTTATTACTCGGAAACTATCAACTTTTCGTGAAAACCTTTCCATGCAAAATGAAATTAGTCGAATTGTGCTTTGAGCAGGAAAGTTTTGGGGTAGATTTGATCACTTTAATTTTTTATGTTTTTTTGGGGTGCTGAATCCGAATTTCAGGTTTGCTAAAGAAATTTCGTGACGAAATATAGAAAAAAAAATACAAAAAAAGTATACAAATCTCAGTCTTCGTCAGTTTTCTGCTGATTACTCGGAAACTATCAACTTTTCGTGAAAAACCTTTCCATGCAAAATGAAAGTACCTACATAAAATTTCACACAAACTGTACTAGCGCAGATTGTTCTGCGAGAAACCGTTCTAAGTCAAATTGTAGTTGAAAATGAGGTATTTTCTATTACTCAATAAATGAAAAAATTGAATTCTATGGTTATGAAGATGCGAATCGGATATCTTGTTCTGGAAATATAAAGATTCTTCTTTTCAATATTCCAATTGAATTTTCTATGATTCTGTTCACACTATGGTCACGCCATTTTGCCTAAGGCTTATTATGAGCATCTTGCATTTGGCTGCAACATTTCATTTCGATTGGTTCCGTTTTGTCTGAGATATTGAGGAACAAAAATTTTGAATGGCCATGTTTTATGAAAAATAAAATATGGCCATTCAAAACTTTTGTTTCCCGAATATCTCAGACAAAACGAAACCCATCGATATGAAATGTTGCGGCCGTATGCAAGATGGTACTACTAGTAGTAGTAGTATTCAATGTAAAATGAATTTTTTTCTCAGAAATGCTGCATCTGGGCGTTATTATACAAGAGCAACTTTTTTCAAGAAAAAACATCAGAGTTAATGAATATGATATAAATCTTGCGAAATAATGAAAGTTGAAAGAATTTCAACTGAAATACCCTTCGCCCCCCCAAATGATACGATTCTGCTTGACATGAAAGAAATGCACTCAATCTAATCGATGCGTATTTTTGATATTAGCCAATGTGTAAACTTTCAGCACTTTATCTGACTCCGTTTTGTGAATATGTGGCAAAAAGTGTGGACAGGACGTCATCTTCAAATGATTTGGGTCGAATCTGTCTAAAATATGATCTATAATGTCCACTAGAAGTTTGTCGGTCTAATTACGGACACACTGTATATTGACAACTTTCAATGTCAATCAGATTGCAAATGCAAAAATACACAATTCTGATGATTTTACAAATTTGTCTGATATAGACACCGAAACGTTCCATTGTCCTTTTCATTTATTTTCTTTTTCAGATTTACTGTTAGGCAACAATTTTTTCAAGACCAATTTGCTCCTGAGAAATAAGTGCAAATATTCTCGCAGGAGCACTTCATCTTAATTAAATTTTTATTTCTGTTTCGACTGTTTCAGAGACTGGGGGTGAAAACCTATAAAGTTTTTTAGAAATGCAGAATCCTCCAGAATATATTTCAATCGATATTTCAGCTACTATTTGCTATTTTGAACAAAACTACGTCTGTGTTCTATCATATGCCGATAGTATAATACTTTCGAGCTCCCAGCTAAAAGCTGGATCAATTCGGGAACAATCTGAAAATTGTTAAAATGGATACGACGAAAATGCGAACAGATCATTAATATTCTGATGGGTTCAGCAATATGAAATACACGTCTGTAATAAACGAAAGGCCTATCGACTGTGATTTTTATGATGAATGTGAATGGGACGATCGCATTTTTTCTGTGGAAACTGGAAAGTGAGCAGTACGTGATGATAAAAGGAAGAACTTTGCTATTGAACCATGGGAGTGACTTTTTGAATATCTGAGATCAAATTTGAGATGACTCGAAACGAAACTTAGGTGAATTGATACAAACTTGATTACATGATATTTTGTGAATATTCAATAGCTTCATAATAATATAGTCCTATTGAAAACTTTTTTATATTTTTACTTTCTAGATTGCAACTTGCTGTTGTTTTAGTTGCATATTGACTATATCACACTTTCCATGAAATTAAATGATTATAATCATTTTGTTGAGGTGATTCAAAACTTAATTGGTTTGATTCCTTCTGATTAGGAATGAAGTTGAAAATAAGAATTTTTTGATAAAAAAAAGAATTTTGATGAATGAATTTTATGAACCCACTTATTGACCATACTTATACAGGGTGTTTCAGATAAAGTCATGAAACGCGAAGGGGGATTGCCTAGCTTATTTTAGGAAGGAAGATTTTTATAAACATGAGTCTGAATCGGATTTCTACCAAGATACGGGATATTTTTATTTGATATTTCAACATTGAATACTGCTTCAGAATTGAAATTCGTATACGCTAAATTCATTCAAAATATTCTGTACAAAATTTAGAGGAGATTTAAACTTTCAAGTCAGGAACGTAGAATTTGGTGATGTCGATTCTTTTAATTAAACAAATTGTTACGTCAAACATGCTTTTAAATGTTTGAATGTATCTTACTTAAAGGAGGTTTGGGATATCAAATTCAAACAGATCACAAAAACTTACTACGTTCTTCGTCTGTGCTATTTAAAGTACAAAATAGCTAGCTCGTCTTCAAATTCTAAGCTCCTGACTCGGAATTTTTAATCATTCTTTCAATTTTCAAAGAGAATTTGGAATGGATTCACAGTACACCAAATTTGAAGTCGATAGCAGTATTTAATTCTGTAATATGAAAAAATTATTTTTTCTTGAACTTTGACATTTCGTGTCTCAGTAACAAAGCCGTTTGAAATCAAAGTTTATGTAAACTTTTCTTCTCGAAATAAGCCGGGAAATATTTTCTGGTGTTTGGTGACTTTATTCTGAAACTCTGTATTTAAGTAACATTGTGTTCATAGGTTTCAAAGTTTTCACCCTTATTTTTGGTTTATATTTAATATTATTCATTGTTTTTGAAATATATCTTTCAGATATTCAATCAATTGATGAAAGGGAAGAACTTTGGTATTGAACCATAGTTGTAGTTCCTCAATATCTCAGACAAAACGAAATCTATCGAAATGAAATGTTGCGGTCATATGCAGATGGTCATAATAAGTCTCATGCAAATTTTATGGCCATAGTGTGAACAGAATCATGAAAAATTCAATTGGAATATTGAAAAGAAAAAATTTATATTTCCATAAAAAAATATCCGAGTTGAATGGAATTTATTTTATAAAAAAAAGACTGACACAATGAATGCTCGTGCAGAATTTTGTGACAATAGTGTTGAAAGAACCATAAAAAGTTCAATTGGAATATTGAAAAAAAGAATCTTCATAATTCCATAATAGGATATCCGATTCAAGTGAAATTTTTTTTGTGAATGAAGACTCTTATACTGAAATTTTCAAAAAGAAGAATGTCTATATTTCCATAACAGGATAACCAATTCAAGTCAAATTTATCTTGTGAATCAAGACTGATATACTGAATAATCAAGCACAATTTCAATAGGATCGTAACTTCAGAACGTGAGAGGTAAAGTCTTAATGCTCCACCAAAGAACGAGGGCTCAAAACCTCCTGCTCAAGACTTTCCTTAATTTTTTTTGTTGTAAAAGTTCTGAAAATTTCTTATTTGAATAAAGAGACACATCAGAAACATCTCAGTCGAAATAATATTGAATTACGAGAATTTAAAAAAAACACTATAGCATTTCAAAAACACTCTGTGCTAATCAACTGCGAAATTTTATACCCCATAAACGATAAAGGTTCATTTAAAGACTAATTCAACGCAACAGTGGATGAATTCAGGGGTAAACGCTCTGGAAATAATACATCGTACATCTCTCGAAGCTAGATCTTTCACAATTTTCCACATGGGAAATCAGAAATAACTAGGTGATTCGAAAGGAGCATATTTCTTTGAATGTCTGCCTCCTTTTACCCTCATGTTAAGGAATTGAATTCTATGTTAACAAAAAGCGACAAAAGAGACATTTTTCTACCCATATGTTATACTATACTCTAATAAAATAAAATCTTATTCGTATATTCTAAAAGTAACAAGAATGACTATACATGCGATGCTGTTTCGAACTAAATCAAGTTGAATGTTTCATTGCATTTTTTCTTAAATCAAAAGTCCGAATATCATCATTCTTCGAAGCAACCTGAAATAATGAAAAATGATATCAGGTGTAAAGTTTTTTACTGATGCAATTTCCAGAAATACTTATAAGCCCGTCTTATCTCAATTCTCAACAAGGTTGTAAGATAAATACATTCTTCTGAAATGAGAGCTAATAAAATACAATAAATGAAAAATGAAATAAAAAAGTCCCTGGCTGAGGTTAGTGCAAAACGAGGTACCATACTAGTCTGCTTATAATACCAGAGCTCAGGGAAAAAACTCAGTAGAAAAAACTGTCTCGCCGTTTTAACAAAATTGAAACTTGAAACTGTTCGAATAAATATCTTCAATATTCAGATACAATACTTAATTCATTGTGCCAGGAGGGTGTTTTAAACCAGGTCTGGCATTCCAAGTGATTATTTTTCGAATCTCCTGCTCTTCTAAGACCGCTATATTGAAGAGCAATCATCTTCCATAGATTTAAACAGCGGTAATTCATCTTAAATATCGAATAATACAATTTCGGAATAATGATAATGATAATGGTTGTAAGATGACATGACAGCTACTAATGGTAGAGATATTTTAACGCGTCAGCGGTACAAACTTAATACACTGTTCAACAATTGATGGGGATCACTTACTTGTTCTAAATTTATTTCTTAAAAACATAACTTCACGCGAATTATTCAAATATTGAAGTGAATTCTGCAGTTTAAACTCACTCGAAACCATTTAACGTTTACCCATTCAAGAATCAGAAAATAATAACGAATATAAAATTGAAAAAGTTCAATGAATCTTAAAAACAAGATGAATAACTAACAAGTATGCCACATTTATATTAATAAGCAGAGGTTTAATGAGTAACACCGCCATGAAAAGAAAAATAATTTAAGCAGAGAATAATATTATCGACTCAAATCAACCAATATCATGCCATTTCGTTTTAATTTCCAAGAGAACCTTGTATCATTCAGAGCTATCCTGTGCTGAAGAGTCCTAATAGGACGAAATGGCCATCCATAGGTGATCTGTTCGAAACCTGTTCCTTGCATTTTGCCTTGAACGAGGACGAGATTAGCTCCGAAGTTGAGTGTGTTATTGGTTGATTTCAATTGAATAATATTATTCATTGCTTTAATTATTATTAATATTTAAGATACGTTTGATTCGATAAAATCATAATTATCATTTATTGTTTATGTTTTTAGGCTTACCTGTATGAAATCATCATCACTCTTCACTTTGACCGTAATCGACGTTGCCAGATGGGCTATCGTCACCACTGCTGCCATCACGACGGACACCGACCTTGACAATGGCAACATCGTGTGTATCGCCAAGACGAGTGCGAAAAGTGGTAGTGCAGAATGCCTTCCAGCTAGCCAGATCATAGATGCGGCAACGACGAGGGTGATTGTGAGAGATGAAACTAGAGCCCACACTTCCGATTCCAGGATCACCGGAAACTGAGAAGCCATTAGAACGGTAAACAAAACGAAGGAGAGTATTGACAGGGCGACCAGAGCGTTTATGTTGTCCTGCATGTCCTGGAAAAAATAAAATAAGGTGAGTTAGACTGGTAATACGAGAGTGGTGACTAGTACGAGAGTTAACGCAAATGGAGGCCAAACTAAATTAAATTTTCCTTCATTTTGACATTTGCTCATGAGTATCAAAGTAAGATTTTAAGGTGACCTTCAATAAAATACAGGCCTCCCTTACTTAATTCAAATAAATGACGAGCGTATTTAACATATAACATAACATAACATAACAAGCTTCTTTATTTCAGATCATTTCACCTACAATAAGTAGGTACATATAAGTTACATGAAATGAAATAGTGTCAAAAAAAAGAAAATGGAAATCAGAACATCCAAAATCTGCCATGGAATACGGTTCTAATTGTAGTAAATATCTATATATGTGTTTTTTGAAGCTTTTGATGTCCCATATGGCTTTCACTGCTGGGGGTAGGTGTTGAATAATTTTAAGCATCTATACTCAAGCTGTTTCTGGGTTGTTGTGAGATTACATTTAGGGTAGTTGTAATCAAGACTTCTTGTTCCATATGTATGATCACTTTTGAATATGTCGAACATCCTTGGATTTTTATGCATAAACAGGAGGCATTCCTGAATATATATCGCATATACTGTTAATAAACCATTTTTCTTGAATATGCCCCTGCAGGACTCTCGATATTTCAACCTGCTTAGGATCCGAATTGCCCTTTTCTGCAGAGCGAAAAGTGTTGTTATATTTCCAGATCCATAAAAAACTATACCAAATCTGATCTTCGATTCTATAATGGCATGATACACAGTCTTCAGAACGCCTTCGTTAAGATATTTAGATAATATAGACAATGCATAAATGGGAGATCCCAATTTTCCACAGAGACTTCTATATGAGCTTTCCAGTTGAGTCTTTTATCAATTATCAGTCCTAGAAATTTTGCTTCCTCCGATATTACAAAATTAGTGTCGATTCTTCAATTTTCGTTCCAATATAAATATTAAGGTGGTAATTTTTTCGGTTGAAGGAACAATAAAAAACGTAGATCTCTATGGCGACGTTTCGGTGATTTATTTTCACCTTCCTCAGGCTACAATTGATAAAATAATTTCAAATACAATAACGACATTACAATAATACACAAAACAGAAAAAACAAAGTTGACAATCAACCATCAATCAAAAAAAAAGGTTGAACAAATAAACAAAAGTTGACCACAATGTATTGGACTGTAGTCTGTAGTGAATTTCAAATGAACAAAATGGAGAGACTCACCCGAGAGATCAAATGGTAAATATATATAATTCTGTCATCAAACAAATGGATAATTCAGGTTATATTCAACATCAGTTGCGTTAAAATGCACGTATATTAGCAAAGTCATAGAATGAATGCTCCTCGACGACCACATTGTTGTCAATCATGGTACCCCCACTATTGATTGAGCGGTGGTAATACATAGAATTTTTCTCTTATTCTTATTTGCACTTTTTTATTAAATTAATATAAATATTATTCAGGGACATGGTGTCAGTAATCAAATTTACATTATTTTTGGTGTTCTTTATAGAAATCATTTCTTTGGTCAATCTTTTCTCTAAGTTAACTTCTCTGTGAAGGATTTCGGATTTTCAAAGTCGAAGTTATGGCCGGTATTCTTACAATGGTCTGATAGTCCTGTGGTGGTTAGGCCTTTCTTACAATCATTTTGGTGCTGTCGGATTCTATTTTTTAGTAATTGTTTGGTCTGGCCTACATCAAAGGATCCGCCATGGGTAATCCAGAATCCCCCGTTTTCGCGGAAATTGTCTTGAACGCACTGTTGTCATGGGTGATGGAGAAGTGTACCTTTTTGATTCCCTTTTTATATATCTATGTAGATGATATCATTACATGTATACCTAAAGACAAGGTTCAATTTATGTTGGAGTTGCTAAATTCGTACCACCCTGATCTGAAATTCACCTATGAACTCGAAAAAGACTGCTCCATACCCTATTTAGATTTATTGATCATAAGGAAAGAAAATAAAATTTTCACCGATTTATACCAAAAACCAACATCCTCCGGAAGAATTCTAAATTATAAATCATGTCATGCCTCCAAACATAAGATCGCCATAATAAAGAATATAAAAAGAAAGATCTTGGCTCTGTCTGATCCATGTTTCCATCGAAAGAATTTTTTGTTTTTTACTCAGTACCTGAAAAATAATGGATACCCGCTAACACTTATCAATAGTGTGTTTTATTCATCACAGAATAGTAACTTGGTCCAGTCGACAATTTCTGAAAGTGTTGGTGAACAATCTCTGATACGTACTTTCAGGCTTCCATTTGTGCCTAAACTAAGCAAACAAATTGGTAGAATTTTGTCCAATACTAATGTTAGAATTGTTGAATATTACAAGAAGACGATCAGGAATTATTTCTCGAGAGTAAAAGACACGGTTCCCAGCATACTCCAAACTAATCTTGTTTATAAAATTAATTGCTGTGACTGTGAAGGTTTTATGTAGGCCAGACCAAACAATTACTAAAAATAGAATCCGACAGCACCAAAATGATTGTAAGAAAGGCCTAACCACCACAGGACTATCAGACCATTGTAAGAATACCGGCCATAACTTCGACTTTGAAAATCCGAAAATCCTTCACAGAGAAGTTAACTTAGAGAAAAGATTGACCAAAGAAATGATTTCTATAAAGAACACCAAAAATAATGTAAATTTGATTACTGACACCATGTCCCTGAATAATATTTATATTATTAATAAAAAAGTGCAAATAAGAATAAGAGAAAAATTCTATGTATTACCACCGCTCAATCAATAGTGGGGGTACCATGATTGACAACAAATGTGGTCGTCGAGGAGCATTCATTCTATGACTTTGCTAATATACGTGCATTTTAACGCAACTGATGTTGAATAAACCTGAATTATCCATTTGTTTTGATGACAGAATTATATATATTTACCATTTGATCTCTCGGGTGAGTCTCTCCATTTTGTTCATTTGAAATTCACTACAGACTACAGTCAATACATTGTGGTCAACTTTTGTTTTATTTGTTCAACTTTTTTTTGATTGATGGTTGATTGTCAACTTTGTTTTTTCTGTTTTGTGTATTATTGTAATGTCGTTATTGTATTTGAAATTATTTTATCAATTGTAGCCTGAGGAAGGTGAAAATAAATCACCGAAACGTCGCCATAGAGATCTACGTTTTTTATTGTTCCTTCAACCGAAAAAATTACCACCTTAAAATTAGTGTCGTTTAAAACTACCTCAGTTGAATAATCTATTTTTGAACTGGGATTAAACACAACAAGATTAGTTTTTGCATTGTTGATCAGCAAGTTATTTTCTGTGAACCAATCTTGTGAATATCTCATTATTTCTGATGCCAGTCTTTTGAGTTCTGTCCATAACTTCTTCACTGCTAGGAGATTTGTATCATCTGCATAATGCACACTCATGATCTGATCCCAATCAACCTCCATACCATAATCATTTATGTATATGTGAAGAGTAGGGGCCCCAGTATGCTCCCTTGAGCTATTCCTAACAACAGTTTTTTCTATCTCTGATTTCACTTCTAATCCGTCGGTGACTATCTTCACTAGTTGTGCTCTATTTTGAAAATAAGATTTTATCCATTGTAGTGCTGTACCTCTAATTCCACAATGATACAGCTTCTTAAACAGTATCTCTGGATCTAAGCAGTCATATGCCTTTAGAGATCCAGAAATATACCAAGTGCTAAATCTCCCTCTTCAAATGCCTTAGTTACTCTTTTGGTGAATATTTAAATAAAAGATCCCTTATTTTGACAGTTCACTCATCCTGAACCCTGGTCAGGTAAGACTTCCTTTTTTATCCAATGATCAATTTGAAATTCTTTAGTAGTGAAGAGTCAGTAGAACATTTGATATCGTATGTCGTAAAATTTCGTGAAAAAATTACTAGTGAGATTGAAAATAATTGTCTCAAATTCACTTATGAGGACGTAGTAGTATTATTGGGAGAAGTGTTAACGACGGGTTCCTTCATGAATGCTGAAATGTGGGAATAAGTGAGAAATGGATAATTTCATTCAGTAAAACGTCACATATTTTTGGCAACCACCCTTTTTCTTCTAGAAATTTGCATTTCCTGGTCTAGTCCGGAAAGTATGTACGTACTAGGACTACACCGCGAAGTGTGATTTTGAAAAATACGGTTGATCATTACTAAGCAACGAACTAGCGGCTAACAATTCATATGGAAGTATAGTCCGTTCACGAAAGGTTGAGCGCATAGTAGGCGTTTCTTTATTTATCTGAAGTTGGCAGTATTTACTGTCATAAAGTAAAATAAAGTCAACGTTGCGAATGTACCCGGTCTCGTCCGACGAGCTTGCGAGTTATCAGAGAACTCTATGCAATAGTGACAACATTGCATATCAATCTGACAAGAAAATAAAGAACATATCCTAAAATTTTAGTATATAATCCGTTCACGAAAGATTGAGCACATAGTAGGCGTTTCTTTATTTATCCGAAGTTGGCAGTATTTGCTGTCATAACGTAAAATAAAGTGAACGTTGCCGAATGTACCAGGCCTCGTCCGACGAGCTTGCGAGTTATCAGACAATTCTATGCAATATTGACAACATTGCGTATCAATCTGACAAGGAAATAAAGAACATAACCTAAAATTTTAATATACACAGTGAAATATGTCAAATTGTCATGGCCAACCGACGGCTCAACCTTTCGTGAACGGAGTATACATAGTGGAACATGCCAAATTTCCATGGCCAACCGACGGCTCAACCTTTCGTGAACGGAGTATAGTTATTAAAAGTTTGCATATTGTACGCAACACGCTCGAAAATAGTTGGATATGCCGACTTCCAGAAATTTGTCTTTTGGTCCAAAAAACTATATTTTCCGGATATTTCAATAAAGTGTCGAAATAAAGGAAATGCCTCAATAAAGTTGACAAGAAATGTCAGACCAACGTTAAGGGATATTTTATTACAGGATCCTTCGAGTTATTATTATTATTTGGGTTTCGATAACTCTCTGTTAACTTTTATATGCTCGCTACATTATGTCTGGGATGTTTCAAATCTCCTTTTCCTTTCTTGACAATAATTTGTCACAAGTTTTATATTCATTTCGAAGTTCAACTTCGGGAAAAAAACTATTTTAACACTCGATTTTAATGACTAAGAAATATTTTTAAATGTACCCTTCGTACCTAGATCGTTCTAGGTATATTTTGTGCCATATACAGCGTGTTTGGTCATTACTTAGCGATAATTTAAAGTCATCAAATATACCTAATATTATCGACAAAAACACCCAAACTTGGAAGTTTACCCCTCAGTTTTGGAGTAGCCCCCATTTTAAATTTACTTTTTTATTTTCGTTGACCCTTCGAAATGATATCGATTTCATTGGACATAAAGGTCCTACAGATGTGAAAAAAATGTTTTTTGAAAGATTTAACTTGAAAACGTCATAAAAAATTCTTTAAAAAAGTTTTAGCAAAAATATGTATTGATTTTCTTAGTAAATCCGCGAAGGTACAAGATCTAGCCCAATGAAGTATAATTTTTTTCCAATGATTTAACACACAAGGATATTAGCTACAAAACAACACTTACATCATTTCTGTAAGTTACATAATTTGAGAGTTATTGCTGTTCGAACATGATCACTACGCAAGCAAGACAGGTCGTCATGAAGGCCATTGCCTGTCTACAGAGCAGAGGCGGCCATTTTGAGAAAAATTTTTTGATTTATTTGTTTGTTTGATCATTGAGAATTATCGAAAGTACAGTAGTGAGGTTTTTTTTATTTTATCAATTTTCATGTGGTCATGTTCGAACAGCAATTACTTCCCAAATCCAACTTACACAAATTATGTTGGTATCTTTTTGTAGCTAAGATCCTTGCGTGTTAGCTCATTAAGGAAAATTATACTTCAATGTGCTAGTTCTTGTACTATTAGGAATTTACTAAGAAAATCAGTTCTTTTTTTACTAAAATTTCTTTAAAGAATTTTTTTATAACATTTTCAAGTTATATGTTTTCATATTGTTCCACGGTAGCATCGTCATTCAAAAAATATTTTTTTCACATCTGTAGAACCTTTATGTCCAAAGATATCGATATTATTAGGAAGGGTCAACTAAAATAAAAAAGTAAATTTAAAAAGGTAGCTTTTCCAAAACTGAGGGGGTAAACTCCCCAATATGGGTAATTTTGTCGATAAAATTAGGTATATTCGATGCCCTTAAATTATGGCTAAGTCATGACCAAACACACTGTATATTTTGTGTACCATATGCAGCAGAACATTTGTTATTCTTATTACTTCAGTTTATCGTTGACCTGCATCTGTTCACATTGGGAAAACGTGAATTAATCTGATGAATGAAGTCGAAAGTTTTGGCACAATAATTATTTATATTTAAAGAACGAGAACTCAGATTTGAGAACCCTGAGAACTTTTGGTTTCGTTCTATTCTTATATCTACTAAGAATACATGGCTCAAATATTAAACCTCCCTTGAAGGATTTAAAGTTTTTTCTCTATATTCCCAGATATTATCAGGACTACTTATGGTGCATCACAGTTGACTGGCATATATCCCGGTGGGTTAGCAACTAAAGCGAATCATGTGCTAGAGCGGAGACCGAAGAAAAAGCAGCATTTCCACAATCAAAATATATTCTTATATCGGATATCCTATTTAAGATTTCCATAACACATTTCGTACAAGTATATTGAGATAAATATAAATAGACTTAAACCACGATATTTCATTTCCTGAATATAGGTTCAAAGGGTGAGCATTTATATCGAAGATCAAACGAACTTTAGAGATTTGTTTAATTTTTCATTATAAGTACGTTTTTTTTCATTCAGAAACGAATGATCACGGTTATGTCTTCATTTGATTTTTTGAGATCAAGTGCTCACAGCAAAAACATATTTTAGGAATTTTGTGAATATACTAAGTGGTTCAACTGAAAAAATCAACTAATATGGGAGACATGAAGTTTTTTCATTGGCACGCGTTCAATTGGTAGTTTATTGCCAACGTGAAATAACTTCGCGGATGAAAATGTTGGAAATGATTTAGAATAAAATGTTAGTATTGCTGATTTCAAATTCAGATGAAATTGTATATTGCAATTCATTTCGTATACGAGATTTTCTTCAATAATGCTTATTTTGAAGAGGGTGATTTGTGGCATTTCAAAAAAAAAACTTTTAATGAACGTATATTGTGAATAAGTTTCTGAAAAAAATCAGAAAATTTGTACACATTTTCACTGTATCATGTGATGTAAAGGCAATTTCATTATACAGTGAAATCTCCCATGGGCGGACACTCACGGGACCCCCGATGGTGTCCGTTCAAGAGGGGTGTCCGCTTAAAAAGAAATACACACATATTATGTACAAAAAAAAATTAATGGAAAAAATAATTGGAGATTATTGAACATAAAAATCAATATACAGGGTGTCCCAAAAATACCACGCGAAAGTGACACTGGAGATAGATTGGCATTAGGTCTATCAGTCCCTGGTTTTCGAGATATCACCACTTTTGCAAACAAAAAATGAAAGACAAAGTGAGATAAAAGAGAAAGAAGAGCAAAAATAATGGTGTTTGAAACGGTAGCGAGGAAAGAATATCAAGCAACATGTAGTTTGGCAACAGGTGATACTTGTGCATTTTTTCTAATTTTTAATTATTTCGGCTTAAACACATCTCTCGCGACAAAATTATTATTTCTAAGGTTTTGAATTAAAAAAATTGGTAGTGTTCTATCATTTTGATAAGTGCAGGAAATGGACCAGTTTTTACGATTATTTGTCAATTCAGTCTGATATAATTTTTTTTCACATCAGTCAGTCAAACTTAAGTTAACGTTTTAACTTCGTCATAAAATACAACAAGTTATACTCCGTTCACGAAAGGTTGAGCACATAGTAGGCGTTTCTGTATTTATCTGAAGTTGGCAGTATTTGCTGTCATAACGTAAAATAAATTCAATGTTGCCGAATGTACCCGGTCTCGTCCGACGAGCTTTTGCGTTATCAGAGAACTCTATGCAATATTGACAACATTGCATATCAATCTGACAAGAAAATAAACATCATAACCTAAAATTTTATATACACAGTGGAATATGTCAAATTATCATGGCCAATCGACGGCTCAACCTTTCGTGAACGGACTATAGACATATTTTGAAGGATTTTGTTCTAGTTCTCGGTGAAGTTATTACTTCATTGTTTAAAGCAACTATTCAGGATAGCCTAGGTAAAAAAAAACATGAGTTTGAAGACCGAGAATTGGAGATTTTTAAAAAATACACAAAAGTGGCGATATCTCGAAAAACAGCGGACTTTTACTGAGGTCATGTTGATGCTATCTGAAAGACCTAATGGCAATCTATCTCCAGTGTCACTTTCGCGTGGTATATTTGGGACACCCTGTATATAAAGGTATAAGAAAGAAAAATTCCTGAATTTTTGTTTGTCCCATTTTTTTCCTGAATATACAATCAAGAAATCTCAATTCTAATTTGGACACTCCGTGCACTCAATTTTTCTTTATTGTACAGGGTATCCCATTTTGGGCACTTTTACGGGATATCTCCGTTATTTTTAACGTTAGCGGGATGCGGTTTTCGCGACAGTGTGCTACTTTTTTGTGAAACTAAAGATGGCACAATCAGTTTTTGCATAGCTCTCTTAGTTTTTGCTATACAGAGTGGAAATGAAAAGTATCACTTTTTAATCGCCCCCCATATCTCAGTGGTGCTTAAACTTGGAGAAATGGTTGAAACGCATTCCTATAGATTTTTTCCCGTAGAATCCAGTGGCGTAATCAGTTTTTCAATTAAACTTTCTGTTTTGCGTTATTGAGCAAACATATGTTTTTTTAAATTGGACACCCTGTATATTATTTTTTATTCTTATTAAGCACAATCTCAGCTTTTCAAAAACATATTATTTTATGCATTTATTTTCAAAAACAAGCTCAGAATTCAAGATTTTGTGATTAAATTGTCAATAACTAACTGGTAGGCTAGGACTGTTTATTAAAAACAAAAAATAAATGTCAAGATTTCGTTAGAAATCGAAAATAATGTTAACATAATATCCAAATCACATGATCTAATATTTAACTTAATTTAATTTGCAATGTTTTGAAAATTCAAATAATTGATTACCTATAAATACCAATTAGGGCGTTTATAAGGGAATCCAAAACAATAACAAAATTTTGTAATTTTGTTTTATAGATGCTGTTCAAAATGACGGCCATTTTGTCGTATACAAATCTGCAGAGTTTCGTTATTCTTTTAATGGCGTTCAAAAGAATCATAGGCCTTCTTCGAAAATTTTCAAAGGCCAAAATAATTGCCGCACGAAGCTCCGCTACTGAATATATTTTGCTTTATAAATTGTATTTTGCTATATGCAAAAATGGCCGTCATTTTGAACAGCATCTATAAAACAAAATTACAAAATTTGGTTATTGTTTGGATTCCCTAATAAACATTTAATAATTGTTATTTATAGGTAATCAATTATTTGAATTATCAAAAAGTGCAAATTAAATTAAGTTAATTATTAGATCATGTGATGTAGATATTATGTTAACATTATTTTCGATTTCTAACGAAATCTTGATATTTATTTTTTGTTTTTAATAAACAGACACAATTTAAATACAAAATCTTGAATTCAGAGCTTGGTTTTGAAAATAAATGCATAAAATTATATGTTTTTGAAAAGCTGAGATTGTGCTGAATAAGAATAAAAATAATATACAGGGTGTCCAATTTAAAAAAACATATGTTTGCTCAATAACTCAAAAACAGAAAGTTTAATTGAAAAACTGACTACGCCACTGGATTCTACGGAAAAAAATCTATAGGAATGCGTTTCCACCATTTCTCCAAGTTTAAGCACAACTGAGATATGGGGGGCGATTAAAAAGTGATACTTTTCATTTCCACTCTGTATAGCAAAAACTAAGAGGGCTATGCAAAAACTGATTGCACCATCTTTAGTTTCACAAAAAAGTAGCACACTGTCGCGAAAACCGCATCCCGCTAACGTTAAAATAACGGAGATATCCCGTAAAAGTGCCCAAAATGGGATACCCTGTACACTTCAATTATATCAATTTTTGTTTGAGAGTGATTATTTTTCGTTTTGGAGCCATTTCTTTCAGCGAAAACGTCAAAATTCAAACTCACTAGTTAAATTTTCGGGAGTTTCGTGCCTCAGTTGGGATCGATAAATCCCCGTTTCAAGCAGGGAAGTCCCGAAGTGAAGGCTGGTACTAATGTTGGCGCGCGGCACAGAAACCTCCTCTTCTTTTCCATTGCATCCCTTTTGATGCAATGAACAAACAGCGATACTTTCCACAGATAATTGAAACAGAACCGAAATTTTTTGTTTTGGTTTTGTCCGGTTAATAGAACATACCTTAGTGTCCGCGTCCGTTCAAGGGAATGTCCGTTCAACAGACAACTAACACAATGTAAATTATATGGGAGTCAATTGGGACCACGTAAAACTGTCCGTTCAAGGGAGGTGTCCGTCTAAAGGGGGTGTCCGCGAGGGGGAATTTCACTGTATTCACAATTGGAGTTCTCAGCACTTTGACGCTGACGACGAACGAACATATATCCAATTAAAGTCAAATTTATTCAAAAGTAAACGATAATTTGAAAATTGATTTTAAATTTGGAAGAAAACAATGCTAAACGCGTTTAATGAAAAAAATATCTACTGGTACGAATAAATTTTTTTTTTCTGTGACGGGAAAAAAATGTGACATTTTATATCCATTGACAGGTAACAAAATATGATTTTTCACGAAATTACTTTTTTCCCTGTCAAAAAAATGATTCTCTATGTAGCCGGAAAAAAGAACTCACTTTTTTCCCGGGGAAAAAAGTAATTTTGTGAAGAGTTATATTTCTTTCACTATTGAATGGTCGTTTTTCCTGTCACAGAAAAAAATAGTGTATTATACACGGGAAAAATATTAGATTTTAGCTCTCGGCTTTTTGTCTCCCTTGCTTCGCGTCGGGAAACAATATACCTCGAGCTAAAATCTATACTTTTTTCCCTTGTATAATAAATAACTATTTTCATCAGGAAACGTATTTTGGTCCAGTGAAAACATATGTTTTTCTGAAAACTTTTCTACTGTGACCCATAAGTTGATAGGTAGGTAACTACGTTTATTACATACATCCATATGAAGTGAGGTTTATTCATAAAATTCTTCCAAGAATTGCCATCTCAATTAAAAGTCCCAAAAATAAATCATCTGTCGATGAAGGTTCACCTAATGAAAATAACGTTATTACGTCCCTTATGAATAGGACAAAATCGCATAGTTTTCGACCAAACTATTACTCTAACCTCACTTTTTCATCATGCATAATGCAGTGCGTCAGAACTGAAACTGACACTGACTTCGTAAAAGTTGTTATGTGAAATATCAATTCAGTTTGGTTCGAAATATCAAGACACTTCAATATAAAATTTGTGGCAAATATCTGAAAGCTAAAAAGTAAAATTGGAAAAAATATTCAAATACAATATTGAACCATTCATTTCTGACCGACAATTTTCAACCTGAAACCGATAAATCTTCCATGACGTCAGAATTAGATGGTTCTTCATGCTTTATTCCTTTATTGCTTTGTGTTGCGACTGACCCAAGGGTTCGTAGTTGTTCGCGACACTTCGACTGTTTCGGGTTTATTTCCAAAATCTCACTAGAGGTAGAATTGACCGTTTGAAATGTTCGAATTCTGAATTTTAGTGAAACTTGACTTGGACTCCAAGCTGGAGTCGCGAATTAAAGAATTGTACAAAGTTTGTGGATGTTACAGTTTCAATTATTTGTTTATATTTATCTTGATAAGTGATCATTTTCTGTTTTTTGACATTTTAATAAGGAGTATTAGTGCTAATACATTGTTGCTGATAATTGAAAGGATTCTAATATTGCAGGTAAAATTCTTGGTCCAGAACTAGCTAGACATATATTTTGAAAAAATTCTAGTAGAATTTTGTACATCTAAGTTCGAGTTTTTAGAGGAAGTTCTTCTTTGAAATAAAGAATATGGTAGTGAAATTAAATCGTGGAATGGAATACAGTAAATATAAACATTGCGCATCAACCCCAACACGTGGTCTTCTGTCAATCGGCATATCAACAACAAAAGATTTGATATCACTCCGAACACATTAATACATCGGGAAAACAAAATAAAATACAATACTAAAAATATTATTCAATTGGGGCATTGAAATCCACAATGACAATTGATTAGTAATTATACGATATAAATAAAAATTAGATGGTTCTGTTTTATTCAGTGGAATCATTATGAAATATTAATGTGATATTTTACACTTGAATTCTGAATTAATTACTGAAGTTTTAATTGCATCAAAGCAATAAACTTATTCAGATTACACATTATTTAAAATTTTTATATTGTAAATAGTTACCTGATAATGAAAACCTATCATATGTGAAAAAATAATTAATACTTAATTGCTGCATTGTGGTGTATTGATTGATTAATAGCCTACCAAAATCTAAGGGGTCAAAGAGCAAAATCAAAGATCTTAATATCAGTTCAATACCTTGATATTTTTAGTTTATGTTATTATTCTATATATTTTTCGATATGTATTGTTGTATAATTAGATGTTCAACGTTCATCGTTGAAGGGATATTGTTGGCAAGAATGTGCTTTTTGTCACGTAGGATACCCAGAAGGTTTTCTACCTGTCAGTTCTTCCTCCGAAGGTCAGATAAATATATATTATACAAAGCGCACCCTTATCTGGATGCCGACTTCTTTTCGTAGATAATAGCAACGATTCTGAAGAAAGTATGCATGAGCATAAATGAACCGGTAAATTAAAAGTACTCATTGAATTTAAGTTACAAGCGAGCGTTGGTTCAAATGAAAAGAAACTTATGCAAATTAAATATAAGAAACCATTGGATAGATTTTTCATTCGCGGAAATAGCAAGTCGATTGCAAGAATTGGTTCGGAGAGTTTGGTGTTTTTTGGTGCAATATTGGTGAGTATCAATCAAGTGTCAGATTTGAGATTGAAAATTGGATGTTTTATATCCTCCCCCCAAGGCCCAATATTATATTTCTGTACGAAAAATATCTATCAAGTTTATGAATTCAATTATGTAATTAGAATAAAAATTCATTCAATATACGGGGTATACCGAAATAAATGCAACAAAACTTTTAATTTTGTCAGGATGCCTTTTTCTGAATAACAACTTTCTAAATTCCTCTTATCAAATCATTTTTTATGTCAGAATCTACACAAATATCGCATAATTAGTACACAGGAACTTCGTGACTGATCCATGAAATTCTCAAATTTCAAGATTTCTATGATATTCTGAGATTAGCATTAGAAATGTTATCTGGCTATTTCCATCTTTTTCTCCTCTATTTCTCAACGTTTCAGCCAGCTATGCAAGAAGAAGTCAGTAAACAAACTTCAGACTTAGTAGAAAATGATGGAAATAAACCAAATAATATTTCTATAAATTTTCTTTCATAAAGATTTCTACGTCAACAACAAAAATAAGCCAGTGAATTCAAGTTTCATCTTGGAACCGAAGAAAATAATTTTACGAGTTATGTCTTAAACAAAAACCATAATAATCACTTCAGGCTTTCTTAGAAGTAAAAGACCAACTTTGTTGGGGTAGAAGACAGTTAACCCATTGAAAGCTTTGAATAGTTGCAAAATGAACTTCATCACGCCGAAGATAATTATTGTATCTACTTGAACAAATACCCTACTCGCAGTGATTTATCGAATTCCAAGAACCTGCTTTTTGTATCTGGTTTTATACAAAACAAGTCAACATTTCTTCGATATAGAAATATAATGAGCTTTAAATGATTCCAAACGGATATATGTCATTACTGAAAATGTCATAAAAAAGAAATTGAAAATAAATTCACGAAAACTGGGTTAAGATACGATTTATCTCAGAATAACTGGATTTTTCCTCTCAAAATAACAGAATTTTCAGTTTTAGTAAATGTTCTTGTGTATAGTCCGTTCACGAAAGGTTGAGCACATAGTAGGCGTTTTTTTATTTATCTGAAGTTGGCAGTATTTGCTGTCATAACGTAAAATAAAGTCAACGTTGCCGAATGTAACCGGCCTCGTTCGACGAGATTGCGAGTTATGAGAAAACTCTATGCATATTGACAACATTGCGTATCAATCTGACAAGAACATAACCTAAATTTTAATATACACAGTGGAATATGCCAAATTTCCATGGCCAACCGACGGCTCAACCTTTCGTGAACGGACTATAATACATGATATTGCATTTCATTAATGTTTTCATTAATTCAATTAATCAATAGAAATATTCGGCCATAGATTGCTTATTAATGTAATCATGCTGAATCTTGGCAATGTTGTTGATTAATATACCTATAAGGTTTCTTGAAATGATTTGCATTCTGATTTTCCTTAGATTATTAAGCGTTATTCGTTCAATCTCTCTTTCAGCATCATTCTGATAATTGATTCAAAATGATACAGAATTTGTGTTGGTGTACATGAAAATAGAGATTTTTCGTTGCGGAGAAAAACATCGAGTACTCTTCGGAAGGAATGAAAAAATTTTACGACACAATGTGAATTTTCATCAGAACAAAATTGTTATCTTTCGTGGCAAACCACATTCGAGATATTCAACAACGAAAAGTTATAAAATCACCGTGAATTTAAAGAAATTCTGAATTTTCTATGGTCCACACCGAACTAGGAAAATTGTTTTCATGATACCAAATCACATCAAATTTCATCAGATTTGAAAAAAGTTCAGTTGCATTTCAAGACAACATTATTACAGTATTATTTTCTATAAAGGAAAAGTTTATTGTCCTCATTGAAAACTTTGAATTTCAACCAATTTACCAAACCAATATAGGTAATATAATAAATATGTAAATTT
Source organism: Propylea japonica (assembly GCA_013421045.1). NCBI lineage: Eukaryota > Metazoa > Arthropoda > Insecta > Coleoptera > Coccinellidae > Propylea > Propylea japonica. Next base: position 12,485,516 of record CM024239.1, on the reverse strand, counting down.
GAATAATAAATAATTTTTTTCGATTTTGTACCGTATCTAAGCAAATACGACCGTGAAAATTCAGTTTTTAATCAAATCTTACGAAATTAGAAAGCAAACGACAAGCAACTCCCTCATAAAATTTTCTCAGTTAATAGTCTATATTCCCAGTCGTCAAGTTTTTATGGCTATCTTTCGAGTGAAGTCGCTTTATTTGCTTTCGACTACCGAAAAGCAAGCGATGATTCCGATATGAAAAACGTTGGAAGTTTTACATGTTTTATTATTTCAATATCAGATAATCAATAATTCCACTCACCTTTTGAAAATCTCAAAAGTAGCGTCACTTCAGGAGCAGTAAGTTGTGAACAAATACATATTTGAAATGTGAGGAATATTGACGGTTATCAATTGAGAGTTTTTACTTTCTAAAAACTATAAGGGTATGGTATTTGTGGCTCCACTTATAAGCCGAACCGAGAAGATTTCAGCTAATGTAAAGATTTGCCGACTCTACGGCAATGTTATGTTATGTTATGTTATAATAATTTGTTTAAAATTCATAAAATATAAAAAAAAAATTGAGAATAGGTATAAATTATATATATTGGAGATACGTATAGTCCGTTCACGAAAGGTTGAGCACATAGTAGGCGTTTCTTTATTTATCTGAAGTTGGCAGTATTTACTGTCATAAAGTAAAATAAAGTCAACCTTGCCGAATGTACCCGGTCTCGTCCGACGAGCTTGGGAGTTATCAGAGAACTCTATGCAATATTGTCAACATTGCGTATCAATCTGACAAGAGAATAAAGAACATAACCTAAAATTTTAATACACACAGTGGAATATGCCAAATTTTCATGGCCAACCGACTGCTCAACCTTTCGTGAACGGACTATATATGTTAAAAGATTGGCACTTCATTTGCTGGATTGCCAAAGTTAATAAAAGAAAATAATATACAAAGGAATTCAAAAAGAACCATGAAAAGAAAATAATATACAAAGGAATTTAAAAAGAGCCCTGAAAAGGAGCTTTTGAGCGCTCGTTCTCTGGTGAAGCAATATGACGATTACCTCAGAATTTATGGATTTGAGATTGATACTGAATATATAAATGCAGAATCTCAGCACAATCGAAATTATATTCGAAAAATAAAATATATGAAGATTAAATAATTACGAAAATTAATTTTTATGATGCTGATGATGCGATTCTCATGAAATTTTGCATGAACATTCAGTATAGCAGTTTGATTCACAAAATGAATTTCACTTGAATCGGTTATCATGTTATCAAAATATAGGGATTCTTCTTTTCAATATCCCAATTGAAAATTCTTTGATTCCGTTGACACTGTGGCCATAAAATTTTGCATGAAGATTTAGTATAACAGTCTTCATTCACAAAAAAAAAATCTGCATGAACATTCAGTGTATAAATCTTTATTTATAGGTGAAATAAATTTCATCCGAATCGATTATTTTTTTAATGGAAATATGAAGTTTCTTCTTTTCAATATTCCAATTGAATTTTTTATGGTTCTGTTTACAATATTACCATAAAATTTTGTATATTATGACCATATTGTATATGGCCGCAAAATTTCATTTCAATGGAATTCGTTTTGTCTGAGATATACACAAATTTTGAATGGCCATATTTTAAGGAAAGCCCCAAACGATTTGACTGGTGAACGAATTTAACCGAGACATTTTGCAACTGAACTCACTCTGAAAATTTCAAGTCTTTAGGACAATCCCTTCGAAAGTTATTGTGCTAACGGACGTCCGCCCCACAGACAGAATTAAAAATGACCACGAATTCGTCATCAGGGAGTCTTACCCTATCGTTTGAGACCATTTTCGGCTCAAAATTCGAAAATTACAGGCATTTGGGCAAAACGATATAGCACTCGTTTAAATAGAACGAGCGGTCAAAAAAACGTTGTTAACAAGACTACGTACTAAAGAAAAGTAAGCATTTGCTGTAATGGCGGCTTATCAATAGTTCATGATTTCCAGTAATATAATACCATTTTCAGGTATCAATGACTGAATGGACAACCCAACTCCTGAGTCGCCTAAACTCGATTTGCTTAAGAATTGGCCCGCAGTAGTAATCAACGTGTTACGAATTGTGCTAGGTCATTATACCAAACTTAAAAGAGAAAAATGTGATGCTGAGGCAAGATTAGTAATACAGAAAAAATTCATAACAGAGGCAACCACTAGAAGAATTAAATATAAAGAAGAGAGTCTAGATAAATATTTGTCGAGGAAGACCCTTGTGAGCCCCAGTCTGTTTTCAGAAGAAATTAAGTTTGTTGATAATTATAATAGGAGGGCACGAGAAAATTTCTTCAAGAAGCAACAAGAAAAGTTCAAACAAAAAATGATGAAGGCGACAAAGATGAAAACATTACTGGTGGAAATAGCTGAAGGGAAGAGCGAATTAAAAGATAACAATAAGAAGATTAACGATTTGTGCAAGAAAAAGAATAAGCAACTTCCTAGAAAACGTCCTCTAGGAGGAGATTCCCCGCCAACTCGTGCTATATTATGAAATCACACGATAAACATATTTTTCCAAGTAAAACTGTCATCATTTATTATTTGGATAAATTGTCTGAAAAATATAACTAACCAAGATAGACTGAATTATTATTGAAAAACAACATTATAAATAGAATGTGTTCGATGGAATAAAGTCAGGAAATAATGAAAAAGAAATATTTTTTCTACTCATAAAAATTAAAGCTGAAATTTTAATGGTATTCTGGAACGACTAATTGAAGTAATCTCTTTTGTAATGACTAACGTATCGCAAATTCACTGAATCTTCTCATACATATTTCAATGAAACAATGAGTGTTCCCTTTACTGGTATTCTGGTACGATTTCTTCTAATCGAAGTATGAACTAAAAAATATAATAATACTGTAAATTTAAGTAATATTTTGGAATACATACATCTATTTTTTGAATTGTTCGATACAGTAGTTAGAATATTATTTCATTCAATGTTCATAAGTAAGTAAAAAAATTTACTCTATATTTTTGAACAATACTGTGAAGTTACAAGGTACTTCACGTTTAAAATTTTCATTTCAATTGTCGTTATATTATCTACCACCACGTTACGACATTGTGTTTCTGTATGCTCTTCTGATCTGCTGACTCTTTTTAGAACCCTGATGATGCAAAAAAAATATTGTGCTAGACGTGGGCCATCACAAGAAGTTCCTTCTTCAATTGGATGTTGCCTAAATCCATAAAGATTCTGGCTTCAATATTTCATTAGATGAAGGAGAGTTCAATGAAAAAGACTGCCTTCGATATGAATATATCAGTTTATTCTTCACACAAATACTAACACTAAACAAGGTGACGGAATTTTTGACTCAGATTTTTTTTACTCTGTACACCTTTATAATATGTAAAAACGTATGGTTGATGTCCTGTTTACATTTTCTTCTACTAATACGGGTAAATGAACTCGCTATAATTTTTACTGGTCATATAATATGTACTTCTATTCACTAAATAAAACAAGAAATAGCGAAAATATTCAGGAGTGATTTCTCGTCGAAAAATAGGGTGAGAGTTCCATATGAATATTTTTTGAGTCCCCTGTTTAATAACAATACTACCCCAAAGGAGTTCCCAAGTTTTTTTCAAAAATCGTAACATTGTCAACTATAAAGTTAAGGCGAAAAAGCCTTTAGCTAAGAGGTTTTCCACCACAAGGAGTGAAAGAAGCCACTTTAAAAATTTATTCGCTGAAAAAGTTATTTCCATATTGAAATTTTACAATTATACCTCACGTTTTTCTCCGATTCTTCATATTCTCCGGAATATCGCCACTGAAATAAAGATATTTCCATTGAAAAATGGTCTACTCTAAATGCTGTTCAACACGGGGTGTTTCATATTGAAGTCGGAAGTTGCTACGCATGTTTTACATAACGTGGAACCCCACAGCTTTCAAAATAGTTCAGATCAACTGAGCAGTAATTCTTCTTGCCCAGAAAAAAAAATTTCAATAACTTTCTACTTATTTTCTCTGTAACGTCTGAATATAAAGTTTTGAATGAAAAGAAAATATTAATTCACAACTATTGTACGTCTCTGTGCTTGGCTTTCATAATACCCATTAATCACAAGTGATTAATGAGATCATAAATCACTGCTGTCAGATGCTTCATAGATTCAGCTTTGATATAATAAATTCTTTAAATTGGTATTTCTTCAGTATTCAAAAGTACTCCAAGTAAAAAATATGGACATACTTTGTCAATCATGTGTCAACTTGACTTTTTCCACGCTCGTTATAGAAGGGTCTTGTTGCGGTCGCCAAATGTTAAAATCTTCAAGAAATATATTCAGTAGAAGGGAATAAAGTATAGTATGCTACTCGCTGTTATTCATTCGGTGATTTGGGCCTCTTGAATAATAGCTATCATTAAAGCTCGTTGCGTAATATACTATTATTTACCAGTTCATCATACCACATTTACTTAATGAATTTTTTGATCAATATGCGGATTTCAATTATACGATAATTTTCAGAAATCTCATCACTTCAAATTCTAACGAACCATGACGGTATCAAAATTGCTTGGAAGGTTCACAGCAAGATTTGGCGAAGTATCCTCTTTCTTTCACACGACATTCCGTAGTGGATTTCCACTAAGTATCAGAAGCAGGGCAGAGGAGCGCAGACAACAAAAACAAGAGATAATACTCATGTTGAATAGAAAGAAAATAAGCATGGAAATTCGCGAGGAAATTTGAGAAAAGAGGTAATGACAAAAATGCTATTGCAGTCTGTCTTGAGTCCGAAAGAATATGACGACGCGAAAAAAATCAGTAGCTGAAAGGAAAAATCGTATGACCGAGAAACAATTAGAAGATCTGGATCAAAAATTGCAAAGAGCAGAAAGAATTAAGAGGTCTCTTACTGAAGTGGTTGAAGGCAAAAAGCCAAAATATATCGCTGACATGGAAATATTGATCTTAAATTGGACAAGTAGGAAATCTCTACTTTTGAAACATCTGCGACAAACACGGGATCCTTCAGGAAGAAGAATTAGGGAATCATAGAATATTATTACTATACATTTCGATTTTTCATAATAACTGTCTTGTATTTGTGTGAGTATTTTGATGTTCATCTGATCTGTTATTGTTTTGCTACAAATTTTACTTGTTTATTGATAGTATATATCTCAATGTAAATATTTCCGATAATATATAGATTTCTTGTTGATTGAAATAGTTTTTTATTTGTTGTTTGAGTGAACACTAGATATGAAGCCTTCCGCCGTCAGGACTAATGAGATATTGCATTTTAGAAATTAGATTTGTTCGATGGAATTATGGATGTAAGTAGAATTTTCATAACTCGTATCTTATTTTATTCTCCTACAGATTCAGCAGATTTTCAGTTTATGCAGCGTAGCAGAAGAATAATTTCAATTAAATTTTTCGAATCTTAGTATTTGGGGCCATCCATAAAGTACGTCACACTAATTTCATGAGTTTTTGAGCCCCCCCGTCCTTGTCACAGGTGGTCACATTTCTGAGACCCCCCCCCTCCCTAGTGTGACGTCCCATGTTTTGCAATTCAATATCGAAAAATTATTTAATTGAAACAGCAGTTCCGAAATTAGTTTTATTTCCATTTAAATTAAGTACCACTTATTTTTTCTTGTCTACGAGCATGGAAATTTTATTTTTTAATAATCGTTATAATGATGAGATACTTTGTTAATTCAGCTTTAGTTTATGTTTTTATTGACCTCAATACGTCCACTTCTCGCCGAGATATCGGTCTTCAAATGGAAAAGGATCCATTTGTCTTGATTATCGATTTCTCAGCAACCATGATCGCACAGATATTGAAGGAGGGTTTCAAGACCTTAAATGAACTCCCATTATTGAACAACCATTGCTTATTCATAGGAATTTTTTTTCTTCATGTCACATCAATATAAAAATTTAACAAAAAAAGGGCTTTTGGTGGTTCTTGGGAAATCTACCGCTGGATCGAAAATGTTGAGGAAACCAATACTATTAAGTGTGGCTTTCACAGTTCAATATGTTGATAAAAACCTTACGAAGAGCCAACTCAATCCAAGAGCCGTTTTTTTGTTAGACAGGATTGAATTTTTGAAAAAAAATAAGGATCACGTTTTTGCTCTGAGAAACTCATAATCTTTAAAAAAGGCAAAAAAGAATTTTCTTGAGCTTTTTCCACATTTTATTTGCAGATAGTACATAAAGTTCAAAAAAGAAAAATAAAATAAAATTTTTATAAATTCAATAACGGGTATTGCCACCCATGTTTTCAATAACGGCTCTCAAACGTTCAGCCATGTTAATGGATCCTTTTAAAGTGAAGACCGATATCTCGGCGAGAAGTGGACGTATTGAGGTCGATAAAAAAATAAATTAAAGCTGAATTAACAAAGTATCCCATCATTATAACGATAATGCAAAAATAAAATTTCCATGCTCGTAGACAAAAAAAAATAAGTGGTAAAGTTTTGAGAATTTTGTTGTTGCTGATTTTTCTATCGATACTCGGAAACCACTGAAACTTAAAATTTTTGAAGTTCTAATCCAAAACTAGACACTTGGAGCTACAATTTCTTCTTTTTAAATTCCTTGTACGACCATTCCTCTCAAAGTAACGGCATGTTGAAAATTGCCGAAAATTTTGGAATTTTTTCTGATCCTTTAATTTTTTCCAGTAGTGTATGTTTATATCCACAAAATAGCACAACTAAAAAAACGACGTCGTTCACTCAGCGAAAGTAAATTGTCGAATGAAAGATAGAAACAAAAACATTACCTACGCGAGGTGCGGTGCGTTTAGCGGCATTAGTCAAAGGGCTCGTCGGCGATAGGCACGTGTCAGAAGCGGCTATGAACTTGTCAACAAAACAATTTAAACCGTATTGCCCTAAAGATAGAGTTGGACATATGTTTAAGTTTAATTAATATTTAAAATACGCGATTAGTACCTCTAGATTTTGAAATGTGATGTCACGAAACTTAGGACCCCTCCCACCCCTTGTCACACATGTCACACTTTGTCGACCCCCTCCCTCCCCTTTACGTGCGACGTACTTTATGGATGGCCCCTTTTCATGAAAACTGCAAAATGATGCATATTACGTATACAGGGTATTTCATCATAAACTGGACAAACATACATTTTCGTGTAGAGGACATCGGGAGAATCATCAATATCAATATATCCCGTTTTCCAAGCATAAGCGAGATACAGGGTGTCAAACATCATTTTTGAGTTAGATTCTTATGAGTGTGTTCAGTTATATATAACACTTAAAGTAACGGTTTTTGGTCAAATCTCAGTAGTTTTGGGTCCTTTATTCAGGAAAGTTGACGAACTCCGAAAAAAAATCTACAAAATGGCGTAAGACCTTCAATGTTCCAAATTTTTTTGCGGTTGTCAAATTGACTTTTGTTTTATGAAAGAACACAATTTTCTAAAAATTTCTGTGAAAAATTTTTTTCAGAATTCGAACACAAATTTTTTTTACATGTCTACAACGATGAAAAAATTTCACTCGAAATGGATGAAATTTTGTACGATTGTACTTCTTGAATTATCAATCACGAATATGAAAACAGAATTGTAAAATATCGAACGGTTCCGTTACTACAGTCATTCAAATGTTTCGTTCAGAACTCTGAAATAATGAAAAAAAAAGTGTTTTGGGTTCTAGAATCAAAATAATTAAATTATTGGCATGTCCAAACATTCTGGATGAATTATACAAAAAAAATCAGTGAAACTTAGTTGGGACTCGAACCGACGTAGGTATTTAATAGGGAAATGGCACTGTTCTAGGTTATTAAAAACAGCGACTAATGGTCTCGAACTATTAAAGCGTGAGCGGAGCGAACGCTTTAAAATATCTTGACCATTGGTCGCTGTCTTCAATAACCTAGTTGATTAAATAACTATTAATTCACTGGTCACCAACGATGAAAAATTATAGTATAGACACGCCTATTTGAGTTTTTCCGAGTTGTTCGAGAAGACTGAAGCAAAGTTCGAAAAAGAGAAGATACCTCTTCATTGAGATTTTTGTCATATATTGAATTGAGCTTCGACCACCCGATTATCCGGACTCAATGGCGTTGTTAGATATAATCGAAAAAAAAAACGTAAGAGAAAATTGGTTTTGAATGAAAACAACGAAACTGATAAAGAAATTAGAGTTCATGCAATAGTGACTATTTTAATATCATTTTTCTTTGTACCCATTGTGTTACAGAAAATAAAAGAGAACGAAGTCTATTTTGTCATTTAAGGTCATATATTACTACTTGCTACCATTATTTTTCGTCGAAATGTTACAAAAAAGCAATTGTTTCAGATATAAAGAATGGAGGCTGATATTGATTTCAACCGGTTAATGGAGATTAATGAAGCTAAGAAAAAAGGGGTTAAAAAACGTGAAAAAAAACCTTTACATCAAAGGTTGATGCTCGATAAAATTATGGCGGCTACAAAAAGCGGATTATCGATGGAAACTCTAAAAAACAGTAAAACCGAACAGATCAAAGATGCAAAACAACCGGCTCAAAGAAAAATAATTTATAACGGAGTTTTCATGACCAAAGAGGAACTAGAAGAATACAAATTTCTAGAGCGCATGTTGAAAACTGCCGAAGAAATGAAAGAATATTTAGAGGAGATAGTAACAGGATTCGAAGACGCTGCTGATGTACACGAAATTCTGAAAAGTAAATTTCGTACAAAAAGGAAGAGTAGAAATTTGAGGCATAAAAATTTTGTTCATGCTATACCAAATAGAGCTCTATATGAAGGATATACAGAGGAAGATAAATTACATGAAATGCTCATGAAAGATATCTCAATTAATTATAGGATGTATTGTTTGAAGGAAAGATATTCTTTTCCAGAGGAAATCACAGTATCCAACAAAGCAAATAGAAGAAAATTTCGACCGTACAAACAAAAACAATTTAAACGTTTTCTTCCTCAATAAGTATCATTCTGATTAATCAAAAAATGATATAGAAGCATATAACCAAACTTTTATGCCCTGATGCTTTCTTATTGTATCATGAAATGTTGATGTGTGAAAAGTTCAAAAGTGTTCAAACCTTGTGTTGTGTAGTGTATACTCCGTTTTTTCTATTGCTGTTTTCAGTAATGTGAAACTATGATATTGAATTTTTATTTATACAGATCCCAAAAGGAATTATATTCGATTCGAGTTCTGTTTCATCTTTTTGAATGAATTATGTGAAAATATCTTTTTCCTAGTTGAATTAAATGTTGCGAATAAATTCAAGTGAAACATCCTATGGAAAATTTCGTTTTCATTTCGAATCCACACAAAAAAATTCCATTACTTAAAAAAAAAGAAAGGCGACTACAAGAAAAAAAAAAGAGTAAGAACATAGCTTTGACATTCGAAGTTTTTTATTTTTGCATCGATTCTGTTATGTTTTAACTGCGGAATTTATTATGATGCTTTTTTTTGCCAATCCTACAGTCGAGTTTGTAACGTTTTTCGTGATATGTCGTTCATCATATGATTGACTACTTGAATTAATCGTCCAGAAGGATTATTCAGTACCATTCTTGTTTTCAATCTTCACTTTATAACTTGGTTATTCAACTCAGATATTTAGTAACAATCGAAGTGATGTTTCTTCATCTTCCGATATTTTAATCGAAAACTAGTACAATAATGTCTTCTGATTTTGTTTATTTCTTTCAATTCCCGAAAATTGATTATAAAACTGCAATAAAAATTTGTGTAGAATTTCTCAAGAAAATAAATTTTTGGTGCAATCTTAGTTATGTTAGTTTATTGTTAGGTAGTTTTATTTTTACGCTGAGGAGGTTCTGCATAAGGAATATTTTCTATGGAATCGTTTCAGGTAATAAATAGTTACTGTAATTATAAAAGTACCCTGTCTAATGTAGGTACTCTTAAATATTTCAAAGAGATTTACAACGTCTGTTTCAAGAAAAAAAGACTTATAATGATTCTTATCCTAAATACATATGTATATAAACTGAATCTTTCACAGTAACAGTAGTCGTCTAGAATTCTCAGTGCATTACGTCGAGAAGATAGAGAACTACAAGAAAAGTGGAGTAAGTACATATACAATTTTGATATTTTGAACAAAATTATATTTTATATTACAGGAAATATTAATTTTGGGTATTTGATGTTGAATAATATACAGTTGTTGTACTCTGATCGGTACTTTCGAGAAGGATAAATTCCGAAACCTATGTAAGGCCCGGAATATAAAATTCAAATTTATAGTAGTACGTTTCTTGAGATCGTCAGGTAACTCGAGTATTCATACAGAGCAATTTTTGAACAGAAAGATAATATGGTTACATTTCGAGTAATAGGAAAAAAAATGAATATTTAATTTGTAATATTTTTCCATAACTCGATTACTTCTGTATATATTTCACGGTGATTGAATTGTAATACATTTTTTCATGGATTTTTTTTGGGGAGCTCTAAAAATATTTTCTTAATTAAGAGTATCTAAGAAATTTAAGCATTGCTTTACGCACAAACTGAAGTTAAACCTACCCTTTTTTCGTAATTTCCATTAAATGAACGGTTTTAGTTTTTCTTTTACACATGTCTAGAATCAACTGGAGATTTCCTTGATTGATAAAAATTCCTTTGGGTACAGAATTCAACACAATCGCCCAATAATATTTCAAAAAGACAACTCAGTGATTATGGATGAAATATTGAAAACAATAACAACACCAATTGGTATTGTAAATATAAATCCATGAATCCATCAAAGATATTCACTCAAAGTACTGAAATTATATTTTACTATATACTTATGACCCTTAGATCCGAGAAGTTATTCGCATAAAAAATAGAATTGAGGTTGCCCGTCATATCTTTAAGATAGTACACAGTTTTAAGGAGTTCGTTACATGCTTTGCGTTAAAGCTCTAAGTAAGACTGTGATGCATTATAATTAAATACTGTAAGACATTCATTTATGATAATTCTTTGGCAAACAGTAGAACTTGTCAAAACAGTTGTTGTTCAGTTGTCCATGAATATACCTGTTTGATCTCCATTAGGCAAAAAAAGTTGAAACAAATTTTATATTTCCTTATTTATTTTGAAAGTTTCGAATTTCTGTCTGAAAAAAACTTCGAAATATCCCGGATAAAATTATTTATTAACAAAAACTGTTCGGAATCATTACCATTTGTGAGTTCTGCCCTCGGTTCAGCCCGTGGAATGGTCGATTACAAGCATTACTTTTTTCTTCTGAACAAGATTAGTTTCTCACTTTGCATATTCAATGTGTTCTCACAGATTACTGACCACAACTTCACAAATGTGAACTTATTCACAATGTGGATAAATCTGCGACATTGTTAAACCTTTCGCATAACTAGTGAACCGTACTGAAAGTAATTAACTGATGAAACAGTATTGATTAAACCGATTAAGCTCAATTAAGATACAGGAAATGCTTTACTTTGACTTGATAATTTTTTGAAATAAGTACTTTTAGACTGTTTTGATATTTGAACTACAGTCCATACTTTGGGAACAGTTTTCTTGGGCAAAAATTTAAAATGCTAATGAAAACTATTTATAAGTCGATTTTATTTCATAGAAAAAAGGAATTACGCATTTCAAATTAACAGGATTGATGAATTGACATTCGTGAACGTCGTAGAACGTTAACTAGTTCACTAAATATAGTTCGTTCACAAAACTCTGAACTGTCAGTTGGCCATGACAATTTGGCATATTCCACTGTGTATGTTTAAATTTTAGGTTATGTGTTTATTTTCTTGTCAGATTGATACGCAATGTTGTCAATATAACAAAGAGTCCTCTGATAACTCGGAATCTCGTAGGACGAGACCGGTACATTTGGCAACGTTGACTTTATTTTACGTTATGGCAGCAAATACTGCCAAACTCAGATAAATAAACAAACGCCTACTCTGCGCTCAATAATATGTGAATGAAGTATATTTCAATAAAAATAAACCGAATCGTAGAGAAAATCTTTTTCATAGTCATAGTAGAAGTTGAAATTTCATAGTTAGACGAAATGCTTGAACTTTTGATGTTGAACACAAGTTTTCATAAATATTCAATGTAATAATGCAAAATTGAATTATTTATAACAAATATTATTACAGGTTATCAATATGGAACAAATCAACACTTTGCAAGAACTGATGATTTCAAAACTGAGGAAACTGAAAGATTCTAAAGATCCTCCTCTAGCAAAGAAGATAATGTGCCAAAATATCTATAATGCCACACAGACAAAACTGGCAGAATTGCAGAAAGATTCGGAGGAGAACAAGGAGAATGGCATATCACAGTACAAATTTCCTCGAGAATCAAGCGATAAGGGGCAGATAAAGAATGAAAAACAAGAACAGAAGAACATCACAGGCCTTAACCAAAGCTTTCGCCATCAGAGATCTTCTCGAAAATCTGGTAAAAGGGAGGGAAACGAAAAACGGACCAGGGACCACATAAAAAAACTGTGCAGTAGTAAAAGGAGAAAATTCCGTACGTTCAGGCATCGAGAGTTTATCTGTGTCACCTCAAAACTAGTTCTATTTCAAGGAAACTTGGAAGAAGATGTTTTGGACGAGGAAGATTTCTGTTTGGATTATGATGAAGAGTTGCATGATATACCATACAACACCCTACCTGGTCAAAGACGAGGTATGATTTTCGAGAAGAAGATGTGGTTTCATCTCCTCGAGGAAAACGAAGAATGAATGCGGTTGCTCAAAAGCTAAAAAAATTTAACCTTTGAGTAAGAGCAGTTCTCGAATTTCATTCTAAGTCCACTTTGTATATATGTTGTGATATTCATTCGAATTCTGATAACTTGTATATATTGTATTTATCTCATCTATATTTATCTATTTAATATAACTTGTATATATTGTATTATCACATCTATATTTATCTATTTTTAATTTTTAATATTCTTTTATTCTCTTTTCATAAGTTCACTTGAAAACCGAGTTGAAAACCCAGTTTTTATTGCCATCATCTGAACAATTGATTAATATTTATAGTTTTAGTAACAAACCCTATACACTTAAATGAAATAAGAAATCTTGTACATAATTGTAAAAAAAGATTCATTTTAATTTATTATCTTTTTTATTACAATGAAATATTCTTGAAACTAACCCTGTTTCTTTAAACTAACTTCTCAGATCAACTCGAATGATTGAAAAACAGGATCATAAATACAATAATACGGTCGACCGTAAACACAATAACCGAAGGGAACAACTTCGAAATTTCTAATTCTCAAGGTGGGTTCAAGATTTCAAAATGAAATGTATATTAATAATGAAATAGTGGAAGATATGGGGAAGTAGTCGGGGTCAGAAAGAATACTCTTTTTTCCTTTTACTCGAGCTTTCAAGGCTTTATTGTCCCTTCATCAGGAGTCGCTAAAATTACATAGGTGTTACAATATTATCACAAGTATAAGGTTACAAAACTCACGAATTTGAGCTTGAGATTGAAGATATTAAAATATACATGTAACTATTTCCTGCAGTAAATTCATGGAAAATCTCCCAGTCAAAACAAAACAACAATTTGAGGGATGTCAATTCAGCGAGAAACGTCAAAAATTTTCTGTGGCTGAATTATGTCAGCTTGTCAAAAGCACAGAACACAATAAAAATGGTCACAAACAACCCCCTGACTGGGAGATTTTCCATGAATTTACTGCAGGAAATAGTTACAAGTATATTTAATATCTTCAATCTCAAACTCAAATTCGTGAGTTTTGTAACCTTATACTTGTGATAATATTGTAACACCTATGTAATTTTAGCGACTCCTGATGAAATGACAATAAAGTTTCGAAAGCTCTAGTAAAAGGAAAAAAGAGTCTTCTTTCTGTACCGACTTCCCCAATATCTTCCACTATTTTATTGCCAGTTAGTCGATAACCACCATTTCAATTCAATAAATGAATATAATAAGATCAAAAGCTTTCAAAATATTCAAATATATCATTTTCCCAATATGAATAATCGTGCAAATGTGACTTGTATGCTGTTATTCACTAAGAATTGATTCGTAATACAGTGGAACTTTCCTATAACGAAAGGGCTGAAAAATTCGTTATAAAGAAATTTCGTTATACAGAAAATTTGTTTCTATAGTCGGTAATGGCGCGGTCGACTTCACTGATAAATTTAAGTCATCATTCAAATTTAAGCAATTGCTTTTAGACATTTTCGCACAACTTTTCACACTAGCGTAATGGTTGGATTGAAATCAAACAGCCAGGGGTCTATTTAAAACTGTTTCAGAAGGATCTCTCTGCCCGCCGTACCTTATGATTTATTTTAAGGTCGGGATATGTTACGTAAGTCCGGAAAAAACCCACTCTTATACTTTCTTACCAATACCCATTCGAAGAATGATGTTCTTTGAATATTTCGTTATAGATAGAATTTACTTCGTTTTAGAGGGTGTTTTCAACATGGAATTTGGATTCAAGGTGCAATGTCTTGTACGAAATTCGTGTTACAGAGAAATTCGTTTTACAGACGTTCGTTATAGGGAAGTTCCACTGTATTTTCCTAGTGGAACCAGAACGAATCTATTTTTCCGATTAATTTACCTTTTAAGAACATCCGGTCAAAAAAAAACAGAATCGAGAAAGTAAAACAAAAAAGAACGTTGAAAGCTCCTGATTTTTATGATGTTGTTCAAATTATGAGCTGATTAAGTTAACGATATGAAAGCCATCTGAATATTGAACTATGACCGACATTCTCGGTAAAACTAATAATTCTAGTACATGAATTATGAACATGTTTTCTGAATAATTCATTATCCCCCTTGAGATATGTACTATAACGTATTGGATGCGATTCATAGATTAAGAAATATCAGAATAATGCTCTGTTTGTCCAAATGTAGCAATTTCCAATCAAAAACCCGAACATTTTTCTATGGAGGGTTTAAATTTTGGATACCTAAGTTCATCGATCTTTATGAACATTAAGAATTTCAGGGATGTCCATGATTGTTGTATAACGCGAGAACTGCCTTTGAAATGAGCTTTGCTAGTACAAAGAATATCAATCAGAAAACCATTGAAGTGCAGGTAAAAATTTCTTATCTGAAGTACCTACAAAGAGTTTTCAATAGTTTGACCATTTCGGGCTCTTTATATTTCATATAGTTTTAGTTGTTTTATTATGGTGGTAGCAATTGAAAGCAGTAGTGATAGGTTATTTGTTGGTAGGTAGATGCCAATGATTGTTGCAGTCAAACATAATTAGATTAGATAACAACATTAATATAAGTGAGCGCGAAAGATTTCAAATGCGTTCTTTTAGATTTTTTATTTTTCATTCAGACCACATGAATTTTATCATAAAGCAAAATTTTACAAATAATACAGCGTACAAGACGTTCTTGTCTAGAAAAATCTAATTCGTTTACTACTTATGGATATCACTAATGACTCTATGATACAGGGTGGCCGAGTAAATACTGTTCGAATATGTTATTGAGCTCAGATACTTGTGACCTCTGAAGGCGCCTTAATAACACCTTATGTAAGTTAAAATACTTAATTTTTGTGCAAAACCTAGGGTGTCAAGTGGCCAAGAAAGGTAGCTACACTGTGTTTTTAAAAAAATCTTCTAGTTCGTAATTTTATGGATATGCTCAATTACAATATTCACTCGATTTAATTTCATTTTGTTTTTGAAATTATCCATTACATGTATTAGAACAATGAGAAAACAGGTCGATGTCATTGATGCTTCTTTTCTAAGAACTCCTAAGAGAGACCATTATTTTCAAAGATCAACGAAATTTAATTGACAATTGAAATGACAAGTTTTATGTGTTTTTCCTGACGAATGCTTGCCAAAAGTTTGAATGAAAAAAGCAAAAATAATATTTCAGTAATTTTTTCAATGATACTTTTGTGTCTATATGTACTTTAATATGCCAGGTCGTTAATTAATATGATGCTCAACTGACACAGTTCTTAAAATCTCTTAATTTAATTCTTTTTCATTTTTGTAAAACACGACAATTTTTTCGTCCATCTATTCAATACTTATTTTTTCACGATCAACCGAAAAATTATACCATCAAAAAGAAAGCACACCTTTGACATCCATATTATTGTCGCTCAAATAATGGAAATAATCACCAAATTTTAGAATTATTACAGAAGTATGTATAAAATAAACATAATTAATAAGATTTGATGAATGTTTATGATAAGACCGAAGATATAAACTCCTCCAGTATATAACATTATGAATAACAAAATAATTATTTCACCGAGTGAAATTGTTTTTAGTCGATTTTTGAGACATATTTGATTCTTGCCTTTATTGAATTAATGTGTTTCTAAGTAAATACAGGTACAATATTTTCGAAAAAAATAAACAGAAACGTAATGGTGTTGATTGCAAAAGATAATTTTCGGCAAGTATTCCATGAATTTATAGTTCTACAAAAAAGTCAAAATTCGTTTCACACAATCATATTTTTTTTTAATAGAGGATATTGAATTCTCACTGTTATTAGGGTGTTTTATTATTTTGAAATTATTTATTTGCCGCCAATCTCCATATGACACCACATGTTGCTTTGCCCTCTTCTGTTTCATTTCAATCAATTTCAGTTTTATTCCATATTGTATCTGAAACGTATGTTCGATTACGCTTTCGAGTTTTCATTCGTATAATTATCGCAAATTTTAGTTCTGTGCTTATAGTTCACAGTTGTGTGAAGTTCATTACCGTTATAGTTCAACACACTCATCATAGTTATGAGATTATTCGTTTTAGAGGGTGTTTTAGCATGGAATTTGTATTCAAGGTGCAATGTCTTGTACGAAATTCGTTATACAGAGAAATTCGTTATATAGACGTTAGTTATAGGGAAGTTCCACTGTAACTGAAAGGTGAATTAGGCGTTTACATTCCTGGAATCAGACTAAATTCCGAAAATTTCATTAAGTTCATTCATACAGTCTTCTTTTATAGTAGCCTACATAGCATAAACCATTGTAATATCAAATTATTTTAATAATTGCCCAAAGGTTGTACCAACTGTAACAATAATTTCAAATTATCCGATAGAAGGTAGAAATAATTTTTCAACGAAATCAGAGAATAGGTAAGGTAGTAGGTAGTAGGTAAGCAGTAGGGATGCTAAATATTTTTCGCACTCTGGCGGTTAATAGCCAATGACTAATGAAGGGAAGGTACAAGTTTTCTAAAAGGTAGGTATATATTAGATAGTAGTTGCAACTTTGAATTCAGTTGTTATTTGTCCAGCACTGTAAATTGTTGTCGAGTGTTACAAGAACTTTGAGTTTTGAGAGTGAAAATGTTTGCAAAATTGAATGCCATCATGGATGTGAGTAAATTTTTTGTTGTGTTTCACATTTTATTCTCAACAATTCTATTATCGTTTTTGAAACGTCCATAGTGCGTAGAAAAGTTTTTGCGTTAACACGTTCGCGACGTCGTGTACCAACGGTGGTACATGACGACTGATCCGAAGAGCCGCCATGTACCACATGTGATACACGTTGACTTGCTTCTTTTAGGCTAGGCGCAAAATGACTCGCAGTTTCGTGAGGTGACGCAGCGTGAGTCGCGGCGGAATTTTGAGAAGGTTAGCTGCGAACGCGGGAACCGCGCAAATACGATCGTAGTACTTGCTGGTGAGATTGCTATAACGCAGTTGGTTACAGGCTCAAAATGGAAATATCTACTGCTGTTTGTTTTGACTTCAATTCTGAATCTGATTCAGAAGATGATATTTTTTACCTCCCAACTGACTAAAGGAAAGGCAGCGAGAAGTTTATACTTAAAAAGAGGAAAAAGTCACGGAGAATTTATTTTAACCAAAGAATTTAAAGACGGACAATTTCAAAATTATTTTCGGCTAAACCATGACCAGTTCACATTTAAATTTTGTCCTCATATAGTCTACATGGCTTCTATCGTACAAACTTGCCGAATTCGCACGGCTCCAATTAATTTCCTTCCATTTCTACTACGAACGTGAATACATACAAGAAACTGTGGGATCGACACTGCGTTTCGCAGAGTCACGTTAAGCAAAACCTGCGTCACGTCACACTGCGGTTGTGTATGAGCGGTCGTATTAATTTATTAGATTCACAAAATCTCGCCGTCACCTCACGAAACTGCGAGTCATTTTGCGGCTTGCCTTATAGTATTTAAAAATGCTACGGTTGCATAGATCTTTAGAAAACAAGTTACGGCTTTACAGGGTGATTCACTTATCTTGATCACCTAATTTTGTATTATCAGTAGAAATGAATCTAAAAGATATCCGATTTCGAACCGCATGTACCACATGAAATATACCCCCTGTATATTTTTTCATTCTGTTGACGGTATTTGATACAAGTCAATGTTTACTTGAGATGTGCGTTAAAGTCGGAGAAAACAATTAAGACGCCAGGCGTCGCGGCGCTATCAAAAAAATTTCTTCAGGAACAGAAGAAAAATTCGAATTAAATTATCTTTAGAATGACACAATAAAAGAGGGTTGTTCCTGAAACAAAAAATTATTTCCTCCGACTTTTACGCACATCTCAAGTAAACATTGACTTGTATCAAATACCGTCAACAGAGTGAAAAAATATACAGGCGGCATATTTCATGTGGTACATGCGGTCGAACCGCATGTACCACATGAAATATTTCAGATTGATTTCTAATGAATTTTCGTTTACCTACTGATAATACAAAATTTTCAAACATGTACCTACTTTTTTCATTTTTTATGTAGCCTGTACCTATTATATCATTTTACAGCACTGAAATAGATCCTAACATCCAATAACACAAACAAAACTGTGAATTTAATTTTGGGTTACTGAAATTAATCCTTACTTCTTGACAAGCTTGTTACTATACATATTCTCCATCAGATCAAAAAAAAATTTTAATTTGCAGGTCCGTATTCAAAAAGGACCCCGCACATTTACTATGGGAAATGGCTCCAGGTGGATTTGGCTGAAAATTTGATATGATGTTCTACTAATCCTTCTGATCAAATGTCTAAACAGTCACGAAGCTGAAAAATGCATACTTCTAGGAGTTCTTAGCGATTTTTTGTATCCATTATGGCTTACGTATTACTGTTCACACAGAAATGTTTGAAAATATTTCGTGATTATTGAAAGCAGATTCTGTCAATTCGAAATCTTTTCAAACATTTCTGTGTGAACGGTAATGAATAAGCCATAATGGATACAAAAAATCGCTAAAAACTCCTAGAAGTATGCATTTTTCAGCTTCGTGACTGTTTAGACATTTGATCAGAAGGATTAGTAGAACACCACCGGAGCCAATTTCCATAGTAAATGTGCGGTGTCCTTTCTTTTTCCGTGTCAGGTGAGAATTTTCACTCGGTATATGAGATAAAAAAATTGAAATGGAAAATTGGTATCTGCAAAAACACTGAGTAAAAATCTGTTTTTAGTTTGAATGGCACAAATTTTTATAGCTTTTATGATATGTTGAAAGTCGAATATTGCAATTTATTCATTTTCATTTCGAGCATTTGCTTAATTGTTTTTTATGAATCAATGCATTATTTCATTGAAGAATAAATTTTGTGAAAAACAATAGAGAGCCAATAAATGGCTGTCATATCGAGCATTTGTTTATTTGATTTTTTTATGAACCATATGTGCTACTGTTCCTTTTTTGTGTTTGTATTGTATTTTGAATTTTTCTTATAATATTGATAGATAAATTGAAAAAAAAAGGGTTTCATAAGATGTGCAGGAATATTTAAAATGCGTCAAGATTATTTATCATCTCGAATTGAGTGTTTTTTCTATCAGGTATAGTATATTTATTCAAGTAAAAATTGATAAATTGCAATATTCGACATTCAACATATCATAAAAGCTATAAAAAAAACTGGGCCATTCGAACTAAAAATATATTTTTACTCAGTGTTTTTTGCAGACTTCAATTTCTATTTCAATTTTTTTATTTCATATACCGAGTGATATTTTTCACCTGACACGGAAATTGAAAATTTTGAATATGGACTTGCAAGTTTTAATATTTTTCTTCTCGATCTGATGGAGATAATTGCTCAGTTGCAGGAACGTCCATTAAATTTAAAGGTCCATTAAACCCTTAATCCTCCATTAGTTCTTGTAATAATGGAGGATTAAGAGTTTAATGGACCTTTAAGTTTTAATGGACGTTCCTGCAACTGACACTATGTATGGTATAAAAAGCTGAAAATATAAGCGAAAAATTTGCCATATTGATGAGATATGGTAGTTTATAGTTTCAGCACTTTGCAAAAAACACCCTGTATCTCTGGAACTAATAGCCCTATGGGACATTTCAACCCGCGATTCTCATTCAGTTTGAGGTCCTCTATCTCCAGTTAGCCGTTGTCGCTTACGTCACCAGTCAACCTGTATATTTCTTTAGACCAGAATATCATATTTCTATGAGTGATCTCAGAAATACTTTAAAGGGTATTTTGAGAGCAAAATAATCATATGATTAGAAACTAGCTTGAATCACAGAATAAATACAATTTTTCTTGTGGAATTGAAGAATATGTAGGCAACGTGATTACCTCTAATATTCAAAATTATACAGGTATAAAAAATGAAAGTAGAGAATAATATTAATTGATTAAAACAACCAATATTAAACCCATACTTTGGAACTAATCCCGTCAACGACAGTACTGCGTTACTCTTAAACGCATGAATTTTCATTTCGTATTATACAGGGTGTTTCATTGGGGAAACGGAAATACTTCACACGTGCATAGGTGGCACCCAAGTCGGTTCTCGAAAATACCCCATTTATTAGGTCTTACTGTCTTCGTAGCCGAGATACAGGGTGTTTTATGAATTTTGCCCGTTTCTTTCTAAGGCCATATCTAATGAACCACCAGGTAAATTTTCTTCATGTTTTGAAAATATGTTCCTAATTAAGAGCCCAAACGTATCATGCAAGAACCGCCTTGAAAATCCAGGTCCGGGTTAACAAAAAATTACGGATCGTTTGAATCCTCGAAACAAATCCTGTACATCGGAATTTTCAAACTCTGTTTTGATATTCGAAAACACCACCAAAAACTTAACTGGGACGTATACTTCACATTTTCGCGCAGAAAGTTTTTACTGCAAAAATTTTCAACGTAAAAAATGAAGTTGTTTAGAACTTGAATACCCGAAAGTGGTTTGAAGTGAGTTTCAACAATGAATTATCAACAGTATTGAATCCATAATATTGCAACATTACTTTGTAATTCATTTTCACATTGGTTTTCCTTTCATAGCTGTATACCATTTCAGTTTTTATTTTTGAGTTACTCTCTCGTCGTTTTTCATTACTGCACAAATTTTCAACTTAACTTGAAGTTTTCAAGAATTTGGTTTTCTGGAAGTGATTCAAAATAACTTTTAGTGTGAATCTATGAGCTAGTTATTGAGAGAACAATCATTTTTGTGTGAAAAGTCCAAACGTATTATGCAATAACCACCTTGAAAATCCAGGTCCAGGTTAACTCAAAATCTTTTTCAGGTTCCAAAGAGCAAGAGGAGAAGAGAATTGAAAACAATTCGAAAAGAGTTCGAAAAGAAACACCAAAGTAAAAACTTTGCGTAGAAAAGTATTAATTAAAAATATGTTCAGAAAAAATCGAAAAAAATAGTGGTTTGAAACCTTTTGGAAGAGGTGAAAACAACGAAAAAGCCCAAATTGCAAACAAAAGAAGAGAGGGTTCAGCTACATATCAAATTGGAGAAAGCAAAGCTCATTCGCGATTGCCTGGACGATATAGCCACAACAAAAACAAAGCGGACACTAATATAAATACATCAAGAACTCTGTCCAGAGAGACCATTTCCGATGAAATTGAGACATCAAGTTTTCATTCCCGTCGAATCGAAACTTGCAATGGAAGAGGGCAATTTAGGAGGATCACCACCAAGTCATGAGAAAAAGACTCAGGAAGAGGTGAAAACAAACGACCTCGTATTGATGTAATCATCAATTAACCTAACTTGAGGTTCGAATTTTAATTCAGTTTGTTAGTTGTTTTTCTGTACCTATCACGTCCAGTTTTTCTAGTTGTAGTTTCTAACTTGGTTCTTTTTTTGTTATTTAATTTTATGTATGACTTATGAATACAATACTACACTGAACAACAATTGCTAGGGATCACTTATGAACTTCTCTTCATTTGTATTTTTTTTCAAGTTATCTCGTGAATATCTGTACATTATATGTTCTCTAAGAAAAAGTAAAATGTTTTTGAGTTGATTATATCAAAGTCTTCCTCATTCATCGGCTCTTGTTCACAAAATCGATATTATCTGTAGGCTGTTACAGGTGGGAGTGACAAGCAATGTGGTATTTGTATTAAATCTGTTTTTTCTCTCGTTCAAACACATAAGGTGCCAATAATTGAAGAAATGAGAACATATCAGCTTCAGCCCTGCCGAGAAGACGTTTGGCTCCTGTGCAACTGGACCAAATCATACGGTGGATACAGGAAGGTTTGTCCAGCGAGAAGTGTCCCGGCGGTTGAATGTTTCGCAAAGTGTCGTGAGTGGGTTTGGAATAGGTTCATCCAAAACGACTCAGTAGCTCTATGTCAGGAGGGGAGGTCGCAGCGCAGTACAACAGCTGCCAAGATCGTCTTTTGATCCTCAATGCTAGGAGAAATCCCACTTACCCGGCGTCGCGGCTCAATAGACCACTGAGAGTTGCAACAGGAGTTTTAATTTCGAGCCAGACTGTAAGACGACGACTACGTCATGTTCGTGGTTTGAGAGCACGAGGAGGGTACAACATCGACGGCAATGGGCTGAGGAGCCCCCGCAATTGGACACTTAAGATTGGAGCCGATGTTTATTAACGGATGAGTCTAGATTTCGTTTGGTCAACTCCGATAGACGTTATTCTTGCTTGGAGGGAAAGAGGTCGACGGTATGCAGAACAGTTATGGTACCCACAACAGCTTTTGGCGGAGGTTCTATATTGTATGAGGAGGCATTTGTTTGAACCAACGCACAGAGTTGGTTGTTCTGCAGAACACCACCATGACCAACCAGTCAGAGATATCACGATATTGATTATTGAACCCATAATTGTTTCGTTTGCGGCTGCCGTGGGCGAGAATTTCATTTTAATTAACGATATTGCTCGTCGACACCGTAGTCGTCGTCTGAGATGTCGAGACAATTGTCAACCTAGAACAACCGTAGGACCTTTCTAACGCTTTACGGGATATTTGGACGAATTTGCCCCAAAATTTTATAAATCGTTTGATCGAAAGTATGCCTCGTAGGGTAGAATGATTGAGACGAGCTCGTGGAGGAACCAACTAGGTACTAGCTTAACCGAAACTTCAGCCTTCTTGTGTTTTCATCATAAAATTTTTATGTTATTCAAACACAAAATTTTGAGTGTTCCTAATGAAGTCTTTTTTTCTCTCCAACTTTCA
>CM024239.1:12386371-12461820 GCA_013421045.1 Propylea japonica | reverse complement strand
TTTTTTCCGATATTAATGTGACCCACGGATCCCCTTTCATATCTCTAACGTGCAATTAGTTTAATCCTTCAATTTAGTGCCCTAGATCGCGAAAATTCGGCTGATCGAATAGAGTGGAGTTTCAGTAATAGTTTCTCCTGCTCGTCTATAGAGCCGTTATGCATGCAGAGATCTTCCGATGAATAGGCTTCGATGAGATGATTTGATATATCGCACCACCGGATAATTCCCCGATATAGAATACGCGAAAACTGGATTGATTTGAAATTTCTGGGATGAGATGTCGAACATAATACAACCAGATTTGCTCCCGAATCGTGTGGAATAGCGTCTATTATAATTCGATTCTTAATAGGTTAACCTGCTGATATTCAGTCGCCATGAAGCGAACACTGCGCATGCGGAAGATTCGCAAAAAACGGGATTCGACAACTGTTGCGCATGGAAGATTAGGTTTTTGTCATCGAACTTCAAGGAGTATATTTTCAAATACGTAACAACTGGACAACTGGAATGTGTGTTGTTTGTCTTCAGAAGACAATGATTGGGAGAAAGTTTCTGGTTCAGAATTTCTATTCAAACGAATTTGTGGTTTTTATCACTGAACTTATGCACAAAGGATAACTTCAAATCTCTACAGTATTTTTTGAAATGAACGTAATAATAATAATACTGTTTGAATTATTTATGCTTGTATTTGAAACGCAGATGAAATTGAAGGAAAGTTTCTGGTTTAGAATGTACCTATTCGAACGATAATGATACTTGCAAAATTCTCTCGTTTCAGCGGTAACAGAGCTGCAAATTGAAGTGATTTAGTAGTCCATTCGAGCACCTGATATTTAAGAGAGGTGAAGGGGCCAGAGCGGTCCAACTTTACCACAGTTAACTAGCTCATCGTGATGAATGGTTTCAGTTTCTGAGTTGGATATCCTAAGATTACAATAACAATGATGTTGCCATAAATCTAGTTTGAGTGTCATTCGAAAATTCCGTTCAGAAAATAATGGAAATGTAATAATCCAGAGTCAATCCTTGTCAGGAGCTTATCAATATGAAACAGTGGCTTGGAAAGGGGACGGCATTATTCATACATAACAATGGTTCCCAAGGCCACATACGTTCGGGTCCTCACTTGATGTAAAAAGTACGGAGAGAATGGATACAACCCTATTTATCTTTAGAATTATAAAGGCATATCATGTGGTGTTAGTCATCTACACGCACAGGGTGGGATATTATCAGAAACAAATGTGTTTATTTGATTCTTGTCGTCATCGACAAGGACCATATGCGTGCGCTGCCGACTATCTGAGTGATATATTTGTAAAGTTTACAGGCAATTTGCTACAAACGATTGGTAAGACACCCTTTGTATCTAATCGCCAAACCCCGGAAAGGACGAGTATCAACTGGGTAACACAAAAAAAACCGAAAACCGGGAGGTTGTCACCAATAAAAATAAACAAGTTCCACAAACCGCCGCGAATGCTTTTCCCACACATAACTCACGTTTGGACGGAAAAGTGAGGGAGGCGAAATCCGGGCATAAAACTGACTGCCAGAGTTTGTAGAAACGAGGTATTGATCCCTTTTTTCATGAAACAAAAACTGAAAAGCATTCAGAAAATAAGAACTTTAAAAAAAATCGATTTATCAGAAACTTTTGCGACATACAGTGGAACTTCCCTATAACGAAGGCGCTAAATCCACAAAAAAATTCGTTATAAAGAAATTTCGTTATACAGAAAATTTGTTTCTAAAGTCGGCAATGTCGCGGTCGACTTCACTGATAAATTTAAGTTCATCATTCAAACTTAAGCACTTCCTCTTAGACATTTTTGTACAACTTTCGCACTAAAGTAATGGTTAGATTGAAACCAAACAGCCAGGGCTGTATTTAAAACTGTTTCAGAAGGATTTCTCTGCCCGCCGTAATGCTTTAGTTGAAGGTTGGGATTTATTACGTACGTCTGGAAAAATTTCGGAAAAACCCACCCTTATACCTTCTTAGCAATACCCATTCACAGAGTGATGTTCTTTGAATATTTCGTTATAGAGAGAATTTACTTCGTTTCAGAGGGTGTTTTTAAAATAGAATTGAATTTAACGTGCAATGTCTTGTAAGAAATTCGTTATACAGACGTTCGATAAGAAGTTCACTGTATATCGCAGAAATTTGCGTCAATAAATTTGGGTGTACAAGAGTTTAACCCTCGAGAACGTTACAATACGAAACAATATTACTTTTTTTCAAATTGGACACAAGAACATTCAGTCAAACTGTGCAGTAGTATTTTTCTAATACTTATTGATCTATAATTCGCACGAACACAGTAAAACTGCATAAAAGATGGAAAAGAATTGGTAAATTTGAAAACATATCAATAATTTCCGTATAATTATTAAAATTTGAGTATAAAAGTTAAATTCATAAGTGAATAGATAGGACATTCAAATTATCCTATTCTGACTTCACTTCAGAGCCTCTCCATTTTTCTTTTCAACATTTCCATCGGAACAGAATATTAACGAAGCTTTCTGGGAACTGATCAAGAATTTTTCCACCCACAAGTACGAGAAAAAATTGTTCGTAACGTGAAAACTTCGAGCTCTTTCAATATGCAGAAGTTGGAATTGGAGAAGAAAGCGCGACAATAAAAACTCTACATTCGTGAAAAAGGAATGGAAGAAATCGAATCAAAAAGTTGCGTGAAACTTCTGCCGGTATAGAGTTATAAATAAATATGATACGATATGGAAACGTTCAACTCCGTTTCATTCTGAAAACATCTCTTCTAAATATTGTTATTTGGCAATATATCAAAGGGAATTGTTGAATCATAAAGTTATCGAAATAGAGAGAGTCCGGACACAATGGAGTTCTGTTGATACGATAGGAGCGTAATAAAGAAAACTGTGGGAAAACTTCTGCATCTACTCGAGAACACTTTCCGAGATTTTATCCGAACATCAAAATGTACATATGATTAGGTCCCCGAGTTCCTGAACAGGGAGAAAAGTTAGTGCGGGCACAGTTTTATTCCTACGTGAAAATTTCGTACGTTTTCGTGAAAAATGCCGCACCGAAAAAGGACCGTTCAATTTCAGAAATCGAGCACGTTTTTCAACGGCTACGTCACATGCCATAATGGATAAATTTCATCCCGAAGACTTATGACAAGGGTTGAAAATTCGTCAAGTAGATTAATATTTGATGCTTCGAACCTCACTGCGGTCCGCGCCCTCGATAATAACACAAGGAGCTATAAATAATACGAAATACTTTCATCAAAAAATACTTTTTCGTTCTCTTCATTCTTGAAATAGTTTAGGCTTTCACAGCATGATCGACACGAAGATTATGTAATTACGGATTTTTTACTCGATTTCTAACAAAAATTCACCTAAAGTTTTGTCTACAGCTAAGGTGGGTATCTTCAGAGGCACTTGGGTCGCCGGTACAAGATTTTTAACGATATTGATACCCAAATTTTGACACTGGTAATTATAACGACAAAAAATGAATTAGAGGTGAATAAGTTGAAATTTCTGGTATGAGATGTCGAAATTAATACATAACATAATCTTCTCCAGAATCACATGGCACAGAATGTTTTATAATTCCATTCTTAATAGGTTAAACTGCTGATATTCAATTGCCATGTGGCAAGCACTGCGCATGCGAAATATTCATATGAACAGCCATTCGACAACTGTTGCGCATGGCAGTTTCTGAAATATGAAAGGTTAATTGAGTTAGGTTAGGTTTTTGCCATCTAACTGAATGGTGACTTTCTGCAATAAGTTCATACAAACATTAGCGCATGAAGAGTTTGTTAATTTGCGATTGACTTACTTGGAAGTGATCGGTATTATTTGGTCCAATAGACCGTAAAGCTGTGAGGGCACATCAGTTTACCTGTAACAAACAAATTGTTAGTATCAAAGTAATGAACAGTTTTCGAAAAATAGTCTGTATTGTTCAAGCTATTTTATCGTGAAAATCATCGAATGTGTTATTTTATTCACTATTTTCGCAACAGTTCGACATTTTATACCTCTGTTGACGTCATAGGGAAGAAAAGAACAATCTGCTACAGTGTTGCAACACCTCGTCATATAAAATTGAAAGAGAGTTGCGTGGGCGTCTCCAGAACACACAGGCATTTATAAATCGTAAAAAAAGTTCATGCTTATGAGATTTTGTGAATCGAACTGA
The DNA here is from genome assembly GCA_013421045.1 of Propylea japonica. Lineage (NCBI taxonomy): Eukaryota > Metazoa > Arthropoda > Insecta > Coleoptera > Coccinellidae > Propylea > Propylea japonica. The sequence goes on along the minus strand of CM024239.1, from coordinate 12,457,598 downwards.
ATTTCCCATTCTGGGTTGATCGGGAAAAAGAATCGGATAGGCCATGAAAGAAAAACCACGTATAGCTTATCGTGCCGCCTATCTAGACTGGTAGGCAAACAGATTTGTGTGTTAGCTTTATTTGGATTTTGATGAGAATTCCGTCTATGTGGGGCCGATAACGAAATCGGATAAATTTCATCGTTCTTATTTCAACACTGGTAATTTTTACCATGTGTCAAAGCGTTTCATATCAGGACTTTTCTCGATTGGAACAGATAAAAGAGAGTGAAAGCTGATTACATTTTGAATACCTGTTTCGTGAACGTAAACATTTTTCTATTTGATATTGTTGCGGGTAAATGTGGTACATCTAATTATCCTTTGTTACATTGTCGTTCGCTCAAGGAAACGACTATAAAGAATATTAAATAGGACATTCATTGTTTCGTCCAGAATGTGGAAAAATAACGAGAAACCATCCACGCTTTACTGGGTAAAATCGCTAAGTCGAGTCTTCATCCAGTTTAATTCGTGAAAGGTATTTAAAACGAGAAAAGTGATAATATAATGAAAAATTTAATGAAAAGAATTTTGATTCTAAGGATTCGATAATAATGATTGCAGATCGACTTCTTTTCAAGATGGAGGCACTGGTTCAATGCATTACTTCAATTGTCATCATGATTTCACACCGTAAAAATTAATCTCTTCAAATTTAAAAAACGAATTCGATACGAACATTCGTATGGAATTATTCTGCCTATGACATTTCATTGTTTCAGAAGCAGGGCGGTGAAAGTATAACCGGCACAAAATTAAATCGGAAAATTCAACATTAGCCCCAAACTAAGATATAAAAGGAAAAGAGGGTGATAATTAGCTATGACAAAAGAGTCCGAGCTGTCCACTAATCGTCAAATACTTCTGCTACGTCCAAATTTAATCTTCTGAGTGACGCATTTCAACGGAACAACGGGAACACAATTTCCCAGTAAATCGGCATGGAAATAGGCAATCAAGAAATTTCCTGCAGCTAAAACGAGAGGCGGATGCAAAAACACGAAATTTCGTTCGTGAAAAGGGAAGAAAAAGATAATCGAAGGATTAATATAAGTATTGGAATTTATCAGGTGCGAAGTGGGCCTTTCCTAGCGAGTTTGTCGCTGAACGACTACTGCCTCAACATCCTCTTGAAAATGTTGTGGCGGATGTCACGTAAGATTAAAAAAGAGGATTCATTCAATTTCCTGGAGAAAACGCAGTCCCGATATAACTCATCTCCTCTCCAAGCTTATACAAGTGTAGTCGTGAAACTGCCATGTTTAAAACCTAATCAAATTTCAAGGCGCTTTCTTACCCTGTCGATAACGACGTCCCAGATCGATCCGAATGGAAAATGAATCCCTAACTCACAAAAGCCGGGAGAATAAATTCAAAAATTGAGGCGCGGACAATATTAGGATTTATGACCCGATTTTCAGCCACGTCTGTATCATCCCCCACCGATAATGGTTAGCGTTACGAATTCCACCGAAGATTGGCCTTAAAATACGGCTCTGTCGATATTCAACCTTTTTTACCAAGATATCTGCGGGGGCAGACCGCCAATTAGATTGAACAGGATTTGATTCGATAAGAGGAGGGTGAGGCTAAGTAGGTGTCGCATCACCTTGACCTCAAGATCTATTGTGCAACCCTGTGCTGGTTTCCAATCCGGCAACAAGGTCTTTATTACCCTACTGCTTTCTTGTGCCCTACGTCTGTTATTTCCTCCAGGAAACATGAACCAAGATATCGCAGCCTTTGCAAAGCTGATGGCTCAGTCTAACTAGTTCTACCATGAGGCTTCTGTCCATGAGTGTTTCAAGCAGAAACCCTCACCATAAAGAAGAGTAGTGCAGTGTGCGAGATGAAACTTCCCAAATAAGATATTTATCTATTCTGACAGTAAAGCAGCCTTATAAGAGCTTGACTTCTCGTTAGTACTGCCAAAGCTTGTCGGGGAATGCAAACTATCACTCAATGTACTCTGGCTAAACAACCAGGTCAACCTTGTATGGGTATATACCCATACAAGCACTTCAGTTTGACCACTTGGTCATACTGGAGTGGCCTGCAACGAATAGCAAAGCAACTGACAAGTGAGTGAGGTATAACCCCTTTCATAGTGGCAACCTTGTATGGGTAGGCACCCATACAAGCACTTCAGTATGACCACCTGGTCATATTGGAGAGTTCTGCAACGAATGGCAACGCAACTGACAAGTGAGTGAGGTATAACCCCTTTCATAGTGGCAACCTTGTATGGGTAGGCACCCATACAAGCACTTCAGTATGACCACCTGGTCATATTGGAGTGGTCTGCAACGAATGGCAATGCAATTGACAAGTGAGTGAGGTATAACCCCTTTCATAGTGGCAACCTTGTATGGGTAGGCACCCATACAAGCACTTCAGTATGACCACTTGGTCATACTGAAGTGGTCTGCAACGAATGGCAAAGCAACTGACAAGTGAGTGAGGTACAACCCCTTTTATAGAGGCAGAACCCTTCTACGGTTTGCCAGGCAGTCCTCAAACAATGGAAATTAAGGAATGGGAACAGAAGAGGAGGATTAGATCTTGGTAAATGGCTATAGGTCAAAAACAGGCGAAATCATTACTCTCTTATTCAAAGACCTGGACCGAAACTTTAGTAAATGACGGGCAAACTCACGGGACACTTTTCCGTGAATAACCACTTGCAAAACATGAAAAATTTCCTGATGATAACACAAGGAACATCGAGAAACTATTGCTTGTACGTTATGTTTAATTTTTTCATGAATAGTGAACGAATAGCAATACATATAAAAAAAAACAAAAGTTATGGTAAGAACATGGTTATTGGGATTAGAATAGCTGAATCAAAATTTCCGAGAGAAACCGAAAATGGATGCGTTATTGATCGAATATTAATTAAAAACGTGCCATTAATCATGGGCGGCAGCTTCTGGCAACTTGATTTGCAATAACCATTAACCGCATTATTATTACTCTTGCTACTTGGGGATATGAATCTTATCACGAGGAGACGGAAACCGTTAATGGGGATATTCCAATATATTGCATATTATAGGGGAGCCGGAGGAAACGTGTGCTTCACGAACATTTCTATCATTTGGGGAGAATGTTACAACATATGTATCAATTTGGGTTAACTTCACACCCACAAGTTCTACTTAGTTCGACATTATTTATGTATCTGGAGACTATTAAAGCAATTTTATCTTCCACCATGATTATTTCTCGCACGAGGAATTACTTTGATTGATAGCCCGGGCAGCTGGCTAATATTTGAGCAGTGGTGAACCGATACCACGTTTCATTTCAATCATTATATTCGGCCTCTTACTGCATCTGGGAAAAATGTGATAATGGTGACTTTATTCTGATGAAAACCCACGAATATTAAGACTGAAGTTAGAAGGAATACCTTCACTCGAAAATACAGTAGAACTTCCCTATAACGAATGTCTCTGTATAACGAATTTCGTACAAGACATTGCACCTTGAATCCAAATTCCATGTTAAAAACACTCTCTAAACGAAGTAAATTCTCTCGATAACGAAATATTCAAAGAATATCACTCTTTGAATTGGTATTGGTAAGAAGGTATTTATGGGTGGGTTTTTTTTCGAAATTTTTCCGGACGTACGTAATAAATCCCGACTTTGGACTAAATCATTACAGCGGACAGAGAGATCCTTCTGAAACAGTTATGAATACACCTCTGGCTGTTTGGTTTCAATCTAACCATTACGCTAGTGTGAAAAGTCGTGCAAAAATGTCTGAAAGCAAGTGCTCAAGTTAGAATGATAAACTTAAATTATCAGTGAAGTCGACAGCGACATTGCCGACTATAGAAACAAATTTTATGTATAACGAAATTTCTTTATAACGATTTTTTTGAGGATTTAGCGCTTTCGTTATAGGGAAGTTCCATTGTATAGAAAAAACCCAATAAATGTTTTCATGAAGAATTTATGAAATCTACTTCGGATATCGTGCTTGTTAAATGAAGGATTGTAGGTTGATAAAAACAACGATAACTCATGTAAAAATAACATTGAAATTTAACTAGCTGTCTACATTCGATGTCAAATGTTCCGAATATGCCGAATCAATAATTCTACGGTTTTGAGCATATAATTTTTCGATAAATAAATATAATTTTGACGGTGAACAAACAAATGATCACCACTTTTACCATCGGCTTTTCAACACGCATCGAAACAATGAAAATGTCACCTTGAAATCAACGATTTTTTTAACTTTGGAAATCGTACGATTACATTTAATGAGAAATTCTGATTACCTAGACTAATGAATTGAAAAAAAAAAATTGTTCTGCAAAAAATTACAAGCAAATGAGTCATTTTCTAGAAAAGTTCAAGGGAACGAATAAAAATAAATCAGACCCGACTGTGGAACTTGCTTATTCAGAAACTCAATTGAACAAAAACCTATGCAAATATCGAATTAATTATTTCTCCATCACGAAGTACGACGTTGGTGTCCATTATTGTGAATACACTGCGTTAATAGATTTCGGAAATGTCGGACTATTTTGTCCAGAATTTCGTTATGTTCTTCAAGTGGCCAAAAAAATCGCAGGGGTGTAAATCGGGCGAATGTGCTGGACCGTTAAACGCCTCATAGGTAATTCTGGGGTTTTCAGCACTCCAGCACATGCGTCCGAATTAGCTCCCTGCGATTTTGTTAAGGGGAAATCTAAAATACCATGTTTATAACGATCAACTCAGAGCTCTGGTCCACCTGAAGAACAACATTCGACGAAACGAAACACTGGACAAAGTTGTCCGACATTTCCGAAATCGATTAACGCAGTGTGTTGACAATAAAGAACATCATTTACCTGATAGCATCTTCCAAACTGTCTAAATATAAACTGAATGTTGTACTTGATGGAAAAATAATTGAATCGATATTTGTATGAGTTTTTGTTCAATTGCATTTCTGAATCAGCAAGTATGTATCATCGTTTCATCTGAAAGTTATAATTTCTTTTTATGTTGTGTTAATGAATTTTTCATAGAGCATTTTCAATGAAACGTTTCCATGAAGTGAACGAATAAAGTACATTACGAATTCTGTCACCTATGGATTGAAAGGTGAATCGATGGAAAGAGGATATTGAAGAATTTTCCATGCCGAATATTTCGAAGCCGAGGTAGATAGACATCCGGCAAAGTCTGTTTTGTTTTCACATACTAAGGTTTAGTTAGATGCTTTTCGATGTTGAACGGCACTGAACAAACAGACACAGGGGTGGGTTCTGGACCGAGTCTTCCGATGTAGTCGGCTAGGATATTATTTATCATGCAGGTAAATAAGACGTGAACAAATATGTATCGAAGCCTACACACGTAAAACTGTGCCGAACGATAAGACATTCAAATAAGATCAATCGAAGAAAGTGACATAAACTAACTCATTTTTATCGGCCTTCAATTCCCTCCAGACTCAATAATTCATTCGAGAAAGTTCAGATTACATAGTTGAATTTGGGGACACTTTCATGGACAGAAATATTAATCGTGATAATTTTATATTTCATGAATTGAGGTTCAATATTTCCTTTTCCTTATAATTACTTAATAATTGGAGAAAAATTGAGGGAGTGGTTAGATCCTAATATTCATTCTATCAGGTCAGCAATTGAAAATCAGAAGAAGCGTCCATGCATTGGCGTCAGGAGCTTCTGCTCGCTTGTTAATTTTGAAAATAACCCAAATTTGAAGCAGAAACACGTTGTGAATGTAGTGGAATTCTCTGGGGCTTTCAGCATTCCAGTACAGTAGCCTGATTTAGCCCCTGCGATTTTTTTTATGGTATTATGTGAAATTAAATTTTTACAACGATTGTCTCAGGAATTTGGCCCACTTGGGGACAACATTCTTTTGGCTATCGCCAACATATCCAACGAAATGCTGGACAAAGTTGTCCGACATTTCCGAAATCGTTGAACGCAGTGTATTGACAATAATCGACACAATTCGCATGTTATCGTTTTCAAAACTGTGTAAATGAAAACTTTCAATGTTGTATTCGATGATGAAATAACAATTAAATCAATATTAGCCTGAGTTTTTGTTAAATTGAATTCTAGATCAACAAGTTCTGTATTCCACGAGTTTTCGAAGAACCTTAAAGCATTTTTGGAATAATTGTGAGGAATTTCCTAACGAATTGAACCAAAAAATTCGAATTAAAGCCGAGTCGATTTCTTCAACCGAATCGAATAAGGAATTTCTTCAACCGAATCGAATAAGGAATAACAGAAATAGGGAAAAAACGAAGGGAAAAACAATTTAACCATGCCACCTTCCTTAGTAACACTAAATGAAAGTGGAAACAATAAAAATATATTGTTGTTATTATCGCAGCGTTGTCGGTATAATTGAACGTAAGCATCAAATCCACACACTGACGAGCCGTATTACCTCTGTTTCAAACCTGTGGAACTCTTGTAACCATATTGATTTTTGATGGCGCTAACAAAAGGGAGAAAAGCACTTAACTTCTGGGTTCAGGTGCAGAATTTAATTTCGGGATTAATTTCATGTTCAGATATGAGCGCGAAACCTATCTTATTACCTCGAAACTCATGGTTCTGAGTCATCGTATTCCGAAAATGTTTGCTTAAAATGACGCAATTAATAGTTTAGTAGCTCGGTATCGATTCCTGATTCCCAGATAGTCGAAATCATAAAATTTTGATTGTTTGTCGTTCAATCTAATGAATACTTTAATAGGAAATGTCATCCCGCTTTGATTCATATCCTAACAAAATGGAGACAATGGAATCTTGACCTAATTCAATTTGACGTTTACGTCAATCGGAGTAAACAGGGTGGGCGTATTTACTTAGGTCTACAGTTGAGCAAAATGGGAAATAATCACTTGGGAAAATAATGTACTTCACATTATACAGGATTGAACAGAAGTCACTCATAAAATTATTTTGAAAAAAAGATGAAACACATTGATTGATTTTGAGTTCGCCGCATTTTTTGGTACTCAAATGAAATATGGTTCTTCAACCCTTTAGCTGCAACCCTACACTTACTTTTATGGTAATTAGGAAAAAACACACAACTCTTTATTCGCAAGAAGCCACTAGATTACTTCCTATGGGGATGTCTTGAAGACAAAGCTTTTGAACGCTTTTTGGGAAAACGATAATTCAAAATTTAATAGACTGAGAATTATTATTTTTCTTAGAAACTTTATAGGTTTTCACTCCCAGTCTCTGAAACATAAATAATTAAAAAATGTTTGATTAAGGTGAAGTGCTCCTGCGAAAATCTTTGCACTTATTTGTCAGGAGCAAATTGGTCTTGAAAAAAATTGTTGCCTAACAGTAAAACTGAAAAATGAAACAAATTAGAAGGATATTGTAACTTTTCGGTGGCTATATCAGACACCTTCTTCAGACAAACTCTAAAATTCTTCAGAATTGTGTATTTGTAATCTGATTGACATTGATAGTTGTCAATCTATAGAGATGTTGATTTATTTGATTTTGAATTTCCTGATGTCACTTCCCTCCTCAATAAATCAATCCAAATACGATCTATTCCAACAGAACAATTGGCCAAATTATTTACTTCATCTAACAAAATACATGTAGATTCCTTAATTTTCCTTTATAATTATCAGGTTCCGTCATGAGGATTTTGTGTGGTTCCAGTTCATCATATGATCTCCGCTATTTGAACATATATGATCAGCAATTTGTGATCTTGGGATGTCTCTATTTTTGATGTTATTCTTATGTTCCCGTTTTTTTTTGAGAATTATTAGCACCTATTTCAATTTCATCTGTTCTCCTATTGAAACCAATTGGCAATTTCGAGTGAAGTGTGTGAGAATCGACCAAATAAGTGAAACCACAAAGCCGGTGTAGAGAAGGTTAATCATCCCTTTTCCCTATCCCAAACGCATCTTCTGCCACCAGATTGGGGGTGAGTATATACAATTTTCATTCTGTAAAATGCTCAATCTTGTAATTTTCATATTAAATGGGGTTAATCATAGCGTTTCACTCAACACTTCTAAATGAAGTAGATATTCGTCTTTGGCGAATTCTCGATCCAGATTGAGGCAATGCGGAACGTCAGTCGCGTTTGAAAATTCCAGAGATATCGTCTTGCAAATATGGCTAAATATATCTTATTTTGCATTGCAAGTTGTGCGGATCGCACGAACTGATTGTCGCATAATGAGAAATGAGATTTATTTGTGAAATGCGTTCAGGTATGCTAATCCCGGCTCCACAAAAAACTGCACTCTAGCGCGACTAAAAATGATCAATGCATATGCTACGAATTGGTGGATTATGCTCGAAAGGAAACTAACGATTACACCATGAATAAATTATCGGGGAATACCGTTTCCATTGGTCGCACCGTGCGTACATTGAAACTTTTAAAGAGCGCGATAAAATCGTCTAAACATAAATCCCGGCACAAACGGAATGCGAAATAAGTCGATTCCGAACAGTTAAATGCTCTGTCCATCTGAGTTTCTAGCTCCGTTTTACGGATGAGTCACTCTGGAATGACAATTTCTAGTGAAATGTCCATCGGAGGAAATTGATTTATTGGATGTATTACCGTTCGGTCATCCGGGTTCCAGATAGTGAAATAATAAGCCTGCACACGGGAATGCGTTTAGCATGTACCTATATGTATGTATATAATTCGACTCGTTACGTTTTTTTCGGATGAGTTTTTTTTGTTTTTACCAACCCTAAAACCGCAGGTACTGATTTTCATCTGCGCAGGCTTGGTTGAAGATGATCTCAAGTGATATAAGAGACTGCGAAAGTTTGAACTTTTTAAAGAAGGCATTAAATAATAAGGGTAGTTTGTCTTTGGAAAATATCTTTTTGCACCTTGAAAATTTCAAGCCTTTAGGCTTGAGATGACCCTATTAGTCAACCGTCTCTAGATATTAAAAACAACTGAGCTTCGATAATAAGATCCAGCCCAAAAAAGATAAGGTGAATTATTGACAGTTGGATTAATCAAAAATAGATCAAAATATCGATTTCTCCTGAGAACTTTCAAAAATGAAGAACATTTTTAGAGAATGACGAAAGTTGCTTCACTGTGAACAAAGAGTCTAAAGTGTTTTCCTGACGACGGCTGGCGAATGCTGGCCGAAACGTTAAACAGAAAAAGTAAAGAAAAAGCCTCAATTATTAATACAGTGGAACTTCCCTATAACCAACGTCCGTATAACGAATTTCGTTCAAGACATTGCACCTTGAATCCAGATTCCATGTTGAAAACACCCTCTAAAACGAAGTAAATTCCCTCTATAACGAAATATTCAAAGAACATCACTCTTTGAATGGGTATTGGTAAGAAGGTATAAGGGTGGGTTTTTCCGGAATTTTTCCGGACGTACATAATAAATCCCGATCTTAAACTAAATCATTACGGCAGACAGAGAGATCCTTCTGAAGCAGTTTAAAATACTCCCCTGACTGTTTGATTTCAATCTAACCATAACGCTAGTGTGAAAAGTTGTGCGAAAATGTCTAAAAGCAAGTGCTTTTGTTTGAATGATAAACTTAAATTTATCAGTGAAGTCGACCGCGACATTGCCGACTATTGAATCAAATTTTCTGTATAACAAAATTTCTTTATAACGAATTTTTTGCGGGTTTATGGCTTTTGTTACAGGGAAGTTCCACTGTATATCAATAAACGTTCCATAATCAATCACTTCAACAACATTAAATAAGCCAGAAGAAGTTGCATGTTTAAACAAAAGAAAATTCAACTTTGAATATCCCGAGAACCATTGGTTTGATTGACTTCATCGACGAATTCACCCTAACTGTTCAAATATCGAAGACCCCTCGAATATTTCGAGTTGTTCCCGTCGGAAGTGATAGTGTTTGCGGTCGGTTGCTTTGACCACCGTGAACTCACTTCTCGAATTACCGATATTCGTTCGAAATACGCGTTTTTCAAGTGCGAAAAAACGGGCTTGCAATAAATAATGCGTTTCGTCTCCGTGCGCGTAGAGGAGTGAAAGTTTGGCGACCTTCATGTTGAGAAACCGGTCCCCGTTAGCGTATTTTGAGTTTGGCGATAGGTTTTGCGCGACCGCCGCTGTTATACACCTATATTTTTTTGTTGCCCAAGACGGACGCCTGTAATTAGAGTGCCATTAATTTTCCCCGGCACCGAGACTCTATTTATTGCGGCCACCACGTATAATAATGTGGCGAGTGTGTCACGATGGTGCAGAATGGGGGCAATAAAGATTATCGAAAAATTCCCGGCATCGCTTAGTCATTATTCACGCCATGAGCGGGAAAATTAAGACTCGAATTGTGCATTGAAACGCGCTGATCATATGGAAATAGAAGCACCGCCGTAATAAAGCCTTTACATGACTAATCCACGTCCTAGACCAGTTAAGCGAGGACCCGAAATGGCCTTTGTTAAGCCCCTGGGAAGTCGCTACGTAATGGATCCGCCATATATTCACCAATTTGAACCATAACTGTGTCTAGTGCAAACTTTGCCGTTCATTTCAAATACGGATAATACCTGACAACATACCGTTTCGACTCGTTTGTTTCGACCCTTACGCCCTCAGTTGACTTGGAATTTCTTCTTCCATGCATCTTGTTCTAGAGCCTTTATGAACCTCAGACACTGGTAATTTTCTTACATAGGCATTTCCTCCGTTTCATCGTTTTCGACCACACCCAGTTTCTTCAGGCGTTTCTTGAGACGAGAGTGAACCGTGAGAAACCCTGTGAGAAGGTGTAGCCTATTCTTGTTCAACTCCAAGAGGTTCGGGATCTTCACGTATCGAACATTCCAAAGATTTTTTGGGGATTCAGGGCCTAAAAGGCTCTGCCAGAATGTCTTTCTGTCTACCACCTTACTTTTCGTGAATTTCTTCTTGTGGATGTCACTCCCTGTTGAGTCGTAAATGCTCCCTTGCTCTTAGAGTGAATTGTCCCGATTGCCGGCGCCATCTGCGTAGTATCGATCTTTACGCTCTGATTCGAAAAGTGGTCAAACTAGAGTTTTTGATAATTTGAAAAATTCATCTATCATCTTCTGATGAGCACCTTTCAATTTCATCTGTTCTTCTGTTAAAACCAATTGACAATTTTAAGTGAAGTGGTGAGACTCGACCAATTAAGTGATAACCACAAAGCCTGTGCAGAAAAGGTCTCTTTTTCCTATCCCGAACGCCTCTTCTGATACCAGATTGGGCGTGAGTTCACCTTCTCTTTCAAATCTCGAGGTGAGTGCATACAATTTTCATTCGGTGAATTGCTCAATCTTGTAATTGTCGTCTGAAATTGGTTGCAGTCTTTGCTACCATTTACTTTCTATGGCACAGACGGGTTCTGATCCTATAAAAGAGGCGAGATCGTCTGCGTGCCATATTTTTGCCCAAATCTTCGAATTTTATGCTTAGAGTAGCCCAAAACGACTCGGTTTAACTCACTGATGAAGAATATGAGGTAGAAAATAATTGGATTGGATTGGTCAACCTGTCATAAAGATTTCATGTTTTGAAGTTGTTCCGTGAGAAGAAAAACTCCCAAAGAACACCATCAATCAATGAATAGTTTGATAGTATCAACATTAAAGACACGGAGGTTTTATTGATACATTTAAAATATACCGCGCTATTCCAAAAGCGAATTATCAATTCTATCTGAAGATTTTCTTTGTCTTCGACGACAGAAAGATATTAAATTTTCTCGGAACTTTCGGAGTTCACACAAAAACTCAAAGCAGACTCCGGCAGTCAACAATAAACGAGACAAAAGACCAGAAAGAAATGATAATATGATTTTTCCTCATTAGCCGAAGATATTTCTGATCCACAACGTTGATCCAAAAGGAATTCCAAGACGGGCCTTCATCGACAAACAATGACATTCAACAGGAGCGCGCCGCGCCGACCTCAAACATTTTTTCTATAACTCAAGTTTAATTATGACCAAAGGCATTTGACAGTTATGAGGCGAGGGTCCATTATTCCGTCGTCGAAATACATAAAAATCGATTAGCGTTTGAGAGCACAATTCTGTGGGATAATTGAAATCTTTATTTGATTTTTTCGGAGAACGGACGCAGATGCCGCGTGGACGATGGAGAATTTCGTCAACTTCGCGCAAGCGCCTAACGGACGACATAAATTGTGTCGAAAACCAATCAATGCTTCAATTATTGCCACTAAGGACCCGAACACAAAAACTCTTGTAGATTGAAACTACAGGGCGAAATTTCGGCACACTGCGAACGCTAGAGAATCGTTGTTCGATACTACATCAACTAGTCATAAAGAATTCATATCTGAAAATTTAGTTTGCAAAATGAAATTCCATTGGATGTTGCAATTTTTTAAATGATTCGATTGAGTCCAATTTTCTTACGTTCATTATTTCAGTTATACGGGGTTTATCCAATTGGGATGATACAATTTAAAAATTAAATAAAAAAATATGAGTTATTCAGTGACACCCAAAATTTCTGTTTTATTCGACATTTTACACTATGACCAACACGACTTCACCGCATAAACTGCATTGTGTGGAATCAATTTTCCATGAATTTTTCACATAACTTTTAGTCAGTAGCACGTTAAGTGTTGATTTTCAATTAGGTATTCGATTGTTATTGGATTTTCAAGATAAACTTACTCCACATATTCCCAAAGAAAGAAATCACACGACTTGAGAGAATAATTAACTGGACCATCACTACATAGTATAAAACATGTGTCGCTTTCTCTGTCCCTTTGTATGCTTAAATCTTTGAAACTATACGCAACGGATTTTGATGCGTTTTTTTTAATAGATAGAGTGATTCAAGAGGAAGGTTTATATGTATAATAACATCCATTAAATAGTGGAGAAGTATGTACTGTTATTTTTGAGGTTTCTAATGTGATGTCGTACCGTGCGAAGCCGGGGCGGGTCGCTAGTTTCTAATATAATGTGGAACTTCCCTATAACGAAAGCGCTAAATCCGCGAAAAAATTCGTTATAAAGAAATTTCGGTATACAAAAAATTTGTTTCTATAATCGGCAATGTCACGGTTGACTTCACTGATTAATTTCAGTTTATCATTCAAACTTAAGCAGTTGCTCTTAGACATTTTCTTACAACTTTTCACACTAGCCTAATGGTTAGATTGAAACCAAACAGCCAGGGGTGTATTTAAAACTGTTTCAGAAGGATCTCTCTGCCCGCCGTAATCATTTAATTTAAGGTCGCGATTTATTACGTACGCCCGTAGAAATTTCGGAAAAACCCACCTTTATACCTTCATAACAATACCCATTCAATGAGTGATGTTCTTTGAATAATTCGTTATAGAGAGAATTCACTTCGTTTTAGAGGGGGTTTTAACATGGAATTTGGAAGTGCAATGTATTGTACGACATTCGTTATACAGACGTTCGTTATAGGAAAGTTCCACTGTAGTTTCATCACCAAATCAACGTTTTCCAGTTATTGTTATAAGCACGCTGAAGTTTCTGAGTTCACGTTAAAAATTCCTTAATTTCTGAGTTTTTGCAAGATACGTCCTTCTATTGTTCAATTTGAGAACAAGTCGAATTAGGAACGCAGTGATAAAAACAATAAAAACATGCGTTCAATAGTATTTCATAGAAACAATCCAATAAAATGAATGATATATTCCATAAGCAAAATGCAGCAAACATTTCCATCCTTTCGAGTAGGTACCATCTTTTTGTAAACAAGAAACCCACTTGAAATAATTCCAAATACATAATTTTACCCCATCGAAACGATGCATACAGTTGGATTCGGCTCTCGTTCGAGATCTCTCATCAACTAACAATCGTTGTAATCTCCCAGATTCGAATACTATCAGTTCCGCCGATATTTAAAATATTAAATCGAACGTTACTGGAGCTGTGGGTTAACTGCGGTTAAACATATCATAGATTCCAATTATTCGTCGAATGTTATCACCTTCTAGTCGCCTGCCCGTATTTCGCGTATCGTCGAATCAATATGATAATCCCACTTATTCTGCGAAATTCCCGATATTAATTTTCGCCCATTAAAACTGATATACGATTGCCCGAGACCCGAAATATCTAATTGAAACTTAGCGACTTAGTAGCGAAGATGCTGAAATCCGACTTCAGTTAATTGGGTTAATCTAGGGTTACTCCACAATGATTCAGTTCTGCCAACAGACCGGCCCTTAAACCGTCCAAAATGATTTCTCGCTAATTCATACCGCTGAATTCATTCACGGCTCATGCCTTGCATTTTTTATTGACCTTGTCGGAGCCTTCGCTCGGCCAATTATTCCTGTTGCGACATCACGAATTGTGTTTTAATCTGGTAATTTATATATGACAGGATAAGGGTCGACTTCACCAAAAACACTTTTGCGAGAAGAGGCAGAACACACCGAAAAAATGAAAAACGCTTTCGCTGTTTAATCGTTTTCGAGTCAAAACGAATTTCGAATAAAAAGGGTTTTCCAATAGGGATGAAACGATTTAAAATTGTTACAGTGGAAAACCGAGTCGCAAAATTTCATTTCGATTGGCTTCATTTTATAAAGGATTTTCCAAAAAGAGGTGTTATTTTGATATTCAGAAAAAAATTCCATTTTTCAATATAAATCAGATGTTTATTTCATTATAAAGAAGAAGCTATGCCGTTAAAAGTGGAAAATAACATCAGGCAAATGACCTCCACGACCAAGCTTACAGGACCATATCATTTTAATGAAATTTTCCATAACCAAATCGCAAAGGGGCTGTCCTATTCACTCGATAGCCTCACGAATTCCATCTTTGAGGTCTTGAATCGACGCTGGGCTATTGGCGTAGACCTTCTCTTTCACGTGGCCTCAAAGGAAGACGTCGCAAGGTGTTAAATCACAAGATCTCGGTGGCCAATTGTGATCACCTCTTCGAGAGCATGATGCATTTCAACGACCCAATCAGCAAGACACGACGTTGTTGATGATCGGCCGGCCTTGAGTTCTTCTGTTTACTGACTTTATAAGCCTTAAGACCCAAATCTTTATGCACAATAACGGTGTAATGACGTTTGTGGAATGTCTATTCCAAAGAACGACGAGGAATGGACAAACCTGGGTTTTCAACAACACTTTCGGCTGCAAAGCAATATTCTCGGCTGTTCTGGAGCGACGTGCACGGTTTTTATTCTTCACATCACTAACTTGTCCCAACAGCTCGAATTTTTCCACCAATTTCTTTATTGCGCTCCGACAAGGTGCTTCACGACGACCCAAAAATGTTCGAGTTTCACGAACCGTTTATGTCAAATTTTCAACATTTTATAGTGAATTTCAATGTCAATGCGTTCTTGAAGCGTGTATCGTTCCATTTTTATCAATGGCGTAGTTTTTACTCGTCAAATGTCAAAAAATGACAGCTTCAAACGTGACCTCTACCGAAATAGCGGGCTATTCAAAATAACACCTCTTATCGGAAAACCCTTTAGAATACAAGGGGTAATCCTAGAGGAGGAAGCGCAGACCCCTTTGGATGTTCGAAACTATACCATTCCACTCATCGATTGGCAGCGAATATGTTATTTCGTCTGAAGAATACAACGGTTTGCCTGAGTGCCATTCGGCCAGAATGTCTGAGGCATCTACATGTTTCGCACAGTATCACTGAGACTGAATTGTAATTCGTTTTCGAGTCAATGAGGCATTCAGCGGAAACTCGAGGCTTTCCACAATCAACTGAAAGCCCCTTTACAACCTTTGCTTCAAAACCTAACCTGATTGAGGACTTCCTCCGATATTCCTTACGAAAGGTTTAGCTTTTATTCCGATGGAATAATCTACTGAATCAAAGTGATACTGATACTCGGCCAAACTCAGAATCATTTGCCGGCACGCTAAAGAAATAGAATACATTTGAACGTTCGAAATGAACGGCATAAGCGGTCTGTGAATTTCAAGTTTGTAGGATGCTCTCAAATGAGTCCCCGGAGAGATTTAACTACGGAGTTGCCCGGAATATAATGACTGCGAGAAGGAAACTATTCTCTTGGTATTGACATTGGAATTGGTTGATATTAGTCTACAGCAAATTCGGAAGTTGTTTCGAAGCAATAACAATCGCGATTGATAAGGATTTGGCCGTGGAGATCAAACTTCTACATTAGGCAATTCGAAATTAGAACTGTAACAGTGTCAGCAGCAATTCTTTGTGATTGATTTTCCCTCATAAAACTATGTAAAAGTTAGAATCGTGATATTCCTTCTTGAGAAAATGAATCATTAGTTTTTACTTACAAGAAGTTCTTCGTTGAATTATTTCGGGTACATACCTGTAACAAATTGAAATTTTTAGAAAATATTAGAATTACAGTGTAGATAATGTTTCAAATACAGTTGTGAGATAAGGCAAGATCATATTTCGGTTTCTGCACAAAAGAAGTCAATAGTTTGCATCAAATACAAAAAAAATAATGATTGGTAAACGATTTTTTCAGCGCGTTTTTAGTGCGGCTATAAATTGTCACATATTCACTCGATAGGTCCCTATAGTTTCGAATTTAAAGTGTCATTTTTATTTCTACACTAACTGGATGATAAAACAGGCGAAAATCATATCGTTGAAATAACTATTATCGTATATTTTAATAGCTTTCAAGGGTCTAAATTGTTCAGGTAGCTCGACCCATACTGAAGAGCTCTACCGAACCAAATTCTACACTAGATTCAGCAAAATAATCCCCAAATAATTCCTAGCAATAAACGGAACGAAACAGCGATTTATTCACCCCAATATAATATTATTCTAATTCTACACCATTTCGAAAAATTCTGAAACAACGAAGGACGTGTCATCTGGCATTAACAAAAAACCTTTTCCTCCGAGTCTTTAAATACCACTTTAGTTTCAGAAAGTTACGACTTATGGCATAGAGGTGCAAGGACAGGTGGTTCTCATATTTTCAGGTCCCCCGAGGAAAGAATAACAAAGGACTAATTCAGGTTCGTCTATTACGTTGAATCTCAGGATGAGCAGAAATAAATCAATTCTTTTATCTGAAGGATTGCCTGATGTGTCCCTTTACAGATAATTTGAACCTTATTGATCGAATAACATCAACTTTCGAAAGTTTTTCTTAATATGGTATTCTGGGTTTTATATTTTGGCTATGTAGAGAGTTACTTGTACATTGATACATAAACATAAACATCTGATAAATGATTATTTCTGGTTAAAGAGCAACTTCTTATAGCAAAGAAGATGTCCGTGTTTCTCCTGTCCAAAACATTCTTTGCGCAGGCTCGCAATGGCGAGGCATCCTCTAACTAATTGAAGAGGATTTTCCATCTAAGCACTTTTCGGACCTTGAAATCTTATAGTTCCGAAAAAACTTTTTGGATTGACCCATTCCTGGAAGATTCCTTCAGAGTACTCTTTTTTTAGTGTCTTTCTTCTCCAAAGAAGAGACACTTGCCAAAGAGGGCGCAAGAATATCACTCATTGGCCCAGAACCATTCTGAGGTATAAGTAAATGTACCTATAAGAGGAGTTTTTGGAAAAGAAGAAAGCCGAAAGGGAAAAACTATGTCGAAATGTCCCAGGGATGGATTATTCTACTGAGTGCCTTCGGAACTTTGAGACAACGGGATCCAAAAGATATCTGGATCTTGGTAAGAAGCAATTACACCTTCTCACTGGCTTTCTTACAAGACACTGTCGCCTCAGGAAGCACCTGTTGAGGATGGGATTATCGGACACTGACGAGTGTAAGTTCTGTGGCGAGGAGGAAGAAACCCCATTCACCTAGTCAAGGAATGTCTTAGCATTGTGAGCCTAAGGGGAGAATGCCTTGTTGTTCTTGCCCTACTTCATTGAATTGGTAATAAATCTTGAGGAGTAGATCTAATAGTCCCAATAATGCTTTTTATGAAAACATAGAGAGCCAACCCTGGTGTTCAAAGAGTAACGGCGTAACTCCTGGAACTTTTTCCGGGAAAATCGATCTTATTAATGATAGATAACGAATAGATAGAACGAGAGGACGAATAAAAAAGTTGGATCACCAAAGAAAACTGGCGAATTAATAATCGGTCGAGCTGAAAAGACTCGAAGAGCAGGCACATCCTATCGGATATCGTGAAACGTTATGGCGAGGAGCACTCTCCGAGCACCGAGTTTGTTGTAATAAACGGAACGAAAAACAATGCCTCCGGCTCAACCACCGACAAGTTTAAGAATCTTTCGGAAAAATCCGGGATTTTCTCTCTCGACGAAACAATGCGGATGGAAATGAACTCTGCTTATTATATTCCTTCACAATTCTATTCCAATTATCTCGGCCGTTTATTTCTGAAGTTTCATTCATCTAAAGGTAAGTAAAGTGAATGAAGAACGCGAATAAAGGCGAACAATTTTATAGAACCGAGGAATTATACGTCCATGGTTCTGAACGAGATAAAGCAGAAATCTGAATAATCGTCTTTGCGGTAGAGCATAGTCCAAAAGCTGCAGGAAATATGGCGACCGACATTTCCCTTACCTTATTTTCATTGGCTTCATCCTGTTTGAATGGACGGTTAAATCATACGAAAGGAATTCCATCTTATTAGAGGCTTTATATTCGTCTTGCCGCACTGTGGCCACTCTTACATCAATATTCCCTATTTTTATCAAAGATTTTTAACATATAGGATATCGCTTTTGTTGCTAGGCACTGGTTATGTTGTCACCCACTGTTGCCGGATTTTCTTTCCATTCGACATGCTTTATTTTCCAATATATCTGGCCTTATGGCGTCCTTAGTGGCTTCACTATTGACTTTCAATGCATCTAAAAGATTCTTCAGTAGCCTGAGGATCTAATAAAATACAATATCTGTGAAGGCTTCAACGAGGCTAGTTCCTCACCCTTACAAGTTTCTCGCCCAAGGCATTCTCTCCTTAGGCTCGCAATGCCAAACCATTCCGTGACTAGGTGAATGGGGGTTTCTTCCTTCTCCCCACAGAACCTACACTCGTCAGTGTCCGACAATCCCATCCTCAACAGGTGCTTCCTAAGGCGACAGTGTCCTGTAAGGAAGCCAGTGAGGTGGTGTAATTGTTTCTTACTAAGATCCAGATATCTTTTGGATCTTGCTGTTTCAAAATTCCGAAGGGAACTTAATGGAATGATCCGTCCCTGGGAGATTCCACCTTCTTCGGCTTTGGCAAGTTTTTCCTTTGATTCCCGCATGGCCGGAAATCCAGATTAAAAAGATCTTATTTTTCTTGCCTACCTCATTGAGTTCGTTCCGGCACTGCCAGGTCATTTTTGAGTCGATGGCGTAGGAACTCAGTGCTTTAATAGCAGCTTGACTATCTGAGTGTATGGCTATATCACACTTCTGATAGTTTCTTTCTAGATTTATATCTAGACATCTTTCAATAGAAAGACGCTGATACAGGAGCCTAGCGACAGTGCACACTTGGTACTTAACCCGTATATCCCTGCGCCAGCTCCTGTAGAGGTTTTGGAACCATCTGTATACCATTTTACGGTATTTTTTTTGAGGTTATATTCGGTGTATTCCCGTTCTAATTCCCCTCTTTTACTTAGAAATGTCCTGAAGTTTTTCTCAGTGCTTACTTTTTTGCTCATAACATCACTAGGGAGGTTCGCAGATGAGATGTAGTTGCTCGGAGAGGACCAGACTCTCTGATTCTTTATATAGTAGTAGAAAAAAGTTTGAATCATTGGAATATCAGTCGATAAACCCAGAACGGCTCCCACACGCAGCGAGGTCTTCCCACATTAAGAAACGGAAAGCAATAACGGCGATGCCATAACCAATCACGATCGAACATCAAAAGTTACTTCATAATAAAATGGATAATTCATTGTAGGCATCGTTTATGCTTCCACATCATCCAGGCAGGGGTCAGCACCCTTCAGGAGCCAGCGGTCGAACGTCCTGTAGACGGGGGTAGAACTGTGTGGCCGCAGCGTGTTCCCGATATCTGTCAAGTTTTGAATCGTAAATTCAGCATCCGCAATCTCTGACGCCAGGCTTGGATGTCGTGTGACCGAGGGCCTGGATGAGCGTGTAGAAGGGCCTTTACTGCTTTCGCCATTATGCAATTCAGTTTCGATTTAGTGTCCCTGCCACGGATGCCGTTCCGAAGAATTGCGTGCTGAATAAATTCAGTGTTCCACAACGTACAACGGTCGAAATAACTGATTTTATGGAACATTCAGGTTCCTGGGGAGACACAGTCGAGAAGATAATGCCTATTATTTGGGCTTCACTGGAATTGAGTGAGAAAATCGTAATTATATAGATAATCACGAGACTGTTAAATACTGCAACGTTTCGAGGACCTTACCAGTTATTTCTGATCATTCTTTCAGTATGGTTCGTCAACTGTACTTTGGTTTATTTGATGGAAGGCTTTACGTGGGTTAATTTCCTCTAGTTTTCTTCTGGAAAATGAACAATGCCATTCCTTTCATCATTTTCAACTTTCCCCTCTTTTGCGATACCTATCAAACCCAAAAATGACATCCATGAAGCTTCAGCTACCTGAATTTCAACCTTCTTCTTCCCCGTTTCATCAGGTCTTTGTTATTCTTCAGAAGGGCTGAGATCAAAACTACCCTCACGTGGTAGTCTAGATTTGTTCATTAGGCACCTTATAAAACCTTTGTGGTGGAGCTGCACTCTTTATGGTGGACAGGAGTGTGGAAACTTGTCTCAATTACACGATGATATTGAAAAACTACCTCCTTCACAAAGTCTATTGTTTTCCGGAAATGTACAAGAAGGTTATTCGTGGGAAACATTACATATTAAGTTAAGTCACAGCTCCAAGAGAAGATGTAATAAGAAAACTAGAGAAGTTCCAATTCGTTCAAACATTATAAATAGTAATGCAAACTCACACTCGGGTGTACTCTTCTGCCAGTAGTGTACGAATGTATTGAAAAATTATTGCAGCATAACTCTGGATCTCAAAAACTTATCAAGACAATCTCGAATCAACTAATATTATCGGCGAACGATCGCAGTTAGATCAAATCAATCACTTACCAGAAAACATAATGAGACCGAACATATCAAGCAAAGTTTGCACAGAACTAACGTCGAAAATTCCTTCGACAGTAACTAGATAAATTTCCGTTTATTATCTGAGTGTAAACAAAAGGCGCATTACCGCTACAATATTATCTCAACAGGAAAACCCCACCTGATTCTGGCCAAAAAAAATACGGATTCAATATAGTGAAGTCCCCGGTCGGATTAGACCTGGCTGTAAATTAAACGTTTTGATTAAAAGGGGTTAAATCGGTTGCGGATCCGAGGACCCGACCCTTGAGCAAATACGCCCTAAGCTAAGGTGCAATCAAATGACGAAATATTCACAACAGAGTAAAGGAACATCTATCTATATCATCCTCCTTCCAAGGCTTCGTTCAAGCATTGCGATTACCTTTTCACGCGAATAGCTATGAGAGGATTATGGCTTTCATTTGGAGGAGTAGATCGTAGATCCCGAAAAACCCCTCCTTAATTTCGATATAGATGAGGACTTTCATCTTCAGTCAAAGCGAATATGTATCTCTGTTTGATCTGCCAGAATCTCGCAAAGAAAATGTTGACTTTCACGAAAAACACTAATGCGCATGTTCGACTGTGCGAAATGGTAGGAATTCTAATGAATCGCGCAAGCGCATACGAACATTTTTGCCCGAACAGGGTTATTAAAGATGTTTAATGAATCAAGAACTATCCAGTTCTTCTATTAGCCTAGTAGAGCTTTCTGATCTGCAAGAATCTCGGAATGAAATTTTCACTGAAAAGACTAATGCGCATGTTGGACTGAGCTAATTGAGAAGCATTGAAATAGATCGCGCAAGCGCATACGACGTGGGTCGGTATCGACGAAAAACATCTCTAGAAGTCTTTCAATGGATCAACAACTATTCGGTTCTTTATTGGTCTAGGACGTTGATGAAAACTCATTATTATAATGGCGTGCCCGGACCGAACGTGCAGTTTGATTGAAAACGAATACGAATACGGGTTCTACTTTATTTAAAAACTTCCGTCGTATAATTTTGTGACCTACACCCTCCTGTCGTGGGGTCACAAGTTATTTAGGGCAGAAACAACCTACTTCCAGCGGGAAATTCCCTCAGGAATCATTCAATACAGCAGGAGCAGCTCACAATATTATTCGCAGCTATAAAATGTCGATTGAGTATGTTCAGTGTGAAATCGAATGATGGGAACAGTCGTAAATGCTCTTACGAGTGTAAGATTCCAATTTGATTAGTATCGTAAAATTAAAACGTGTCAAATTTGTAATTCTAATTTCGTATTGTAATTTGTCGTGTATTACTGCAGTTTAAAATTGCAGTAAGTCCATTTTATTCACTCCGATTCATTATATCTCAAGCTTTCATGTAAACGATTCCCTCGACATTAAAATGCATTTATGCATCTGCTGAAGAACGTAAAATAGACGTTCTTGTTGAGGCTTACGAGTTTTATTGAAATCGAGGATAAAAAACTAATTTGTTATTAATATAGGCGTTCCGGCAGTACATTCCTGACGAAATTCATAAAGACAAGAGATAAGGTATGGGAAAATTCCTCATTTGTTCGTTTTGCTTTATTGCTACCGATGATTAAGCTGGAAATCTCTGCGAATTTTACACGGTGATTCACAATTTCAACGCTGCTCTCTTATTCTACAGGGAGCACAAAATAACACGAAATTCTTCACATAATTCAGATGTCTTGTTGAAATATCACTTCGACCGTAGGCGTATCTAACCTCAGTTCTCAGGGGGGCCGCGGCCCCTAGCAGTAAAAGTTTTTTGTTGTGATACCTATATGTAGTTTTCGATTAGGATCTTTCGAGGGGGTAGAGATACATCAGGGGGAACCCGGCCCCCCTGGCCCCCCCTAAACACGCCAGTGACTTCGACGAAGAACGCAATGTTAATTAATAGATAAAAGAATAGAAATATAGTAAAATGAACAAAGAAATGAATAAATTTAAAAATAAAGGGATAAGAGAATGAAGCAAAAAGAACAAACTATTGCGATTATCAAAATTTCATCGGCATTCGGAAAGAGACAAAAATCTGGGATGAGCGCTGCTTATGTATTCATCGATTCATTTTGCGGACGAGTAAAAGTGTAATTGACATCATCCGCCTTCAGAAACTTATTTGAGAGAACTGAATTAAGCTTCGCTCTTGTAAACGAGTTCACTAAGCACTTGCGCTTTTCGCAAACAAGAATTCCGAGAAATGCACCGATATTATCTTGTTTATCACCTTCCGCCATTCAAAAAAACGAATGAACTTCCATAACTGACTCAGTTTATTCGAAAACTTTTCATCTAATAGAACAAGTTTCGAAAATAATTTCGGACGGAATGGGGGAGAATTCGCGTACGCCGTAAAGCCGGTCGTAAACAGGCTCATCCGGACGAATATATATTTTGTTTTTGGGAAACGATTAATATATCTTTGATATGAATGACTCTTTCGCTTTCCATTCAGAACTTTTCCGCCTAACGCAACTTGGGTCAGTGATTATAGAGTCGAAAATGAGAATACATTTCTGGCAGAATCAAATCTGATACAAACTCTAGATTCTAGATAGATTTTTATGGTCGAACAGAACAGAAAAACTGCGCAAGAAAAGAGCAACTATCCCATGAAACTAGGGCGACATGAGCATCAAACGGATCGTTGAGAATGAAATATTTCCATTCCAGAAAACATATTAATTTCTATACATCAACTGAAGTCATAAATTACATGTATAAAAATACAGAAAGTATATACCTATTTTTATATATCTCCGCATGGAAAGATTGGAAATTTGCGGTCGAAATGATCGCAATCTTGTCAGAATTCGTTCTTATAATTTGAGGAAACATAAAGCAAATTTTTTATTGCTCTTTTAATGTGACTATTCGCATGCAGCGAAATCGTTAACCTAGCGATATCTTATTTTTAAATTAGCTCGAACCAGGAAAAATATTGATCGTTTCTGAAAATAGCACAATTATGAATAAATTCGCGGCGAGCGTTGCTTGACAGATAAACATTGCAATTGAACAAGTAGAAAAAAGTGCCGACGTGAAATTTTATAATGCGAATTGCCGCATATTTATTTTAAAATTCATTTTGTCACCAACTGAATCATGTTTATTATTGATTTAGCTTCGCCTTTGTTTGTTCTATTCGCGCTTGTTTCAGGTACAATAACGGTATTTTTGAACCCGAATGTATGCAATAAAAACACAGAACGATATGAAATCTTCAGCTTGGCTTCGATATAACGGGTGATTTTTGAGCTGCATAAGCTTTCGATGGTGTTTGTCTTTGGTTTGACAGCTGAAATGTCGAACTGTATTGGCATTTCTGCGTCATGAATGTTTGAGGCCAAAACAACCAAATTTCAAGAAAACACTCTTGGAAAATGTTTGTCATTTTTGACATTTCTCGAAAAACAATCGATGGCTTTGAAATATTTATTCAGTTCTCAAAAATTCACTTGATCTTTCTTAGGCTGGATCCTGTTATTGGAGCCCAGATGTTTCTGATATCAACAGACAGTTGACAGATGAGGTTTTCGGTTATTGAGATGAAAACTGCTTCTATCAATTAATTCGAGTACTTATGCAGTTTTTGATTAGTTGATTCTTTTTTATCAGGTTTATTCAGTTATATTAGCCCTGATAGTATCTTGAGTCTTCAATTCTGTTCTCAAATTCCAATAGCAAATTCTGTTTATGTATTTGAAGAAAAAAATATAAATTTAGCAAATACATGTAGGCGAAACTTCGTGATAAAAAGTGAAAGCTTTTTTCATATGTTCAGATTTCATATCGAAACCATTGCGTTCATTTCGCGTTCAAGAGCACCCAGTAACTCAATTTTATCAAATTCCATCCTTTCAGGGCCACAATTCCCTTTCGCCGAATTGAATGAACCCTTCGTTCGAAAATTACCGAACCTGTTCTACGCAAATACAACGTTGTACGTATTTCCCGAGATGCGTTTCATCTGGTTTTTCACCACACATAAAAGGGATCCCTTTCCTTCGCAATGGCCTCGGTACCCTCCTTCGCAGCAATATTAAAGTCGATAGTTAAGAACCTATAGAAGAAAATCCTTGCCATCCGTAGGCGCGAATGAATTATTCGTATTTTCTCGGTGCAGCAGCGCGTTAGAGAACGATCTGTTGGCGTTGGTATCAAGATTGGAATCGGGATTGATTTAATTCCACCACAGACCTGGATCAGAGATTCCTTATAAATAATCCAGCTGTTGGAAAGAGTCCCGGTTAACACATGGACACCTCAGATAGACGGATAGTTTCTGATCTGCGACCACCCGTGAAGGAATGGGAAGGCGCAGCGGCATCCACAGATGCTATTTCTGGGTTAACACGTACACTACGCGACATTTAATGGGTTGACAACATTATTTCATTCATGATCGTAAATCTTTCGGATGCATGTATTTTTCGGAGGAAATATAGGACCACTCAACCACTCTGTGAATTCGTGCTATTTCAGGAGTGATTCTGGAAGAGATGTCATAATAATAAAATGCAGCAATGATTTTACAGATGTTGCAACACATCAAAATCTCACGAAATTAAGAAGGAAATAGGTATATTTTAGCTGCCTGGCTTGTCTATAGTTTGACAGTTGTTAATGTCTAAGTGTCTTAACAGTTCTGTTCAGTAAGGAGTTCCAGAACCCCAATGAATTTCAGTATCTGAGAGGGTTTCAAGAAGGCTAAATCTGCGTTTCTGCAATGATTTTCCTGCCCAAGACATTTTTTTTCGCAGGCTGGCAATGCTGAGGCTCTTTAGTTTGTATTAAGCTTATTATCATCATATGCTTCCAGATGCGACAATGTTCCTGTTAGAAAGTCAGAGCTGTTCCGACCACATCTTTCACATTCACCTTCCACTTCCGAGATCTGATGAAATCCAGTATCTGTGAAGGCTTCAAAGAGGCTAGCTCCTCGCCTAAAGCATTCTCTTCTTAGGCTCGCAATGCCAAAGCATTCCGTGACTAGGAGAATGGGGGTTTCTTCCTCCTGCCCACAGAACCTACTCTCGTCAGTGTCCGACAATCCCATCCTCAACAGGTGCTTCCTAAGTGTCCTGTAAGAAAGCCAGTGAGGAGGTGTAATTGTTTCTTACCAAGATTCAGATATCTTTTGGATCTTGCTATTTCAAAGTTCCGATAGAACTCAATGGAAGGATCCATCCCTGGGAGATTCAGCCAAAGTTTTTCCCTCTCTCCCTTCTCCAGAAACTCCTTCTTATAGGTACATCTGCCTATACCACAGTAGTGTTCTGGGCCAGTTAGTGGCGTCCAATGTTTCTTGAGTTGCTGGATTGTTGGCATAAATTGAAGACTCAACATAGTCATCTTCAATACTGTGCATCCCCAGCAATATTCTTCTTAGTACAAACATTTCTTAGTGTTTTCGATACCAAGAAGAGCAGAATTCAGTATGCTTTGATTCTATAGTAAATCTCCACACTTTGGAAGCGTTTTTCTAGCGTTAAACTGTCAAACATAGACATCGAAGTTTCTCTTGAGCTGAAAAACACCCTTTATTTCACACGTGAGAAGACAGCCGCAGTGAGTGAAAAAGTTCGAAAAGATTCATCAAAGTTATTCGCAAACATCAAGGGGTTCGGTTCCGCTGATGACTCAAACGCAAAGGCTACCCAGGCAACAATAAAAATGTGAATTCTTGTGGAAAATCATCTTTGGGGGCGAAACCAGGAGAGAGGAGAGCCATTTCGAAGTTGACGTGTTCCAGTGTGGTGCAATCACGGTATGAATAAAGAGGAGAGTGATACTGCTTCATTCCCGAAGAAAGACAAACAAGATTGAGCCCGCTATATCGAGAATTATCTATCTCGATACGCCCGTTTTTGTTTTTCTTCTTGTTCATCTCCCCGTTACAACGGGGGCCGCAGCATCCTCACAATTCAATCGCAACCCTTATTCGGGAGATGAATTGGACCTCCCATTCAGGAAAATGAATGAGAATGTGTTTCCAGCGAAGATCTGACTAGCCAGGACCCAGGTGAGTGACAATACTAGACAGCGAGACGTTTTCCATTAATAAATGAGGAGCGCGGAATACGCGCCAAGGAAATCAAAACAATGGAGGGGGAAAAACGCATTATCATCCCGTCTTGAATGTCACTAATAGAAGTATATGATATGGAACACCGGAGCTATTTAGAAAATTGAATTGCCAGGTCATATCATCCCCCGTGTCAACGTGACTGGAGGGCTTTATTCAATAATTTTTGCGCATTTTGTCGCGAGAACAGCGGTGCTATCGCTTCGATCGAATATCTGTAGCGTTCGAATGTATTTCTCACACTTAATTTCGAAGGGACAGAGCTTGAAATCATTTAGAGGCGATCCTGAGAAATCAAGATTTGCCCCCAGAAACAACTAACTGTAGATTGAGAGATCTCAAGTTCCCTTCCGGACAAGGGTGATGCCATTTTTGAAAATTTATCACAACTTAAAGGAATTTTGTGATAAACAAAAAAGAGCTGGTATGAACGGTTTTCCAATAAGAGGTGTTATTTTGAATAGCCCGCTATTTCGGTAGATGTCACGTTTGAAGCTGTCATTTTTTGACATTTGACATGAAGAAACTAGGCCATTAATGAAAATGGAACGATAAGGCTTTCAAAGTTGAGACAAGAACTAAAGCCGACCGATCATCAACAACTTTGCTGATTGGGTCGTTGCAATGCATGCTCTCGAAGAGGTGATCACAATTGGCCACCGAGATCTTGTTATTTAACACTTTGCGACTTCTTCCTTTGGGGCTACGTAAAAGAGAAGGTCTACGCCAATAGTCCAGCATCGATTCAAGACCTAAAAGATGAAATTCGTGAGGCTATCGAGGACATAGGGCAGCCACTTTGCGATTTGGTTATGGAAAATTGCATTAAAAGGATATGGTCCTGTAAGCGTGGTCGTGGTGGTCATTTGTCTGATGTTATTTTTCACTATTAACGGCATAGCCTCTTCTGTATAATGAAATAAACATCCGATCATTTATATTGAAAAATGGCATTTTTTCTTCGAATATCAAATAACACCTCTTGTTGGAAAACCCTTCAGATGGAATCAAGAGTACTATTTTAGTTTCATTCATCTCTAGACGAGGTGAAATGGAGCTCATGGTGGAAAATCATAGCTTACATTCATAGTACGATTGCTGAAATGAAGCTTTCACACTCAATAGGCTACAAACAATATGACCAATGTTTTTGCCATATTTTCCCCATTTGGTAATTTGCCTTCACTGAGCAAAAGGTGTTAGATATTCACTAAAATATAATTAGGATCGTAATGAAATATTGATTTTTCTACGTCAAAACTCGAACAATTTGCGAAATAAAACCAGAATAAGTAAGAAAAAACGTTTCTTGAAACACAAAAATTGTCGATTGAAGATGCTTGAATGATTTCGACGGAATCAGACCTCGAAAAACATATCAGTTTTCCGCCGCACCGTTTCCATCATTTGAGAAAATTATTCACCGAATTTTGGTGGGAAGAGAACGTAAAAATAAAATCGATCTTTCTGCTCGGTAGCGAACCTAACCAGAAAATGTGGCGGGCGCATCCACATATTGTGTCATACTGAATGACACGTGGAGTATATCAAAATATATATAGCGTTTCATCTTGTGACGTTCACGTACGATGTATCACTCATCTCCGTGTTCTTTTTCACCGTTGATGATGATTAAGTGAAGCTAATTTTCTTTTCCTGTTTATATCCGCAGTTGCGATTTCTGCACAGTTCAACCTGGCCTTTGAAGTTTTTTACATCCTTTGCCAGGACGGTTCTGTTTCGATCTAATTAGATGCACTTACAACCACAAAACGAGAATAATTATTTCATTAACACTGAGATATTTCAGGGTTTTCTAGGAGGATATTGAATTTTGGATATTCTAGGTTTTCTTGACCCCATCTGGAGAGAAAAGAATCGTTATTTGTCCTAAGTAAGAGTATTTGTTGAAATGAAATTCTTTTTTCATCTTTCATTGGAAATATTTCGATAACTGTTCATCCGATTAGAATGATTGATACCTCATTGCATAGGTAAATTAATTCTCTACAAACACCTTATTGACCACTTTCTTTTATATTCTACCGTTTTCAGAATATTTCAAATAAACTTGGTGGCAATCGGTAGTAAATGAAAAAATACATTTTTTCATCTTTCATTGGAAATATTTCGATAACTGTTCAGCCGATTAGAATGATTGATACCTCATTGCATAGGTAAATTAATTCTCTACAAACGCCCTATTGACCACTTTCTTCTATAACCTACCGTTTTCAGAATATTTCAAATAAACTCGGTGGCAATCGGTAGCAAATGAAAAAATACATTTTTTCATCTTTCATTGGAAATATTTCGATAACGGTTCATCCGATTAGAATGATTGATACCTCATTGCATAGGTACATTAATTCTCTACAAACGCCCCATTAACCATTTTCTTCTATAACCTGCCGTTTTCAGAATATTACGAATAAACTCGGTAGCAATCGGTAGAAAATGAAAAAAATGTCACCTTTTATATCTCTTGACAGGTCACAAAATATGAGTTTTTACGAAATTACTTTTTTCCCTGTCAAAAAAATGATTCTCTATGTAGCCGGGAAAAAAGTACTCACCTTTTTCCCGGGGAAAAAAAGTAATTTCTTGAACAGTTATATTTCTTTCACCATTAAATGTTCGTTTTTCGTGTCACAGAAAAAAATAGTGTATTATACACGGGAAAAATATTAGATTTTAGCTCTCGGCTTTTTGTCAACATAACCTCGAGCTAAAATCTAATACTTTTTTCCCTTGTATGATAAATAACTATTGTGCATTTTGTTTTGACAAGCATGTGTCAACTGTTTTCAGTCCATGGTCTCACAGAGATGCTGCAGGTCCTTATATCTACTGGTAGACTAGAACAATTGATGAGGACTAATCTATCGGGTTCTAAATGTGGCAAAGCTAGAGTCTCTCACCCAAAATAAATTCATTAAAAATTCACGTCAATTACAGGAGGATAAAAAAAGTATCATTATCTGAAAAGACTCTGTTGAATCACTTGACATCTCATACACATTATATTTATGGCCTCTTTAATGCAGCTAGTGTATAAAGATCCACGCTTAAGCGGAAAATCTATGAATTTCCTGAAATATAAGCTTTATCTGAAGGCATATAAAATTTAATGCCACCATTTCCCTCAGCTAAATGAAATATAATCGTTAAATGGGTCAGAGGAGGCTGAATCGTAAATCTCCCGTAAAATTATGTCATTGCCATACTGTTCTGCTTTTTATCCCTCTCGGGGAAATATTCAGCGTACCTGACGAAAAAACTAGAGAAGAAAAGATTACTGAAACACTGCAAGAGAGTGAGTAACAATAGGTGGCGGCCAGGGAATGGAATGAGACGGCTTTTCAATGGTTTCGAACATTTTTCAGGCCATTGGAGTGAAAATTTCGCATTTTCCAATTTCACACTAGAACAAATCCCAACTCGTCATTTTCGGATAAACAGGTTTTCCCCGGAATGTAATGAAAAAATCCGGAGTTTCTCCGGCCATATCAGAAATTTTTTAATCTTGTTTTCCCGTTGAAATCATCAGATTCATGGATATAAATCGTTTCTACGGCCGATAATCCAAAAACGATTTAGACGAAATCATGTTTTCTATACATCGAGGATAAGAAAACAAAACACATGCTCTTTAGGGAGAATCGATCTCTGATATTGCCAGATATTGGTACATTTCCATCTGTACACCTCGAGATAGCAGAGAATTCCGCCCTTATTCGCATTTGAAAACGAATATACTTGTACGGGGCAACGATATTTGGGGACGAATTCTAAAAAATCGCACACGATAGCGGATCAAAACAACAGAATAAGGCCCTCTCTCAAACATAAACGTGCAAATGGAGTCGTAACATGAAATTGAACGTCGAAAACAACATTATCAGAAGTTTTTCCTTTCCATAGAATTCTCGATTTGTGTAGTTGAAAAGTGGAAAACAAAGTTAGCTGGATTTCCCTTATTCTGCACATTGTAAAATTCCACGACATGAGTCAGAAAGCCACGAGAAGGAAATCAAAACACATTCATATGGAAGACATTTACATGTTATACAGGGTGAGTACCTATTCCTTTCAGTTAGTAAACACGAACATTTTCTTTCATTTATGTTTATTCTGATGAAAGCTTTCGATATGAATATTTCAGCTTATTCTTTAAACAAATTAAAACAATCTAGAAATGTATGGTTGCTCGTTTCCATTTTCCTCTGCTATTAGAGGGGTTTCCAATAAGAGGTGTTATTTTGATATTCGAAGAAAATGCCATTTAATGAAAGATAAAGAAAGAAGCTATGCCGTTAATAGTGGAAAATAACATCAGGCAAATGACCACCACGACCAGGCTTACAGGACCATATCCTTTTAATGAAATTTTCCATAACCAAATCGCAAAGTGGCTGCCCTATGTCCTCGATAGCCTCACGAATTCCATTTTTGAGGCTTAAATCGACGCTGGGCTATTGGCGTAGACCTTCTCTTTCACGTGGCTCCAAAGTAAGAAGTCGCAAGGTGTTAAATCACAAGATCTCGGTGGCCAATTGTGTCCACCTCAGCAAAATCACGACGTTGTTGATAATAGGTCGGCTTGAGTTCTTGTCTAAACTGATCTTTATAAGCCTTAAGACCCAAATCTTTATGCAAAATACGGTGTAACGATGTTGTGGAATGCCCAATTCCAAAGAACGACGAGGAATGGACAAACCTGGGTTTTCTTCAACAATTTCGGCTATAGCAGCAATATTCTCGGCTGTTTTTGAGCCCGGGTTTTATTCTCCACATCACTAACTTGTCCCAACAGCTCGAATTTTTTCACCAATTTCATTATTGAGGTCCGACAAGGTGCTACACGATTTCAATGAGTTCTTGAAGCGTGTATCGTTCCATTTTCATTAATGGCGTAGTTACTACTTGTCAAATGTCAAAAAATGACAGCTTCAAAAGTGACATCTACCGGAATAGCGGGCTATTCAAAATTATAACACCTCTTATTGGAAAACCCTTTACTGTGCAATATTGTTTGATATAAAAGAACTTTTGTAAAGTCATATATGAAGACAATATCGCATATATGTACAAACGGAAGATGACCAGGGGGACAATCTTAATTCATAACCTATCTAAATGATGTTTTGTGTTCGAATTGAAACGTTCGTCAACAACCAGTTGCGATGTTTATCATGAATTAGCAGTTCTATTTGAGTTCCTCTGTCCTATGAGCATACATACATACACAAACACCAAGTTATGGCTCATATTGTGCACCAGATTTGCTTTCCGGTATACACGTGGGCGGGAGAAGGGGTCGACCGAGAAATTTGAAACTCCAACCAGAAGCTCTCGGCGATTTGACACGATTGTTGACAATCCGACAGGGCGGCCGAATATCGTTTTTCTGATACGGGATTCCGATTGACAACGATACGAGCACGACATATTACTTGTGGTATCCAATCCAAAATGAGTTTGCGGCACATGTAACACGATTGAAATTCCATACGTCAATCATAATTTTCCATTTGCTGATCCGATTACTTGGTAAATACGTTGCCGATCGTGCGAGGGGAGCGTTTCGGAAATACAGGTTGTTTTCGAAGATATTACCCGTTTAAATCAGAAACATCCTATTCAGAAGTTTCACCATGAGTTTTTCCACTGGTTACATTCTCTTTATTGACTGTAGATTGTTAATCATCAAACTGCGACCTCAAGGTCTTCAATAAGAGCTGTTTGCGCAACTGCAACTTCAGCTTCTCCTATAATTTTCTTGCGCAAGACATTCTCTGCTTAAGCTCGTAATGGTGAAGCATTTCGTAATTAAGTAAACAGGAATTTTCGCTTCCTTCCTACAGAATCTACCCTAGCGAGTTTCTGTTAAGCCAATTCTCATCATATGCTTTCCAAGGCGACAATGTCCTGTTAGAAAGCCAGTGCTCGGCCACTCGGGAATCAAAGGAAACGAAGAGGCCAATACACTTGCCAAAGAGGGCGCACGAATGTCACTCATTGGCCCAGAACCCTTCTGTGGTATATTTAAATGTACCTATAAGAAGGAGTTTCTGGAGAAGGAGAAAGCCGAGAGGGAAAAACTCTTGCGGAATCTCCCAGGGATGGATCATTCCACTGAGTTCCTTCGGAAATTTGAGACAGCGGGATCCAGAAGATATCTGGATCTTGGTAAGAAGTAATTACACCTCCTCACTGGCTTTCTTACAGGACACTGTCGCCTCAAGAAGCACTATTAGCCTCTTTGTTTCCTTTGATACCTGGGCGATGAGGAACCCAAACTGAAGAGACCTTGTTGGGCTTGTCTACGTCATTGAGAGTTCTTCGGCACTAAGAGTTCAGTGCTTTAATAGTAGCTTGACTTTCAGAATCGATCACTATGTCACACTCTTTCCAGAAGCATCTTTCGATTCACGAAGACGTTATTTGGTACAAAAGATGGAGAGTACAGAACAATGATAAGGCAATCAGATAGGATTGACCATTTACAATTGGTTTTTCTGAAGAATCCGAAGCCTCAACCCCTGGAAGATATGCATTTGGAACAGGGTTGCTGCTATCACGAAATGGAAGTCCATTACGTTATCTGATAATTATGGGGGTGCAGGATACACCTTCCTGTAGTCGAGCGTATTGTGGAATTTTTCATGGAAGTACCTGACAAACCAGTCCTGTATCCATTAATTAATTTTAGGAAATTGCGTTATTTTCGTAACAATTAGGGGTTGAAGAAGGAAGAGGGGTTCTCCATATCTGTATATTTACTATGTAGGTTCTAGGAGATTACGTTTTGAATTATTACCATCAACGCCTCCGCGAATTGCTTGAGCTACTCAAGGGCTTGTTACTACGAGAATTATATTCAACTTATATGCGCCGAACGAGACTTTTCGTTACACAATTATGATATATAGAGCACTCTCCAGATAATTAGTAGCACAGTAATTAATCCTGGATCTCTAATGGTTCAACCATATTTTCTAGAAATGTTCTTTCGAACAGTTGAACTTCAGGTTGTTTATTTGCCAATATTTATCATATATATAGGTTAAAAAAAGGTACATAATGACCCTCCATGAACAGTGCATGAAAAAATGTGTTTCCGTCAATAATAAAGGTTTTGTTGGATCATGATTCGAGCCATCGAAAGTTGACTGTTCTCGCACTATCTCTATGTGAAGGAATCCTCTTTAAAACGCCCTCCATGCTAAACTACTTGACTAATTCTAGAGAAATATGGGCACAATAACCCACTAATTCGGGAGTTTAATAAGAACGTGCCTCTCAGTGTTATTCAAATCCTCATTGTCGCAGATAAGTTCATATCATACAAATCTCAACAAAGAGGTTCCTTTATATATAAAATCTTGAATACAATCCCGAAGACGGGACCCAACTTAATTCTAAACGCCAAACACACGAGGCAATGATGAATCGCGATGTTTTGTCCCTTAATGTCGTTCGCAAAATTTCCAGAATGTAACAAAGAGAAAATTATTGTTACCTACCACCCAGTCCTCGTGTAACACGAGAAGATTATTTCGAATGGGGCATCCCCTTGTTATTCTATTAAGCAAAACTGCTTGTGGCTTCAATGCGGATGACACTCTTGATCTCTCATCACCGCACCGAGAGGATAAAATCCTCAAATGTTATGTCGACACAATTACTTTATAACATGTGAATTAAGTGGAGAACAATAATTGACGACACATCGTCTAAAGGACCTAAATATAGGTTATGTCATTCAGCGTACCTGCACACAGCTGTTTTGAATTTTGGTCTCAACACACAATTACTCAAGCTAATCTTTGATCATACTATAAACGATTTGGGGCGGAACTAGTCAGAATCAAACTGAGCTAGCGCCATCTAGGAGAAAGCCTTCACAAATACCCCCTCTAGGGTAAAATGAGCAGTCAAGAACAACAATTAATGTTCGATCGTAAAGGTTCGCAAGTTTTAGGCACCATTTTTGGATTTTACAGCCGTTGAGGTGAGAAATGGCGTTCCCCGAGAAGAAGTGTAAAAATTTCGGGGACAGTTGTTGAACATTCGAAAAAATTAGGGATACTCCTGGGACGGGAGCGCGTCTAATCGCAAGGACCACTTCATCAACTCAATTCCCATTGAAGTCTAGGCGAAGAGGACGCAATTTTAACAGCTGTACCATGAGGGTGTTACGTTTGTTGCGAAATCCCCGTTCGCATGGGACCATTGTCGTCTTATTCTTTCATCAGATGAACAGATGGCGAAGGCCTCGATAAGGGTCTAAATGTGCGGAGACTTCTCTGCATGGTGCTTAAAATATGGCCGCCTAGAGCGGATGAAGATATCGGGGATCTAAAACGTTGCTGTCAATTTGACGACCCGGCGGATTCTATTATGCATTGTGCTACGGGATTAAATATTGTATACGGCTTTACCGAAAAAGAGATGTTACGTTCTTTTTACTCTACTTTGACCGCAGTGCGAACACAATGAGCAGTAATGGAGTATTTCCAAACGAAAAATGGAAACCTTTTAGTCAATAATGTTTGAGGAGAAATTGTTTCGATGGGCACTTCCAGTATGTTGAAATAACTCATCAATTTGTTATTTTTCCAAGAATAATGAATAAGCCTAATTATCAATCCAAGTGGAAGGAAACATTTTTGAAAACTATCCCATAGGAAAGTGCAAGATTAATACTGTGAACTTTCCTATACATGAAACAATTTGGGCGCTCATAAAGATACAGAGAAGGAAGTCTTAATGAAACGGCAAAAAGAAAACTACGTTTCTATTCTCGCCCATTAATTCGCGGACTATGCTCTTAATATCCATAGAAATAATTAGCAGAGAGATTTAAGAAAAGATTAGGCTAATGAGAAATTCAAGTCCCGGTCCTAGAAGTGTTTCGGAATATATTCACGATGAAAGATATTTCTCTATCTTGATATATTAGGAACGCTAGCGCAAACCGTATCCAAAAATAACGCGAAATCCCATTACGCCCTGACAAAAAAATTGATTCTATCAAAGGCATAAAGAAAATGAACGTTATTTCAACACAAAGAGCAACGTGAAAAGGTTTTGATCACTGAGTTGACATTTGATAGAAGGCTAGCAATAATCAATTTAGGCGTCTAGACGGCGACGAAAGCTTTCACAGAACGAGCCCGACATATTTCAACTCCAGACCATGGGGGTGTTCTGACCACTTTGTTTACAACCCCCCCTTAGATAATTCGATTTGGAGCGAATAACTCGCGTAACAATACTTCAAAATTAATTCAATATTCTCCGCGTTTAGGAGCGACCAGAAGCGCAACATGCCCAATTTAACCCGTCAAAGGGTGCAAACCAGACGATGAAAAATAGAAGGTCAACAGAAATTCACCGACGAGAATCAATTATCTATAGTCAATTAAAACTCTACACCCTCGAAATGTCCCCATGTGTTTATCGACAAGCAAAAGGGAAATTGTATCAGATCAAATGAACGATAAAAAATGTGCTAGGTACCCTGAGCTTTTGCGCGTTTGTTCGTTTAAAACCCAAAAGTTGAGGTTTTTTGGTGTTGCAGCATCATAAATATATGGTGTTTTGCATTGTTGCCATAAGTTTGTCACACTTTTTTTATCATTATTTCGATATTGAATTCGATATTTACGACGAAATAAGTATTTTGTATCTGAAAAAAGGAGACAGGGTTTTTCTACTGAAGTTTTCGCCTGAACTCTGGCATCATACGTAAAGGGTTTTCCAACAAGAGGTGTTATTTTGAATAGCGCGCTATTTCGGTAGATGTCACGTATGAAGCTGTCATTTTTTGACATTTGACAAGAAGAAACTACGCCATTAATAAAAATGGAACGATACACGCTTCAAGAACGCATTGAAATTATTAAAATTCACTATAAAAATGGTGAAAATCAGGCAGAGACGGTTCGTAAAACTGAAACATTTTTGGGTATTCGTGAAGCACCTTGTCGGAGCATTAAGAATTGGTGGAAAATTCGAGCTGTTGGGATAAGTTAGTGATCTTCTGGGGAAAAGTTTCCGGACCGGTTATCTCTCGAAGAGGTGATCACAATTGGCCACCGAGATCTGGTGATTTAACACCTTGCGCTTCTTCTTCTTCCTTTGGGGCCACGTGAAAGAGAAGGTGTACGCCAATAGCTAGCGTCCGATCAAGACCTCAAAGATGGAATTCGTGAGGCTATCGAGGACATAGGGCAGTTGCGATTTGGTTATGGAAAATTTCATTAAAAGGATATGGTCCTGTGAGCGTGGACGTCGTGGTCATTTGCCTGATGTTATTTTCCACTATTAACGGCATGGCTTCTTCTTTATAATGAAATAAACAGCCGATCATTTATATTGAAAAATGGCATTTTTCTTAGAATATCAAAATAACACCTCTTATTGGAAAACCCTTTAGAATAATACGGTACCCCGCTTTGCACTCACCTCAGCTAGGGACTTTTTCGTTTCAAGTATTGTATTTTGTTATCTCTTAATTCAAAAAAATATATTTCTATCCAATTATTCACTTGAAATTTCATGTAATTATAGTCGTAAGTTTAAATGTCGAGCTATGATCATGTACGAGGAAGCATAATATTATTGATTCTATAAATTTTTCCTAGATAATACAAAAGTTCAACGAAATGTGCTGCATAGTTTCGGAATTGTCAAATTCCGAGAAAAACTGAGGGGAATGTTCGAAGGCGAAAAAAACGATTTCGCGCCACTTCTAAATAGCGAAAGTTGAACTTCGTTTTTACTGTCGGTTTCCAAACGGACCGACCAGAACCAAAAACCAACGAATGGGGAGTTAAAGAAATTTAGGTTCTTTCGGTCGAAACGAAACTCTCGCCGGGGTAAATAATCGAGGTGGTAACCTCGTTCTCCGCAAAATCTACGGCAATTTTGCACAGTGTTTTGAATCGAGTTTTTGCCATAAAGTGGACCTTTTAGTTTTTGAAGTCCGAGGGAGCGGCGCTAATTTAAAACTTTGAATAGCTTTCTCCTTCTAACGGTCCGACACGAAATTTAACTAGTGTTTCAACAACTAATTTTCCGAAAGCTTTCAGCTCACCTAGCGACGAAGTGTTCGAAAACAGTTCGGCTAGTTTAGGCAGGCTTTATTATTCGCTGATATATTACGGCACGTAGTGCTAATGCCAGAGGCGTAGAGTTTACGTTCTGCATCGTTCAAGCGCTAAAACCGTTTCGCACTTCACACTTCACGGATTTTTTGCGTTACTCGGACTATGCCGTATTAACTTACTGAAAAAAAAACACAATGGAATATATTTTGATCCGGCTAGAAGGATCCTGAAAAACGCACTCTATTCATTTAGCAGTTCGCGAACTGAAAGATTTAAATTAAACAATTTTCACGTTGAAGCCATTGAATCAACACACTGTAATTCAGTTTGAGCGGAAGGACAGTGTTGGTTACTTAGAATGAACCACTCTTTACAATAATACTTAGTTTTAGAACCTGTGCTGATGATTAAACGTTTTCTTCCACTTGAAACTGTGTGTTGTTGATAGGCAGAGTCTGAATGGATGACACTAAATATTCTTTAACATCTTAGGCAACTTGAATATTCTAT
Organism: Propylea japonica; assembly: GCA_013421045.1. Taxonomy (NCBI): domain Eukaryota; kingdom Metazoa; phylum Arthropoda; class Insecta; order Coleoptera; family Coccinellidae; genus Propylea; species Propylea japonica. The sequence goes on along the minus strand of CM024239.1, from coordinate 12,418,711 downwards.
TCAAGATAAAATCGTTTGCCTTGTTTACATTTTCCCCTTTATTGTTTGATTTTGGAAAAACTTTGTTAACCCATATCTCAACGAAATATAGTGGAAATTCCCTTCAACGTAAGCGCTAAATCCACAAAAAAATTCGTTATAAAGAAAATTTGTTTCTATAGTCAGCAATGACAAATTTAAGTTTATCATTCAAACACTTCCTTTTAGACATATTTTTTGCACAACTTTCACACTAGCGTACTGGTTAGATTGAAACCAAACAGGGGTGTCTTTAAAACTGTTTCAGAAGGATATCTCTGCCAGCCGTAGTGAATTATTTTAACATCGGGATTTATTACGTACATCCGGAAAAATGTCGGAAAACCCCACCCTTCTTACCAATACCCATTCAAAGAGTGATGTTCTTTCAATATTTCGTTATACTTATAGGGAATTTACTTCGTTTAAGAGGGTGGTTCTAACATGGAATTTGGATTCAAGGTGCAATGTCCTGCACGAAATTCGTTATACAGAGAAATTCGTTATAAAGACGTTCGTTATAGGGAAGTTCCACTGTATTTATAAACTAAACGTGGAACACACTGAGCAGCCTCTCTAAATCAACGATGTATCTTTTCGGAGGAACAAATCATGGCGATATACCCTAATTTCGCCCCGTTCCAATCGAAAAATTGTCCCCCAGAAGAACTCACGCTGAGCACGGCGACAATAAAAGGAGGATCGCATTAAGTCGATTCAAACTTGATGCCATTCTTTGCGATTTAAATAAATTCCAATAATTCATTGTTGTTCTGTTCCCCCCGGTTAGGAAATGACGGGCAGAAAAATATCGAATCCACTCTACGGAGCGTCATTCTTATAATTCGTTTATGCGGTACTTTTTGAGGTGGCCCGCGCCAATAACTCACGCTGATCTAATTTTCAACTACAACGTCGGCCGTTCATTCGATATACGTAAACTACAGATGTGTTTCGTTTCGTCGTCGTCGGCGATTTGATAAATCGATCGGAAGACGCACATCTGCTCCGAATCTTCCGTTGACGGTGGTGGTATGCGCCCAAATTATGCAATTTCATTTACATGCCTATGTTGTCTCCGTTTGTCATTTTCAGGAGCAACTATTTCTCGTCGAATACCCATTTATCCTTGCGAATTAACCAGATGAGACACGATCAATCAAGGGCTTCACACGAATAACCTGCGATATACCTAATCCAGGCCCCATATTCTCGACAAGTGATCTTTCAGAGCGTATACGAACTTCATTGCACGAGTTCCTCTTTTAGCTGCAAAAATGCACACCGCGCAATAGAGTTCGTACACGCTTTGAAAGATCACTTGACGAGAATACTGGACAAGTTTTCAAATACACTATAACGAATTTATCTGTATAACGAATTTCGTACAAGAAATTGCACCTTGAATCTAAATTCCATGTTGAAAACACCATCTGAAACGAAGTAAATTCTTTCCATAACGAAATATTCAAAGAACATCATTCTTTGAATGGGTATTGGTGAGAAGGTATAAGGGTGGTTTTTTCCCTAAAATTTCCTGGACGTACGTAATAAATCCCTACCTTAAACTAAATCATTACGGCGCGCAGAGGTATCCTTCTGAAACAAATTTAAATACACCCCTGGCTGTTTGGTTTCAATCTAACCATCACGCTAGTTTGAAAATTGTGCGAAAATGTCTGAAAGGAAGTGCTTAAGTTTGAATGATAAACTTGAATTTATCAGTGAAGTCGACCGCGACATTGCCGACTAAAGGAACAAAGGACCCCGCACATTTTGTATGAGAATTGGCTCCCGGTGGATTTGGCTGAAAATTTGATATGATGTTCTAATAATCCTTCTGATCAAATGTCTCTACAGTCACGAAGCTGAAAAATGCATACTTCTAGGAGTTTTTAGCGATTTTTTCTATCCATTATGGCTTACGTATTACCGTTCACACAGAAATGTTTGAGAATATTTCGTGATTATTGAAAGCAGATTCTGTCAATTCGAAATATTTTCAAACATTTCTGTGTGAACGGTAATACGTAAGCCATAATGGATACAAAAAATCGCTAAAAACTCCTAGAAGTATGCATTTTTCAGCTTCGTGACTGTGGAGACATTTGATCAGAAGGATTAGTAGAACATCATATCAAATTTTCAGCCAAATCCACCGGGAGCCTATTTCCATAATACGTAAGCCATAATGGATACAAAAAATTGCTAAAAACTCCTAGAAGTATGCATTTTTCAGCTTCGTGACTGTTTAGTTATTTGATCAGAAGGATTAGTAGAACATCATATCAAATTTTCAGCCAAATCCACAGGGAGCCAATTCCCATACAAAATGTGCGGGGTCCTTTTCTGTATAACGAAATTCCTTTATAACGATATTTTTTTGCGGATTTAGCGCTTTCGTTTTAGGGAAGTTCCACTGTTTCATTTGACTTCTGCGCCATCTATGAAGTTGCCACATATCATTTGAAATTAAGAAACACATAAAATTTCATCGTCTCAAATGACAATGTGTTGACTAGTCATTTCTGAGAAATGTTTATAACCATCCTCGATGAGCGGCATGAAGAATTCTCCATTCGACTGTTTGACGTAGATAGTAAGTTTGTCGAATTGAAGGTTCTCCACGCAATTAAAAATCAACCTGCATACGTTACCCTAGTCCGCTATTATTTATGGTTTTGTCAAGCATTGAATTGCGAACGTTCAAGTTAACATTAATTTTATGGAGGCGAACTGACATTTACGGGTTTTGTTAAACTAAATGTATCGATGTTAAATCAGTATTGTAACAACTCGTATCAATATTGCCTAGATATCTGTGAGTACGCCATTCGTTGGCAACTCTGTGATATGTCAGCGATTTCGATTTCGACCCATTCAGTTAGTACTTATTGACCGGTTCCCCCGATTATTAATTATGTTTTTACGCCGACCTCGAAAAAAAATAGGGGATTTTAATATGCAACCGTACACAAAGAATTCATAAGCACTACGAGAAATGTCAAAACTACTGGAACATAGAAACAGAAATTTAATTATGTCAATAGTTGATTGTTATAAAAATAATCTGGTTTGAAATTTGCAAACGAGACAAATAAAAAAACTGATATGCATGCGATGGAATATTTCGTAATAGGAACATGTAGGTGGTGATTCAACGAAGATATTATATAATCATTCATTTTGCACAATGTATGAATGATATCTCTGTGTTTTTTATCTATAATTTCCGGCTGACTCTGAATAAATTCGATCAATAAATAACTAATTTGTTCGATTACTATCTCCTGTCATATAAGCGAAATTTTCTTTATTGTTTCGTAATGTATTTCACGATTGCGCAATGCAGCGAAAAAACAAATTTGTATAACCGAGACCCGTCGAGAATTTTATCATTATGCATATTGAAAGAGGAGCTGATAATTTTCCGATGAGTTCGTCCTTTACATGTAACACCAACACAACTAATTCTGGTCTACTCGACCTTGAGGGTGCATTCGCGATAAGCGGAAAAATGGAGCAAATTTACTATAGATAAAGCATCAATTTTGATATTTTTTCCTGTACTATCAGAAATTATGGCCCAATTTTGAAGGGGCCTCAAGGACGAATGAAACGAGGTATTAATCCTTTTAATTGGATAGGTAGAGCCGAGTATTTTTCACTCAGAAATACAGTGGAACTTCCCTGTAACAAACGTATGTATAACGAATTTCTCTGTATAGGGAATTTCGTACAAGACATTGCACCTTGAATCCAAATTCCATGTTAAAAACACCCTCTCAAACGAAGTAAATTCTCGCTATAACGAAATATTCAAGGAACATCAGTCTTTGAATGGGTCTTGGTAGGAAGTTATAAGGGTGGGTTTTATCCGAAATTTTTCCGGATGTATGTAATAAATCCCGAACTTAAACTTAATCATTACGGCGGGTAGGCAGATCTTTCTGAAACAGTTTTAAATACAGCCCTGACTGTTTGGTTTCAATCTAACCATTGAGCTAGTGTGAAAAGTTGTGCGAAAATGTTTAAAAGCAAGTGCTTAAGTTTGTATGATAAACTTAAATTTATCAGTGAAGTCGACCGCGACATTGCCGTCTATAGAAACAAATTTTCTGTGTAACGAAATTTCTTTATAACGAATATTTTTTGCGGATTTAGAGCTTTCGTTATGGGGAAGTTTCACTGTATATCGGGCGTCCCAAGGTGAGTGGCCTATTAGATTATTATTTCCAATATTATGATAATTTTTTTGGTCCATCCTATATAACTGACAACTATAATTCAAAAGCAGTGACATAGATCAGGTCAATATCTAACGACCTGCCAAATTTCTGACTTAACTCTCAAATATTAATCGAACTAGAGTCATTTTCGTAACACGCCAATTTGATTTAATAGGCAACTCACCTTGGGACACCAGGGGCCTGTAACACAAACCATACAAGTGTAACAAGTCTACAAGTTACAAGTAATTTGCCTGTAACTACAAGTCCAACCCAATTCGGTATCACAATGCGAATGGCTACAATTGTAGAAATTGAATAATTTTGTACAAGTGTAGCTACACATGTATGCATAAATCATAGAATTAATTTTTATTTATGATTCCTACTATATGACAGGACTTGTCAATATAAGTAGTATTGCGGCTTTTCCTTTTGCATAATGTCCTCAAAACAAATCGTTTTCGAACGTAAAATGCAATTTTTGATCAATATAAGAGAAAATAAACATATTCTTTTCGGAGCTTTCTCGGATAAACTGAGAAAGCAACATAAAGTAGATAAGTGGAAAGAAATGGCAAATTTGGCTTCAAGCATTTGTTTAGTACCAGCGGATAAGGATTGGAGTTATGTAAGGGATACATTATGGCAGAATTTGAAAAAAACTGCAATGGTGAGTAAAACTGGAACTTGCAAGCATTATTTTTATTGACTTATGGTACTTATTTATAGATTAAAATTGATAATGCGAAGAAAACTGGCACTGGTGGAATGGGGAATCTGACGGAAGTAGATAAAATTGTTCTAGAAATAATTGGGAAAGACTCTCCTGTAATACGCGGTCTAGGAGTAGCTGAAACTTTCGAAAAACCCAAGCAACCGAGCCGTGAAAGTGCCGTAGATAATTATAATGCTGAAGATATAGATGCCAATAAAAGTGGACCAAGCAGTGCTCACGAAACCCCATCTATACCAGAGCAATTCAATGGTAATTCTTTTTAAAGCAAATACTTAATAGGAATAATAATAGAAAAATGCATTTTTATACAGGAAAAAGAAAACGAGATAGAGCAAATAATTCCGAATCGGAAAAAGTTGCTCGGATGAAACAAGAAAAGCTTGATTGCAAGTGGAATATCTAAGGTTGAAGAACCACAAAACAAACTAGAAATTGCAAAATTAGAACAAGAGCTTAAACTGCCCATATCAGAGTTCACGGCATCGTTACGATATAACGAAGATGAAAATGTCAGCTGCTTTTTCAATTTGTAATTGTAGATAGGTACAACCCATTATAAAGAACATATTATTATTAAGTTGTGATTTTTTGTTAATTCATTAAACTATTCATATATCCTAACAACAATGAAGTTAGTTTCTCATGAAATAATTGATGAGCTCTCGTAATCTAGCTTGGGCCCCGACAGCAGCTGGTGCAGCATCCTCAGGGTTCTCATAATTTTCTGCATCTAGGAAATTTTCATCATCTTGTATTGCAATATCTTCAGCTTCGTGATCATTCTTTGAGATATTGCAAAGAGTCGCACAACATTTAAAAATATTTGCGGCAAATACAGGATCGACACGTAGATGTTTCAGACAAGGAAATTTTTCTTTTAAAACTCCGAATGCATTTTCAATGACTCTTCTAGTTCGTTTATGTGCTCTGTTGAAATTATTTTGGGCTGGATTCAATGGATTTTCATATGTTGGTGGAATCAACCATTGCTTCAGCGGATAAGCGGAGTCTCCGAGGATTACAGTATTGGGATGAGGTCTCCAACCATTTTCCATTCTGCGAAATAGTGAACTATTTCTCAGCACCTGCGCGTCGTGAACACTGCCGGGCCAGTTGGCACTAACATAGTAAAATTTTAGGTCTGGACCACAAACTGCCATACAGTTGATTGAGTGTCTACCATGACGATCCACATAGGCTGGTTCGTTAATAACGGGAGCGTCTATATTAATAATTGTTCCATCCACTGCACCACATACTTCCGGAAAACCGGCTATTGCATGAAATCTTTGAACAACGTCCAACATATTATGGGGCCATGACACTATTTCGTCGAATTTAATCTCATTCACAATATTAACAGTGTCATGTACGCATCTGCACACAGTCATTTTTGATACCCCATGCATATCACAAACACCATGGTACTGACCTCCATTTCCTAACCAGTGCAAGGCAATAAGTATCTTCTGAGGTGGTGTCAATCCATACCATCTAATTGTTTTATTTGCAAGCCTCGGTCCAATATCCCGAAGGAGATTTTCAAATCGCCTCGGTTCAGACGAAACCTTTCGTTAAATTCATGATCTGTGAGAGAAGCAAAGGATTTCCTGATATTAATCGATATTCTCTAGGCGCGTCCTCATAGTCACTTTCAGAAGAATCACTTGACCACATAATGAGGAACCAGTTTTGTACGTGCTCACAGTAATCGAATTGTCATAATACTAATGCCATTTTATGTAGATTTTCTCTGGGCATGTGTGTATTTACCTACAGTTGAAGATATGTAAAACATTATCTACACTTGTAGAAAATTCCGTAACACAATTATACAAGTGTGAACTTTAAGTTACAGAATCAGTTTACATATGTAGAGATTTTGCCGTAATTACTAGTGCCGTACTTGTAATTACAAGATGGTTTGTGTTATGAAAAAGTTACAAGTGTAGAATATATTCTTACAATTGTAGGACTTGTAGTGCTTGTGTTACAGGCCCCTGATATAATATAGAAATATTTTTAGACAGTTTTGTGGAGGCTTCAAGGGCTGAAACTCTATACTCTATATGTACATGATAAAGATGTAGGGATTTAACATTTTCAGAGTGGGTAGATTCAAATTCCGTTTACAAGCGAAATTTGGAAAAGAGTCTTAGAGTTAAAATATCAAATAACGCGAACATTCCTTTCCCGATTTTCTCTTCAAAAAATAATTGAATTAAAAGTGAAATAAGCAGTGGAATACTCGCTGAACAAGTAGTCGTTCCACCTTGTCGCCAGTGGAAGAAAATATATTACATCTAATGATAATATATATAACATCCACGCCACTATAAATTCAGTTAAGAATATATTGCATCTTCAAGAAGTCTTTCCGCACATCATTTATTCAACGCAAGAAAAAAAACGCACAAGCTCGATAAATCTCTCCGACGTATTCAAACTAAAACTGCCATGTTTTATATATTTATATGAGCATATATATTTTTATTCCGTACGTTATTCTATATATTGTTGATTCAATCAAGATGAATGTGCGGCTTTTTGGAACTCGTCGAGCAAATACTGTAAAAGCAGGCGCCATCTGCCGCTGCTCAGCGGTTTATGAGTTATTTTCAATTGTTTTTTCGAGTTTGGCGGTTTTGTTTCGAATTCGATATGGCGTATTTTTCATTTATATAATATAAATATTGTAGGAATGAAACATATGAGCAGTTGTTGGTTTGATCACTAATTAAATGCATAATTATAGAAGAAAAGTGATTTGATAACGGACGTAACTAAAAATAAAAACGCATGATTGTGGTTAATTACCTTAGTGAGTTCATCAGATGATGTTATTACTATTTTTATTCATTTACGATAGCTCATGAATCAACTGATTCATGTGCGATAATTAACAATTATGAGCACCTGGAAATAAAATAATCAAGGACTGTTTTCTTCATCGTGAGGATTTCTATACATAATGATCAATATTTTTATATATTTGCTCTTAGAATAGAAGAGAAATAGGTAAATTGTTATGTAAATGTAGTCATATTAATTTGCAATCAATGAAACAACTCGTATGAATGGCAAAAATACCTTGAGAAATTTTCTATAAACGATTCCTTTTATGCCAGGTTGAATATACAATCACATAGGAAAACCTTGACTTGCACAATCCATAGAAACTGTATTTTTTATACAATATAACCAGTAAATCGACAAATTTGGGAATTTGAAAAAATTGAGATTTATCTAAGTCATTTCTTATTTCAGATTTGATAACCTAATTATTTTTTTTCAACTGCACTCATATGTCGTGTGTGGACACGTTTAAAAGCCCGTGACATATGGAATCTTCATTTCGTTGCCTAAAATTTCTTTTGAATTAATACTTCGAAAGATATCAATTTTATTGAGGACTTATATCATATTTACATGAATGAAGAATTTAATTATTCATGAAATTGTTAGGATGATGAAACGAATAAAAAGATCATTTGAAAAATGAATGGGTGAAATTATAGAAGAAAAAAAATTCATTAATTTTGTAAAGAACGTAGGCCAATTCTGTACAAATTTTATTTCAGATTATCGCCGAACCCTATGTCAGGGACGCTATCCCGAAGATTTCCCCCTTTTATTTCAAGCTTCAAATCAAGCATACGCACCTCAGTTCCCCTATGTTCCCTAGAGAATTTTTCTTTTTCACAGTTACTTCCACATTTCTGCCTCGATCAAATTGCTTCAATAGTTCCTTCTTCGATGGTTTCGATATTTAATCGAATATTTCTCTTTGATCTCAATTCTTTCTCGTATCACCGAAACTAAAGTCATGAATCAGATGCCCACGTAAGCTGAAAAAATATAAGAAGTTTTAGTGGAGAAACGTTTGCTTCCCATGAAGCAATTTCATGTTAAAATGAAAAAAAATATTATGGGTGTTAGAGGCACGCATTGAAATAAGAATGAAAATTAACAACATATGAGTCAATGAGATGAGGAGCAGAGATTTTTACACTGTGTTTGAATCACCTCGGGATGGAATATACGGAAAAATATAAGTATCCCATTTCCAAATCCTCGAAATTAATTCTTTCAGGCATATTTCCTGAAAAAAATTTCCACGCCAATATTTGCAATAAATTCCCATCAGACCGAAAAGCCATTAACCGTCCCACGCGCATCTTTGAGCCGATCATGAAAATGAAATCGTAATTGGGGCTTCAATTCCAGCTTATATATTTCAGAATGTTTGTCAACAGATACCGAATGCTCGCGAAAAAAAGAAGCGGAACCGAAAACGCATTTCGCGAATGTGATATAATGCCCCACGCTGACCTCAAATAATAATTAGGCTCCAGAAAATACCGGCTGAAAAATATCTTTCGTTCACATGAATATTCAGAATGGAAACATTTTCAATTGTATCTTCCGCGGCCCGAAATTGTCCGCTATTGTTTTCTAGTCCATTCACTCCATTTTCGGAGATGAAAAGCCACCAATAAAAAATTTGTGTATTTTTCACTGACCGTGAATAACAATTTTTTGCGGCGGAGAAATTGAATTTCATCCCCGTTTTTGCTGATAGATTTCCGCATTGCAACGGACGCGGGGTTATTACAAAGTTATACGTCCCTTTTATTCGTACGACAGAATTTCAAAAGGCTGATAATGATGTGAAAGATATAATAATTACTTTTGACACTTTCGTGTTCGGCGAAAACTTTAAAAATACGGGTTAGGGAAGTGCATTACGCAGACGCTCTCGAACGCAACTCGAAAATGAAAAATGCAAATCTATAAACTGAATTTATTCGAAAAGTATGGCAGACTTTATTGTGTTTGGTATGTTTTTATAGGTTTTCGGGGTAGCTGAATCTGAAAAAAATACTTAAGAATCGATATCTGCATGCGTTTAGAATTTTACCGTTCAAATGGCATTTTTTCCAAAACTCGAAATTTCAAACTTTCATAATTTCCGTTTGAACAGCCGGAATGAAAAATGAATTGCATATTCTTTTTCAGTCTGTAGGCCCCTTCAATATAAGCACATAAAATGGCCATCTAAAATTTCGAAATTTTAGACGAAAAATGCGTAAGGGGTTGACCCCCCCTAAAACGCTATATTTCAGCTTTTGGCGAAAATTCTGTGGGATCTACAGAAACGGTTATTACTGAAAATTATTAAGTTCGGTTTAATGAATCGATTGACGTAGAAAGAACATCGATTCGTAGCGAACTGCATTACGCAGACGCTCTCAAACGCAACTCGAAAATGAAAAATACAAAATCTATAAACTGAATTTATTCGAAAAGTATAGCAGACTTTATTGTGTTTGGTATGTTTTTATAGGTTTTCGGGGTATCTGAATCTGAAAAACTACTTTAGAATCGATATCTGCAAGCGTTTAGAATTTCACCGTTCAAATGGCATTTTTTCCAAAACTCGAAATTTCAAACTTTCATAATTTCCGTTTGAACAGCCGGAATGAAAAATGAATTGCATATTCTTTTTCAGTCTGTAGTCCCCTTCAATATAAGCACATAAAATGGCCATCTAAAATTTCGAAATTTTGGACGAAAAATGCGTAAGGGGTTGACCCCCCCAAAAACGCTATATTTCAGCTTTTTGCGAAAATTCTGTGGGATCTACAGAAACGGTTATTACTGAAAATTATTAGGTTCGGTCTAATGAATCTATTGACGTAAAAAGAACATCGATTCGTAGCGAACTGCATTACGCAGACGCTCTCGAACGCAACTCGAAAATGAAAAATGCAAAATCTATAAACTGCATTTATTCGAAAAGTATGGCAGACTTTATTGTGTTTGGTATGTTTTTATAGGTTTTCGGGGTAGCTGAATCTGAAAAACTACTTTAGAATCGATATCTGCAAGCGTTTAGAATTTCACCGTTCAAATGGCATTTTTTCCAAACTCGAAATTTCAAACTTTCATAATTTCCGTTTGAACAGCCGGAATGAAAAATGAATTGCATATTCTTTTTCAGTCTGTAGTCCCCTTCAATATAAGCACATAAAATGGCCATCTAAAATTTCGAATTTTGGACGAAAAATGCGTAAGGGGTTGACCCCCCCTAAAACGCTATATTTCAGCTTTTTGCGAAAATTCTGTGGGATGTACAGAAACGGTTATTACTGAAAATTATTAAGTTCGGTCTAATGAATCGATTGACGTAGAAAGAACATCGATTCGTAGCGAACTGCATTACGCAGACGCTCTCGAACGCAACTCGAAAATGAAAAATGCAAAATCTATAAACTGAATTTATTCGAAAAGTATGTCGAGCTTTATTGTGTTTGGTATGTTTTTATAGGTTTTCGGGGTAGTTGAATCTGAAAAAATTACTTTAGAATCGATATCTGCAAGCGTTTAGAATTTCACCCTTCAAATGGCATTTTTTCCAAAACTCGAAGTTTAAAACTTTCATAATTTCCGTTTGAACAGCCGGAATGAAAAATGAATTGCATATTCTTCTTCAGTCTGTAGTCCTCTTCAATATAAGTACATAATTTTGAAATTTCGGACAAAAAACAGGTACTGCTGATCGCTGCTTGCGTGAAAGGCACGCGCTGCACCCCCAGCAGGAACAGCCCTGCTGATTGCCTTCGCTGCTAACATCTCCAGTGAATAATGACGATATTTTAGACTTTTTACCGCCGTGGAAAAATCTCAGTTTACTTTATATCGTTCCGTTTCTTGATACGCAATAAAGTTCCTTTTATCGCATTCCACAAATCAGTTTCCACTCCATTTTTCATTTATTGCCAACTAAAAGTCGCTTGTCCCCATTTCCTGGCTTTCTCTCTTCGATGGTGCTTCTCCCCCCTTGTATTATTTCAAATTAAGTTGGAATACCTCTTTTGTTAACATAATCACAAAGTATTTCTGGGTGCTTCTGCGTTCAATGGCGATCGACTGCCAGAAGATCCATCTGGAGCAGATTATTCACCGATTTAGATACATTCACATTTTGGCAGTTGTTTTCATGACGTTTGGACTTTGAACTCATTGAAATTTTAACACCGATCTATAAAATGGGTAATAAAATAATTCATTATGAATTTTAGGTGCAGTAAAAATATAAGTACCTATTGTTGAATTCCAGCGATAATTACACTCCTTTTACGATCAATATTCAGGTCCATTTCAGCAAAATTGGAAAAAAATCAATCAAAATCTCAAATTACAAAATCAGTTTCATAAGTTTGAAGAACTTGGTCTGGAAAAACTCGATTCGAAATATTTTCTAATGATGGAAATAAAATGTTTCAGCTGCAAGTTATTCCGCACGTTTTTCGAAGTAGTATTCACATAATGATGAGCTTCCGACTTGACATTCTTCCTCGAGTGTTTTTGCCCGTTTTCATAGAAAACTGATCATTAAGTGGAGAGAAAATGCCGAATGGTCGGACGATGATATTTCTCGATTCCGATGAACAGCATCATCTAGAAGCATATGGGAGAACGAGTTTTTGGAGGTCAGACAAAAATATCATCCCGGTTGGAGGGCTGTCACTCAATGACCGTCCCGTCAAATTGCTCTTGATTACGATGCTACAAGAGCTAATTTTTTATCGTCAAGAGAATGTACGCAATTCTACGGGATAAGCACTAATATGCAGTTCAGTATAATAATTATGAGCAACAGAGCAAAGCCGATGGACGCAATGGCTTCTGCCACGCCCACGTCCTTTAGTTTTCTCCGCCTCTGGACAGTGGGGAGATCGTGATGGGTACGAAATTTTAGACATGCAAGGATCTGGGGAAATTTGGCAGACGTCGATTATTGCAGAATTCCCAAATCGCCCACAGATGATGAGAAAGACGCCGCCGTTACTTCCCGAAGATTGCCCCCCATCCAAAGATTTTGGTTAGTTTCATTTTCTACATACCCGAATTTTTCTCATCATGCTCTCCGTACAATTCTTCGGATATCGCAGCATCGAATGAAAAATACTGTGATCATTCTCGATTGCCAGACTGACCCAAAGAATAAATATGAATTTTGTGTTCCTACTCGGCACACATGAGAGCTCTAACGCTCTCCTAATGTAAAGGGTTTTTCAATAAGAGGTATTATTTTGATATTCGAAGAAAATGCCATTTTTCAATATAAATGTTCGGATGTTTATTTCATTATAAAGAAGAAGCTATGCCGTTAATAGTGGAAAATAACATTGGGCAAATGACCACCACGACCACGCTTACAGGACCATATCCTTTCAATGAAATTTTCCATAACCGAATCGCAAAGTGGCTGCCCTATGTCCTCGATAGCCTCACGAATTCTATCTTTGAGGTCTTGAATCGACGCTAGGCTATTGGCGTAGACCTTATCTTTCACGTGGCCCCAAAGGAAGAAGTCGCAAGGTGTTAAATCACAAGATCTCGGTGGCCAATTGTGATCACCTCTTCGAGAGATAACACGGTCCGGAAACTTTTCTCGCAAAAGATCAATGTTTTCGTTGTTGATGATCTGCCGGCTTGAGTTCTTGTGTTAACTGAACTTTATAAGCCTTAAGACCCAAATCTTCTTGCAAAATACGGTGTAATGACGTTTTTGGAATGCCTAATTCCAAAGAACGACAAGGAATGGGCGAACATGGGTTTTCTTCAACACTTTCGATTATAGCAGCAATATTCTCGGCTGTTCTTGAGCGACGTGCACGGGTTTTATTCTTCACATCACTTACTTGTCCCAACAACTCGAATTTTTCAACCAATTTCTTTATTGCTGTCCGATAAGGTGCTTCACGACGACCCGAAAATGTTCGAGTTTTACGAACCGTCTCTTCCAAATTTTCACCATTTTTATAGTGAATTTTACTAATTTCAATGCGTCCTTGAAGCGTGTATCGTTCCATTTTTAAAAATGGCGTAGTTTGTACTCGTCAAATGTCAAATAATTACAGCTTCAAACGTGACATCTACCGAAATAACGGGCTATTCAAAAAAACACATCTTATTGGAAAACCCTTCACATCAGTGAGAACAGACTCAAGCAACTCAAGACTCAGCATATTAAAATTTTAATTCTGCTTCAATTCTTCACAAATCCGCTGCAAAGATATCCGAATAAATTCAAGAATGAAGCCTGGGGAGTGATTCTTGAAAAATGTGTTCGCGATTCGACAATTGTCGACCAACTTCCCTACTAAGTTGGTCGACATTTGTCTATTCGCGAACACGACATAATTCGAACCCGCATGAGAAAAAATCTAAGAGGCTCAAATCGCATGGTCTTGGTGGCCAAATAACTTCAGGTAGAATTGATTTCACCCTCATTCATGCAGAATGTAGATGTAATATCCCTATTTGGGGGTTTATAAAATTCCTCCGAATCTGTTGTCTTACAAACGGCCGTTCGTGTTGCATCGACGCGCGAAAAAACTACGTCATTGTTTTCTCGGAATTTTTTTTTCGAGGCGATGTCGTTACGGAACACGAGATCATAAAATATTGATATGAATATGGAAACAACATTTCTACATCTACAATTTTTCGATGTAAATGTCAAAGTGTATACCGAACGGAGTGTAGAGGCTTTGCGTTCTAAAATTAATTGCCGTAATATATCTAATCGATTCTCTTCTTCACAAAGCCATTTCCATACAGATTTGCCATGAGTAACAGCTTGAGGCCGAAATAGCATTTATGTTGCTTCATCGATAGCATTTCAACTGATAAATATACCTGAGAATGAATCATAGTTTCTCGAGAGCGTTAATAATTCCTAATTTTCCCTATTGTATTCGATCTTACATTCATTGCACATTTCAAAAGATATGAGGAATAAGGATCTGTGTGATGCGATCACGGTGTTAAGAATCGCTTTCAAGGTATCCCGAAAGTTGAAAGATATTATAAGGAGAGTTCGTTCCATTAAGTTGGAACAAGAATTGAAGTCAAACGACACCACTTAAGAGAGTTAAAGGAAACGATAGGGAGACATTAATGCAAATGCGTGCCAGCAGTTTTCATAAAGCTTCCAGGAGATTAAGGAGGGTACTGTCAGAGCACATAAGCGTATTCGGATGTTCTCCTCTTTTGAGAACGATAACATATTTTATATTTTGAGATATGCAGGCAGTTATTCTCATTTGTTATTCTTTTTCGAATGTCCTCGAAGCTACAAGTGCCTTCGATGTCAAATTTCGTATTCAGTTGAGGCTTTTCCATCTTCGGATTCAAATTAAACAAAGTGCTCGCGGAAAATCATCAATATTTGGTGATATCAATAGTTTTATCACTCTGTATGGGCTTTGTAGGTATCTAATTCGCATGGACTTGCCGAAAAGGCACAATGAAAGTCTAACGGTGTCCAGTCGCACTATTTTGATGGCCAGGTCGCTCAGTTCAGAGTCTGAATTGATAATATTCTGGAAATTATTCAAAAAATTAAATGTGCAAAAAATGAATAATTACAAAAAGTAAATTCTATGGTTCTGATGATGCGATTCTCTTGAAATTTTGCATGAACTTTAAGTATATCAGTCTTGATTCACAAAATAAAATTCACTTGAATGGGATATCCTGTTATGGAAATATAGGGATTCTTCTTTTCAATATTCCAATTGAGTTTTCTATGGTTCTGTTAACACTATGGCCACAAAATTCTGCATGAACATTCAGTGTATCAATCTTCATTCATAAAATAAATTTCATTCGAATCAAATATTTTTTTATGGAAATATGAAGTTTCTTCTTTTCAATATTCCAATTGAATTTAATATAGTTATGTTTACACTATGGCCACTAAATTTTGCATGAAGCTTATTATGGAAATCTTGCATATGGCCGCAACATTTCATTTCGATGGGTTTCGTTTTGTCTGAGATTTTAAGGAACAAACATTTTAAATGGCCATATTTAATGGAACATTTGGGAACCGAACCCACCCTGAAAATTTTAAGTTTCTAGGATAATTCCTTCGAAAGTTATTGTGCTAACGAACGGACCGCCAATTCGTCATCAGAGATTAGTAGAGTAGAGTAGAACCCTATCGTTTGAAACCATTTTCGGCAAAAAATTCGAAAATAATAGAAATTTGGGCACTCGTTTAAGGAGAACGAACGCTCAAAAAGAGAATTTTGTCCACTGTGACAGTCACTATTGGACGTTAGCGGCCAATATAACCAGAGGAAGTAGCTTCTTCCTTATTAGAAACAATAATACCCGAAGAGGTTCGTAACGTTCATTCAACATGGAGATTAGCATTATTACCTTATGGAACCTTATGCTCGTTCTCACTTTTACAAACTGTCGGTATTGCCTATTGTAAATTGATACATCACAGGTGTAAACTGAACAATAGTATTAAAGTCCACGCGTATTGAATTTTATTTCCTGTTATATATGCAGTTATAGATTTTATTGCACGTGAAGTATTGCTAACACACAATGTAAAAGGTAATAAATAATCGGCGCTATTACTCAAGATTGGATATTAGGGCTAGTGGATCATAACCAAGAAGGGCACTCCATTCATTGAAATGGATTTTATTCCTTTTACTATAAAAGACACGACCTGGGAGGATAATTAACTGGACCATTTCTTCAGATAATTTCATAGGCAAATTTTGTTTTCAATCGATTGTTGTGATGGTTCTGTTGCAGATGACACTGTCTTGTTGAAACCAGATATCCTACATATTATTCTCAACAACGGGAGAAAACATTTCCATTGTTGAAAACGACATGAAACTGAAAGATTTGGATTTTATATTTTCTAAATTTTTCCTAATTTTTTTCAGCATGCACATTTGAGCCCTGATTTTGATGAAACAACAATTTCTGAACGTTGTTGAAGAGCGTTTTTTTTCAAGATCAAAAGGCATCACCTACTGAACACCAATGACATAAGAAATGTCAAAAAATAATACTCAGTGTTATCATTAAAAACATTTCAAGTTGTCGATTGAAATATATTCTGGGAGGATTCTGCATTTCTAAAAAACTTTATAGATTTTCACTACCAGCGGAGATCATATGATGAACTGGAACAACACAAAGAACCTAATGACAGAGCCTGATAATTATAAAAGGAAAATTGGGAATCCACATGTATTTTGTTAGATGAAGTAGATAATTTGGTCAATTGCTTTGTTGGAATAGATCGCATTTGGATTGATTTATTGAAGAAAGAAATGACATCAGGAAATTTCAAAATTAAATAAATCAACATCTCTATGTGTTGACAACTTTCAATGTCAATTAGACTGCGAATGAAAAAACACACAATTCTGAAGATTTTACAAGTTTGTTGAAGAAGGCGTCTGATATAGACACCGAAACGTTACATTATCCTTTTAATTTATTCCTTTTTCAGTTTTACTGTCAGGCAACAATTTTTTCCAAAATTAATTTGCTCCTGACAAATAAGTGCAAAGATTTTCGCAGGAGCACTTCATCTTAATTGAAATTTTCTCATTAATTTCTGTTTCAGAGACTGGGAGTGAAACCCTAAAATATTTTTCAGTAATGCAGAATCCTCCCAGAATATATTTCAATCGATAACAATTTCTAATCGTTGTTGAAACGTGTATTTTTCTTTGATCAAAAGGCATCACCCACTGAACATCAATGATATAAGAATTGTAAAAAAATAATACGCAGTGCTACCATTACAACCATTTCAAACTGTATCATAGCTTAAGGAAAATATAAAGTTATTGTTATACAAAATTGTCATTTCCGAAATGAAAAAATAGCGCGTGAAATTATTCACCGCGAAACGGAGAAAAAATAAAAAATTCTATCCCAAGACATCCCTGAGGAATCGTTCGGCAAAGAACACGGTCGTGGGATCTGCATACAAGCCGACCCATACTGATCTACAGGTTCCAATATTAGGCAATAAAAATATTGTTTATTCCTTATTCATGAAACAAAATGGTCGGTCACTTTAGGCCGTTCAACTCTTATTTGAGCAGACCGCCGAGTCGCAAGGCCGTACACCGAGCAACCAGTCTTCTGTGCCGGCATTCCATCGGCAGGCCTGTGAGCCCTACCACACTAATCAGGAAACATAAATAATCGTGTCAAATTTACTCTAAAATACTCCCATTTCACACTCCGTTGTAATTTCCCCCCCACCCCTCTCTCTCTCTCACCAATTCGCCGTGGATTTAAATTGAATGTAGATGCGAGTCACGAATTTTTTCAATCGATAAATCAATCGAATAAACATTTATATTGATTCAATTTATCAAATTACGTTATAATATTCTCTGGCCAGAAACGTTTTCACAGCATCCCAGACGCCGCAGCTTATCGGTAAATGCGGTCCATTCGTTCATTTTTATAAAATCACCCGGTTGGCCATGGAACTCTGAAACATTTCACACGGTATAGAAAATTGAGAAGTTAGAGCATTTTTTTCTGTCAAATAACTCGTTCTCAAATATTTGGATCAAATTGTTAAACCTTTTTTTTGATAATTAAAATACAGTGGAACTTCTCAATAACGAACTCCTGTATAACGAATTTCGTACAAGACATTGCACCTTGAATCCAAATTCCAGGTTAAAAACACCTCTTAAACGAAGTAAATTATCTCTATAACGAAATATTCAAAGAACATCACTCTTTGAATGGGTATAGGTAAAAAGTTATAAGGGTGGGTTTTTTCCGAAATTTTTCCGGACGTACGTAATAAATCCCGAAGTTAAACTAAATCATTACGGCGGGCAGAAAGACCCTTCTGAAACAGTTTTAAATACACCCTTGGCTGTTTGGTTTCAATCTAACCATTACGCTAGTGTGAAAAGTCGTGCGAAAATGTCTAAAAGCAGGTGCTCAAGTTATGCTCAGTTGCAGGAACGTCCATTAAAATTTAAAGGTCCATTAAACCCTTAATCCTCCATTAGTTCCTTGTAATAATGGAGGATTAAGAGTTTAATGGACCTTTAAATTTTAATGGACGTTCCTGCAACTGACACTAGAATGATAAACTTAAATTTATCAGTGGAGTCGACAGCCACATTGCCGACTATAGAAACAAATTTGCTGTATAACGAAATTTCTTTATAACGAATTTTTTTGCGGATTTAGCACTTTCGTTAGAGGGAAGTCCCACTGTATTTAAAAAATCCTGACGAGAAGTCACCAAACCGAAAGTTAGACATTTGGGCAAAACTACGTTACGCTGTTCACATAAAAACAAGCGTTTTTTTTCAATTCACAGTAATATTACAGTGATTTCAAATGAATTGATATCCTGTTATATACATACATAATTTAAACTACATTGATGTAAAACGTGAATAATCTGTCAGATTTTCATCAGAAAGCAATACATGTGTCAAATTCAAAGCGAATGAAGTATAAATAAATAAAAATATTTAAAATCGATAATCGTAACCGCCAAACAGATAACAGGGATGATTTAAATCACGAATTTTTGTCGGAGAGGGGTTGCCGTGAAGCCATTACAAAGTTAGATGGCTAGATGGTTAATGGTTCCGAATTTTTAATAAATTCCAGCAAGATTGAAAAGGACAATTCATTAGGAGCTCATAAAAGATCTTGAATTTTAACTCTTTTGTGCCATGAATTCTGACGTAATTGGCGTTGTCAGCCCTGAATATTAAGAAATGAATTACACCAGATAAGAGCGGAGAGTCGAGTCCCCTCTGAATGGTTATTTTGGTATTATGGTTTCCACCCCCTTTCAGAATACCAAAATCGCAATTTCCCTTTCATTGAATTAGAGCCGTTGAAGCATTTTAGTACCCCATTCATGATATTTTCATTCCGCGAGATGGAGGACTAGCAAAAACACGCATTACCAAATTTCATTTTAAACGTGGAAAATATTTTTCACCGACCTTAAGTCCTCTCACAATGAAACCTGAAGAAGTTGATCCTTCCAGGTATATTAAAATTCATCAGGGTAAAATATGCCCTTTTCGATGTTCCCATCTCTTGGGCCAAAACCACCCTCACGTTTTACGTTATCACGCTTTACCGTGACGGTTTTTATCACTTTTATTGCGACAGTTACATTTTCGCTGCGAAAGTTCTTCAAACTTGCACGTTTCTCAAAGGAAACGATCGAATTCGATGGGGGATACTGCAGAAATTATAATTATTGTTTAAGAAAAGCATCATCTTCAATTTCATGAATTTTTGATAACCTGGTTCTAGTTGAGAGGGTTAAAAGAAGGTTAGAGAAGTCGCAAGTTTGTAGCAATGGAAGTTATATCGCAGATGTAATGGTATCGACATTCTACCAGCAAAAGCAAGAATTTCTAATGGGTGTTGTAGGATTGGTTCAACTCCAGGTTCTGCGGAAATGAGTTATGGAACCTTTCATGCAACATTACCATACTACTTCAGTATTCATAAGACCAGAAATGCAGGAGAAAATAACCATGACAAAGATATCGACATTGAACTCGGCGCTTTTTTGGTAAAGACACCTACATTGTTGACTTCTCATATAATATCAAACACTATCGATACCCTTCAATTATTGCAATCTATAATTTCTCTGCCACACTTTTTTTGAGAGACGCATGACAAATGAAGAGTAATAACAGTTGTTTAGAAGAAAAGCTGAGAACAATTTCTCGCTATTATCTGAAATAACAGTTATTACATTCAATAATTCATGGAAATGCTAAATAGAGCTTCATTAATGTACCTGTTTATATGCAACAAACTGTATTGATAAAGACTTTAATAGCGATTAAATTTTTAAAATATAACCGCACCAACTAAGACGATTCGATACGTTCAAACGAACGCTTATATGTACATATATTAGTTTCGCGAAATTAATTAACTGAACAAGAAAAAACCAAACTGATTGATGCGGCAAAACTGATTCTCTACGCCATAAGATATGAAAAGCAACACGAGAAGTAATTTTTGAACTTTTATTGATGAATGTACACGCAGCTACGTATCACGCCAGTTACCCATAATGAGTATGACCATTCCTGATTCCAATGCTTAATTGAAGGAACATTCGCAATTATATTACTTGCATTCGAAACTCCTGCAAGATCACATCTAGACAGGTTAATTGATACCAAAAATATGGTCATTAATTTACATTCTTTCGCGGCTAGACATCAGAGGAGGCGCGGGGTTCCGCAGGGTTCCCGTCTGGGATCTTTTCTCTTCTCTATCATGCAGAAATTACGCCAAAAGGGGGGAGTGATACATAAAGAATTTTCGACTTCTCGGCAAGAAATTCAATGTGTTGGATATGTGTGTGTTCGTGTTAACACAAAACGAAGAGTGTCACAAAATGAATTATTACTTAATTCTTCCATAATGCCCATATTTCATTAGATCCTGTTATTTGTCGAGCCAAACATGGCGAAACTCATAATACGGTTGAAGAAATTGTTATTAATAAAATGAACGAAGCACATAATAACGTTAGGTCCGTACTTGGGATGTACTGCACTGTCTTATCCTTGTTCATTACCTCAGTTTGCGGTAAAGCATTTAACAGTACCGTTAACTGATACTATATATCGATAGATGGAGCTGAACAGGCAAGAATTCGAAACATAGAATGCATTACGCTTATTTTGCAGTATCGGGTTGCATAATTAGTTACCGAAGAATGCTCTATATGAATACACTGTTTCTAACCTCGACAGTTTTGCATACATATTCAACATTTGGAACAGAAATAACTACAGTCATTATCCCACAACATTCGTTCAATTATGTATGATTTCTCGAAGGAAAAATACAGAATAATTGATAGCTATTACCGTGATTTGTCGCCAAGATCATTCTCATTAACATATTATATCGCGAATGTAGAAAAGTCTAACTCGATAGATCATTCTATATTATAACGTGCATGATATATTAGAAGAATTATTGATCTCTACTATTATATCAACTTTTAATGTTTTGATACAGTGAAAAATCACTTTATTGTTATCTTTTTATGCTTGCAAACTTGAATATTGACATTCAGTGCTTTGTCGTCGTATTCTTCAGTTTTTCGCGTCTCATCAGAAGCCCTCGTGTCAAATCAAGCTCGTGACTTTTCAAGCTGTTAAATCACGATTGAAAATACGAAAAATATGAATGCGAATAATTCGTAATCTCTGAATTTAACGCTAATCTTATGGACACCTGTATATAGATCTATACGCTAATCACAATGCAGAGTACGACATGAATAATAAATAGGGAACATTCTCTCCGATGTGCAGACTAAAATCAGAGTTCACTAGAGAAACTTCAGTGGGTACGTTAAACTGCAGAATCCCATGGTTTATTAATTAAATTTAGCGAAATGGAATTATTGTTGGCTCTGTATAATTGAATCAAATCCCTTACCCATAGTTGTTTCCAGTTGTTTGGTGCCAAGGATTATATGACACCATAAGGATCAGAACAGATAAAGGTATAAATTCAAGTGGTGTTATTTGTTGAAATCTTTTCCAGATTAACGCTACACTGAAGCAGTAGTTGGCCAATATTCACATCGAGTGAAAACCACGTTGTTAATACTGTTAAAATAATACGAAGAGAATTGGTATTTTTCTCAGTTAAGAAGACCAAATTTTCTTGAGTTGATAAGTCAAGGAAATGTCGCGACAACGCGTGCTACCGGACATACATTAACTCCCGAAAATTATGCCCTGATGGGAAACCCTCAGGGAATATTAATGGTCCCCGAATTTCTGGAGAAAATGAGTGAAAATCAAATCGTTCTGAGGAAATGATGCATGAACCTGTTTCGACCATACAATGTTGTATAACAAACAATTTCAATGAACTATCGAATTTTAAATTGGGTATTTTTAATTACCCTTTATGCCGATGACTGAATATGAGCCAATTTTAATCAAAATTCTTTTTGAAATATGATTAATTTTGGTTAACGGACGAATACTGTCAAATGCAGGAACCAGTGATGTAATACAAAACGCTGGAAATTTTAAATAAAGGTTTATTATTCCTATTTATAATTGGCCGGTTCTCTGTATTCGACGATTATGTTTACTGATATTTTCCATATTTTTCCCACGAAAAATATAACGTTCGGTGAAACGGGACCGCGACATTCAAGTTAGACATTTTTTCCAATGATACACTTTCATAAGAACCTTGAGGAAGATAATTTTAAATTAAAATGAAGGGAACAATGCTTCGTTAGGAAAACCACGGAAGAATAAGAGCCTAAAACCGAATCTCTAATCATATAAATTTCCCCGATATAGTGGAGGAAATATCTGGTTAGATTTGAGTGACGATTTTCATACCGGGGAAAAGCGCCATTTCCCTGGATGCATATTTCAGTATTTGGCGGCAGGGCACCAGGAAAAACTTGAATGTTTATGTGTGCCTGGAATACATTCAAGAAAATATATTTCCTGGCCTGGTGTATCGTCCTTTTTCGAAGCCCGTACCGAGCTTAATTCACTGAATAATTTTCCAATGAATAAACTCTATCAAGAAGTATTTCGCCAATGAAGTCGACTGTAGCATTCCCGATAGCCGAATTCGTTTTTATTGCTTACATTTTTTCACTTTAATCAGATAGCACCGTTTGGCCTGAGTTGCACGGGCTTTGCATATTGCTCTTATCGTATTGGACATAAATTACACTGCTCCACATGAATTAGGGATATTCACATAAATTGCAAAAATATATAGTTTACATGAGATTTTTGTGAAGTAAAATCATAACAATACGAGTTCAAGTTGCAGGAAATAAAATTACAGTGGAACTTCCCTATAACGAACGTCTGTATAACGAATTTCTCTGTTTAACGAATTTCGTACAAGACATTGCACCTTGAATACAAATTCCATGTTAAAAGAACCCTCTTAAACGAAGTAAATTTTCTCTATAACGCAATATTCAAAGAACATCACTCTTTGAATGGGTATTGGTAAGAAGGTATAAGGGTGGGGTTTTCCCGAAATTTTTCTGGACGTACGTAATAAATCCCGACCTTAAACTAAATCATTACGGCGGGCAGAGAGATCCTTCTGAAACAGTTTCAAATTCACCCCTGGCTGTTTGGTTTCAATCTAACCATTACGCTAGTGTGAAAAGTTGTGCAAAAATGTCTAAAAGCAAGTGCTCAAGTTTGAATGATAACCTTAAATTTATCAGTGAAGTCGACCGCGACATTGCCGACTATAGAAACAAAATTTCTGTAATTTTAGCCGGTAGGTCTGCAGCGTATACAGGGTGGTTAAGAAAAATCGAGTAAAATAACGAAATTTTATTCACAGGGAGAATATTTTGATAGCTATATGTTTGACATTACTCTTGATAATGTGCTATGAAAAGCCCTATATTTGAATATACTGGGCATGATTTTTTGCATAATCTTAATCTTTTGAGATTAACTAACGTCGAATACGAAGGTTCTTTTTTATTTCATTGAATTCATTGTCTGATGTTCGTAACGAATTAAAAAAGAGCGTAAACAGAAGGACCTTTTCAGGTGGAACGCCGAATATGACGAGAATAAACACAATAAATATCACTTTTGAATAATGCGCGAAATCTGTGCCGGTGTCGGTTAATAGGGGCGATATAACTTAGCTTATGTCGAATACGTAAATGCCTCAGTTATGTATGAGCCATTGTAATGATACATGAGAATTTAAGTCAGGCTTTATCTGAACAATATTTCATGGCGAATTATCTTCGCCGCAATTCTACAGCACCACGCGTAGAAGCCGCGTTTGATTGGTTATTTCCAAATGAACAAGCTCGATGATGGAGTGTCAAACAATTTTTTCAGCCCCTAGCTCTTCAATAACCGGATTCATAATCTGTATTTTTCCATTTTCGAGCCCAACCGAGGGAATTTTCGGTTCTAGAGATAAGCGAGACTTTAACAAGCTGCGCTGAAAATATCCTAGTTAATTAATTTTCGTTCATATATTATTGAGGTTATACAGGGTGTTTCCTAAACATGCGGCAAAATTCAGGGGATTGTTCCTCGGACTATTCTAAGAATATTTTGTCCTTTGATGATTTTTGAAAAACGTCTTTGTTTCGAAGATACAGGGGAAACAAAATTTTAGATAATAATATTTTATTATGAAAAATTACATGAAAATTTAACTTAACCTACAAATACTGTTGAAAATGACCACCTGTAGCCAAAAAAACGAATTCAAATGAAAACCGTGTTTAATCTGTATTCCTTTACCATCTGAACTTATCAATTTTAAGTCAAAAAACTGGCCGTTTTTAGTAATTGGAATGTTGTTAAACAAATTCAAAAATAAATTGTATCTACTTAGTAAACACAATGCGGTACGCATTTTTATTTAAACTATTATTAATTTTAAAAATATGAAAAATGTTATTCGCCCTGTATCTTCGAAACAAAGAGGTTTTTCAAAAATCATCAAAGGACAAAACATGCTTAAAATAGTCCAAAGAACAACCCCCCTTTAGGAAACACCACGTATATTTATATACAGTGAAACTTCCCTATAAGAAACGTCTGTATAACGAATTTCGTACGAGACATTGCACCTTGAATCCAAATTCCATGTTAAAAACACCCTCTAAAACGAAGTAAATTCTCTCTATAACGAAATATCCAAAATAAATCACTCTTTGAATGGGTATTGGTAAAAAGGTATTAGGGTGGGTTTCTTTCGAAAATTTTCAGTTGAACGAAAGAAATTAAAATGACTGGAATAGCTCAAATAATATACCTATCGATAAATGTTCAAGTCAACAAATAGCTAATTGTTTTCCCATTTATACACAGTCAATTGGTGTAACTAAATCTGCCATTTAGTCTGGTCTATTCGAACTTGAACAAAGCGATTCCTGTAGTTGCATACGACTAAAAAAACGCTGCGTGATAGGTTACGCCGATAGTATGGATTAACCGTTTCAATAAAGTGGTATTTAGCGCGATTACTCTACTTAGGCAGCTTAAGTATTTGAATATATCGATCGCGTCGAGAGGAATTACCATATAGCAGCAGACCTAGCTCACTCAACGTAGCAATAGAATTTCCGTGTAATTTGCCATAAATATAAATATTCCCTGCAATCAGAATATCATTCCCGAAAATCCATTAGGAGAGCGAGAGATAAATAAATGGTTGAATTCTCCATTGAACCGAGAGTAATCTTTGCCTTTCAATGAAGTAACCGTTGCCGCGATATATAGGCAAGTTGAGGGAGAAATTTCCTGAGAAGATTTTTCAATTGACGACAGTTTATCAGAATTTAATAGTCTCTCATTCCTCGCGCCATTCGGGAAAAATCAGATCTTGACTTTATTGTATTCATTTTCCTTTGAGGAAAGGAAGAGGAGAAACTAATAATGAACCATCCACTATAGCATCTTCGGATGCTTTCCGCGTGAATGCACCTTTCAATTCTAAGAATTTTGTTCATTAACACGCTTATATAAACTCGATTGGCATCGTTATTTCTCTCAGAAAATAACAAGGAATTCCAATAAGATTTGTTCTGAAAAGCAGCTTCACGAATTGAAAAAAACAAACTCTTCAAAATTCGCAATCAAAATTAATAAATTCGTTGAACTATCAATGAAATACGAACTTGCTTTTCGCGTGAATGAACCTTTTAATCCCAAGAACTTTGTTCATTTGCACGCTCATATAAACTTCGGAATTTTGAAAAGATGATTCGAGAAAAATTGCTATACCATATTGAACAAAAACGAACTTTTTCATACCTCGCATTTCAAAAAAATATATATTCGTCGAACTATCAATGAACTTTGAACTGTAGCTGCTAATCCTAGGAATTTTGTTCATTTGCACGCTCATGTAAACTTGATTTGTATAGTTAATATAAATTAGTTCATTGAACTATCAATGAACTATAAACCATAGTTTCTTCCTATGCTTTTCACGTGAATGCGCGAACAGAAACGAGCTATACCATATATTGCATCTAAAAGGAATATATTCATTGAACTATTAATGAACTACAGAATCTGACGAGAAGAGCTTTATCATAATTCGTTGAACTATCAATGAACTGTGAACTGTAGTTTCTATTCCTAAGAATTTTGTTCATTTACACGCTCATATAAACTTGATTTTTATCGTTATTATGAATAAGTTCATTGAACTATCAATGAACTATGAACTAAAGTTTCTTCCTATGCTTTTCAAGTGAATGCGCGAACAGAAACGAGCTATACCATATATTGCATCTAAAAGGAATATATTCATTGAACTATTAATGAACTACAGAATCTGACGAGAAGAGCTTTATCATAATTCGTTGAACTATCAATGAACTGTGAACTGTAGCTTCTAATACTAAGAATTTTGTTCATTTACACGCTCATATAAACTTGATTTGTATCGTTATTATAAATAAGTTCATTGAACTATCAATGAACTATGAACTATAGTTTCTTTTTATGCCTTTTACTAGAATGCGCGAACAGAACATAGGATCTGAAGAAAAAAGGAACTGTTGATGAACTATAGAACCGAATGCACCTCCCTATCGTGGAGTATCTCGTTCGTTGAAACGCCAAAATGAACTTGACTTATATCGTTCTATCCTTGAAAATTGTTGTGGAAAATCAATGAGATAAGTTGTCGGAAGAGGAACGAACTATTTCATACTTCCCATCCGAAATGAATAGATTCGTTACGAACAAATGATTTCATTAAAAATTGCCAAAGGTCTGGAGTAACTCACCGTGTAATCTATAATGCATTTGGCGGGACTCCAGAACCGCAATATCATCATTTAAGAGTGAACATAACAAAAGGTAGTATTTGAATATGAACCGGATGAACATCTCGTTTTCCGTTTCTTGGTTTTGCCCTACGACAATTTTGCTGAAACAGGGAATACATAATACTTTCAACTTTGTTCGAGTTTCGGAGGTTTACAACAACCGCAAAATGCCATTCTGGCTTCAACTGGAATATTAATGAAAAATCAACAAACCGAAAAGAAGTTACGGGGGCAACGACGTTAATTGATTGACAATTTTTTCCGAACAAACGATAGGATAGTTTTTTCTCCTTGAATTGATGTTTGAACGAATAATGTGATCGCAAGATGTATGTTCAGGTCTTGAATTTATCCAGGAGCTGAAGAATCTTCCACCATTTTGTCTCAATGTAAATATCAAATAAGTTCCAAAAATGTTCCTTTTTTCTGGACTGCTCTCAGACAATGCTGTTTATTGGACCAATACAGTAACAGTACATTAAATAATGGGTGTTTTACATGACGATCGGTTTCAAAAGGATCCCACTGTATGACTGTTAGATTATAACAGCTGCTCCATTACACTCATGCCAGTAATTCCACTCAAGGGTCATAATTCTTCATCACCTCATTTCACCAGATGATCAGAACTATTTGTCCTCTGCATCGAAGTGGTGGGTAAACTTAGAAGTAAGATGTATCGTTTGAAGTAATGAGCCCTTAGGGACAAGTTGAATCGCACAGGCCCACAGGGACAGGCAAGGATCGATTGGGAAGTCTACGAAACAAACAATTGAATTTACAGTACCACGAGTATGACTGCCATTTGTTATCCTGCATTATGCTACAACTAGGCTTCATTATTGTTATAGCAGCAGAAGGGGAACGTTTACATGCATCCATTCCAGAGTTTGGTGACTGGTTTCCGCGAGTTGAACTATCTGAGCCCTGATTAGTTTACCCTCTGGACCTATTGGAAGGCTTCCAATAACCAGGTGCTCCAGAGTTTTCTTCCATTTCCCAGAGAATCTTCACACAGGTGTGAAATGCTAAGAAAATTAGCCTGTTTATATTTCGCAACAGCAGAAAACCTTATTTTGTAGCATCAAATATCTTGTGGAGTTTTTTGGCAATGAAGTCTTTCTCACTTTTTGTAGCGGTTCCTCCAGATGCCACATATATTTCAGGACTCTTTGCTAGCGAGACTGATGTTGCATCAAAAACTAGATCACATTATCGTGAAGCTAGACATCTTTGGAAGCTTTGAGAGTCACCTTAGAGACTATCGTTTCAGCAGAAGACTAAAATGAGTTTAGAGTATCCTAGATCAAGAAAAATAAGGTCTTTTTAACCTGGGTTCCCGGCCATCCGGGAATCAAAGGAAACGAAGAATCCAATACACTTACCAAAGAGGGCGCACGAATGTCACTCATTGGCCCAGAACCCTTCTGTGGTATAGGCAAATGTACCTATAAGAAGGAGTTTCTGGAGAAGGAGAAAGCCAAGAGGGAAAAACTCTGGCGGAATCTCCCAGGGATGGATCATTCCATTAAGTTCCTTCAGAACTTTGAAACAGCAAGATCCAAAAGATATCTGGATCTTGGTAAGAAACAATTACACCTCCTCACTGGCTTGCTTACAGGATACTGTCGCCTAAGGAAGCACCTGTTGAGGATGTCATTGTCGGACACTGACGAGTGTAGGTTCTGTGGGGAGGTGGAAGAAATCCCATTCACCTAGGGAAAGAATGCCTTCGGCGAGAAACTTGTAAGAGTGAGGAACTAGCCTTTTGAAGCCTTCCCAGAAACTGGATTTCATTAGATCTCTTTAACTGGAAGGCGAGCTGTGAAAGATGTGGTCAGAACAGCTCTGTGAGTGGGCACAATAGACCTTGAGGCCGCAGTGAACTGTTACCCCTTTAAAACTATCGACTATCCTAGATCTAGTTCTTGGGTGTAAAATAACTAGTCCAAGAGACTCGTATAAGTCTTCCATCGATACATTTGTATTCCTCGAAGGAAAATTTTTCAAGGATCAGAACTCCATGTAATTCGCGGATAGCCTTCGTACATAATGCCATGAGGGGACAACTACAGATATCGAACTGCGAAAAAAGTGTTCATATCTCTGGTCTGGAGCCATGACAGACAGCATACGGCTCATTAACATTCGTGATCAACACACCATACGATCTGGTTTTAGCCTCATATCAATTGATAAAGCGGGGTGCTATCAATTCGAAATGTACTTCACATCTTATGTAAAAAACTCGAAAATTCAATCTCTTCAGGATACCTGCATATGATTGCTACAAGCGAATAGCATTACGCTATCTCCTAAGTCCATTAATCCCATCAGCAGAGAGAGTGGCGCTCTCGTCTGCCAAAACACATAAACAGTGGCGTGCTAAGTAACATAATCAGAGGAACTATCGAATAACCTTTCGGGAGTGGTAGCTGTTACAATGGTTCAACTGATAACATCTTGCGGGATACTTAGTGTGAACGTCATAAACTTCAATATAAACGCAACGATTCAACTGAAAACTCGGCAGAAAGGAGAACCTGAGGACAGTTTTGAAACAGGAAGTTCAGTCCCTTAAATCATCTTGAAAAAATGTGAATCGCTATTATAATTGTTGAGAAGCAACTGAAACCTAAGAAGCAAATGTAAATGTCACTATAACTCATAAATATCACAAGGGTGACAAACGAGACCGTTTACAACAATTAACGAACGGTTCAGTTTGTAAATATTTCCTGTGAATGTGCGAAAATGGGCAAAAACTACCGCTTAACATGATGGGTTAGCTTCAGATATTATGGTTCTGTTTTCAAAACAATGGAACTGCCGACTGCAATAAGTATTATGGTTTCCCTAATGACTCCAAACAACGATTCTCGAACGGTTATTAGCGAACAGAATGGTTCTGTTTTCAAAACAATACTTAAACTGCGGAATTAAACAAGTATCATGGTTCCCTGAATGACACGAAGATAAGAGTTTCGATGAATGACTCCAATGATACGATTCTGGAACGGTTTTGGGTGTTTGAATTGCCGCGTTACATGAATAATTTTGACGAACGGTTCGTGAACGGTTCCTGAATGGTTATAAAGGGGTTTCCCATAGAGGTTGTATTCTGAATAGCCCGCTATTTCGGTAGATGTCACGTTTGAAGCTGTCATTTTTTGACATTTACAAGTAGAAACTACGCCATTAATTAAAATGGAACGATACACGCTTCAAGAACGCTTTGAAAGTATTAAAATTCACTATAGAAATGGTGAAAATTTGGCAGAGACTTTTGGTGAAACTCGAACATTTTTGGGTTGTCATGAAGCACCTTGTCGGACCGCAATAAAGAAATTGGTGGAAAAATTCGAGCTGTTGGGACAAGTTGGTCATGTGGAGAATAAAACCCGTGCACGTCGCTCAAAAACAGCCGAGAATATTGTCATTGTACCTTACTTTTTCGAAAATGAGGTTGGTGCAACAGTTACGGTGAATGTATTGAGCTTTCGAGAAATTATTTATGATTTTTTTGTCCGAAAACCTATAGTATTGATCTGGACAACGTTTACTTTCAACAAGAAGGAGCTACGAGCCACACAATCAACGAAACCATTGATCTTTGCGGGAAAAGTTTCCGGACCGTGTTATCTCTCGAAGAGGTGATCACAATTGGCCACCAAGGTCTTGTTATATTACACCTTGCGACTTCTTCCTTTGAGGCCACGTGAAAGAGAAGGTCTACGCCAATAGCCAGCGTCGATTCAAGACCTCAAAGATATAATTCGTGAGGCTATCGAGGACATAAGACAGCCACTTCGCGATTTGGTTAAGGAAAATTTCATTAAAAGGATATGGTCCTGTAAGCGTGGTCGTGGTGGGCATTTGCGTGGTGTTATTTTCCACTATTAACAGCACAGCTTCTCCTTTATAATGAAATAAACATCCGATCATTTACTTATATTGAAAAATGGCATTTTTCTTTGAATATCAAAATAACACCTCTTATTGAGAAACCCTTTACGTTATAGGTCGCACAAAATGAAGCGTTCAGTGAATAATTTGAACCTTAAGGTTCAGAGGGCAGAAATGGTAAACAGTAAAGAGAAAAATCCGGGCTTATTGATTTCAAACGGTCAAACTGAGGACGGTTCGAAACTGACAAAACAGCAAGGTAGGAAAATTAATCTTTCGAATGCGATTTGATCTACGGTACACCAGCGCCACCACTGTGCTACAAGCGGGAGGAATGTTCTTGATGACCATCGAATCAGTGTCGTCTGCAGCCTCCTATAATGCGCACTGGATAGCCAGCTATAATTTATACCAGTCTAACGAATAGAGTGAGCTTATGATACCCTTGATACCACAGCATGTCCGGTCTGCTTCACGTGTATATCTTACCAATTCTGTCCCACACACCACGAAACGCTAATTATGAATTACATATTTATCAATTCATCCTGGATTAAACCCCTCTGTTACTTGTTACGATGGGCTGTTTT
Organism: Propylea japonica; assembly: GCA_013421045.1. Lineage (NCBI taxonomy): Eukaryota > Metazoa > Arthropoda > Insecta > Coleoptera > Coccinellidae > Propylea > Propylea japonica. The sequence continues at coordinate 12,386,506 of CM024239.1, read as the reverse complement.
ATTAACGTTGCGCTAAACAACCACTGAAGTACCACCGCAATCGATACATGGTAAATTGTAAACGAGCAAAACCGTTCAAATGTTCCATCTGACTGCAGCATGCTGGAAAACTGGATCAAACAAACTGGAAAGCTT
>CM024239.1:12308906-12386271 GCA_013421045.1 Propylea japonica | reverse complement strand
ATTTTTAGGAAATGAATTCCCAAAAAGCTGAGCATTATTCGTAGAAAAAAATTAAAATTGACCGATGGTTTTTGTTTATTTCTCTTTCAAATCGGAATTCCTAGTTGAACACCCAGTAATTCATCTTGGTCCTTTACAAGTGTCTACCAACGCCTTTTTTCATCCACGAAAGATCAGCAATTTGGCCAATTATAGCAACGTTTTATGACATTCCGATAATTAACGGATCCAAATGACAGCGAAGGAAATCCTACAGTCGGAGGAAGAATTCCAGATACGAGTTTAATTAAAATTGATAGGCGATGAGGGTCTTTGCCCTTAATTGAATTCCGCGTTATAACAATTCGTTACAAAGAACGGCGATACGCATTTATGATCTCTAAAAGTCGAAAGCGAGGTCATAGGACAAGAATTTATGTCGAGATCTCGTCTGAAATGATGGAATGGCGACGATTGACTCAATACATTTTTCGAACCAAGGTTACGAAGAAGAAAAATTGATTATTTGCGTTGAATTGGTTCGGGAACAGTTCTTCTAGTATAGGAAGGGGCCAAGAGTTTACTGCAGGACAGCAACGAAGATAAGTTTTCGTAATAAATAGAGCTGAATAGTTATCATTCAATATTTATACTCAAATTTTTTAATTAGAAACAAACCTCTATTTAACATTTTTTAAACACTAACCGCGGGTTTCACAAAGCTTGATTAGACAATCAAATTGTTGATTTTGATAAAAGTCGATGGTTTACGTCAAAAATGAACTGAAAATTGTACAGAAATAATGACGTTTCATCAATCAAGGTGATAAGCGTTTTTGGAAATCCAGCTAAACGTCTAGGTACACCCCAACCCAGATTACCTCCGTAATATTCGTTGATGGTAGTCCAGGGGCCTAATTGCACAAAATACTTTGCAACTTTTCACTTCGCACTTTGCATTCTGCCAAATTTCAGAAGTGAAAATTAGTTATGTGCACAACATTTCTCTCAATATTTAATGTCTGCGGAGTAATTTTCACTATGCACTTGACTTTTCACAATGTATTTTTCATTTATGAAAGCGTTTCGTGCAACTTAATTCATTTGAAAAGTGAAAAATGCAAAGTGGAAAGTTGCAAAGTGTTTGGTGCAATAGGCCCCAGGACGCGTAAAGGCAAAGGCCTGTATAGTACAGAGCTAAAGCCTGGCGGAGCTCTGGATCACTCGTGGCTTGTTTATGAATACCTACGCTGCATGGCATAAGACAAATCCCAGTTTAATACAGAGCCAATAAAATATACATATAAAATGTCTTTGTCTCGTGTTTATATAAACGTGTTCAATTATGTATTTTCAATAATTTGGCATATAATTCTATTTTTAAATTCCTTTTTTATTCAGTTGAAAACAGTGCGGCGAAATACTCATGAAACAGTATAGGTTTGTTCCGTATTTTGAAAATCTATCATTCCTACCCCATCTTCCTGATGAATGGGTAGATATTCTAACAATAAAAAACAATACAGGCTGTCCCGTAAATACCACGCGAAAGTGACACTGGAGATAGATTGACATTAGGTCTTTCAGATAGCATCAACATGACATCAGTAAAAGTCCGCTGGTTTCGAGATATCACCACTTTTGCAAACAAAAATGAAAGGGAAAGTGAGATAAAAAGAGAAAGAAGAGCAAAAATAATGGTTGTGTGAAACGGTTAGCGAGGAAAGAATATCAAGCAACATGTAATTTGGCAACAGGTGACACTTGTCCATTTTTCTTAATTTTTAATTATTTCGGAATAAACACATCCTCGCGACAAAATTATAATTTCTAAGGTTTTGACATAAAAAAAATCGATAATTCGTAGTATAGTAGTGTTGTATCATTTTGAAAAGTGCTGAAAATGGACCAGTTTTTACGATTATTTGTCAATTCAGTCTGATTTTTTTTCACATCAGTTAGTCAAACTTAAGTTAACGTTTTAACTTCGTCATAAAATACAACAAGTAGACATTTTTTTTAAAGGATTTTGTTCTAGTTCTCGGTGAAGTTATTACTTCATTGTTTAAAGCAACTATTCAGGGTAGCCTAGGTAAAAAAAAACATGAGTTTGAAACCGAAAATTGGAGATTTTTAAAAAAATACAAAAGTGGTTATATCTCGAAAACCTGCGGACTTTTACTGAGGTCATGTTGATGCTATCTGAAAGACCTAATGTCAATCTATCTCCAGTGTCACTTCGCGTGGTATTTACGGGACACCCTGTATACAGAATAAGTTGCAATGTAAACTTAGCATTTGATAGTTTATGCGAAATATTGCTTCCAGGCGGTGCTTCCGCTTAGGTTTTAAATTTTGGAAGGCCTGACAGCTTGAACTCTCCCAGAATGAGGAAATGCTTTGTTTTACGTCGTGAAATTGACGTTGGCTGGACTCGAATTTTTTAGATTTTCTCCCGTATATGCAACTTTCAGCTACCAAAAAGTTTAAAATTGGGAAGGGGTTTTCAGGCTGTTTCATTAGTGTATTGACCTTAATGATGGATAAAGTAGCTTCTGGACGTACTTGTTATGCGATCAAATTCGACATCATAGCGAGTTGCGAGTTGTATTAGTCGAGTATTAAAAATTCTTTCATTCAATTGTCACAGTTTCCATCTATTGTGCCTCTCCTGAAAGCTCAGATGCACTAAAATACTGAACTGTTCGTTGTTGTCCACAGCGGTTATATTAAGAATGTTCACATTTTGGCACAAAGGCCCGAACAAACTTTTTAAGGTTGCTTCATCTATGGTGTTAGCGATAAAATCAAGACAAAATAAATTTTATGACCTAACAATGTGAACGGGTACTATGCAACTGTTAGTTATGTTGTCTATTTAACTAGTCAGTATTAAATATTACGATTCCAAGTCAGCAAGACGAGTAATTTTGACGGTTGCTCTGTATCGTACTGTGATTTGTCAGATGCAACGCAGCGTATTCATTAACAAGGCACGAGTGATCAAGAGCGTCGAGCGGACTTCGCGCGGAGTACTATACAGGCTTTTTGCCTTTGCGCGTCCAGGACTGTGAAACTGACTGAATTTTATCTTCTTCATTTCGTTATGCTGCTCGTTCAGCTTCAATACTCACTCATTATGCTCGCCACAAAATTGCTATCATTGGGTGTTCTTTCATCCAAGCCTCTTTATAGCCCGTAATATTTGCATCTTGCAATTTCCTGCTGAAAACGCCACCCTTTTGGAAATTAAGCATGTACGGTGCCAATATCTTCAAGAACGCCACAATACTTTTCAATATTGATGTTACCATATAAGCAACACGCTGAGATTTTGGTTACCAAACTAATATGTTTATGGAAATTTAAAACGGTATCAGGTGTTTCGATAGGAGTTTTGAACGTCAAATCGAAATGAAATTTAAACACATCGCATCCAGAAAGTGAACGCTAACAGACGATTTTGCCAAACTGACAGAATTGTCTTTAACAGACGCAAGTCGTTAGCATCAGAATAGGGAAGCGGTAGACCTGTAACGTTCTGTGATTTCGTTAAGAATTGTTTCGGTAAGGTTTAGTACTCTTTATTAAAAATGCGGCTTCACTTATCGAAACAAATTTATGAAACATGGGATCAGCTACCAATTAATATTACGGAGTAATTGAGTAGCTGTAATTTTGATTACTGAGCAACTCAGACAATTTAAATATTTCAATTGCATCGACAACTAACAATACACATTGTTGTTGTCTGAGTCCCTCAATAACCTTTCATACCAATTATCCCAATACAAAATAAACATACCTACGACACGAGTTCGCAACGCCGGAATGTTGTTCGCGTGCATAAACAGATGCTACTTGGCTGCATAACAAATGCGCGAAGGAATCACGACCAGGTAAACCTTATGGTTACCTGGTCATACTGGACATGATATAAAAAACATGGTATGCTACTAACTATTCTTATTTTCGTCCGTCACCGCGCAATGAGGTCACGCGGGGAGCAAAATATTAGCAGGCAAAGTACGTATTTGAAAGTCTTCGGCATTTCTGTGGAGAGTATGAAATCATTCAACTCAAATGTGAATAGTGGTGTATTGGACCATATTGAAACAATCCAGAACGAAATATGCCAAGTGTAGGTACTGCAGCAAATTGTGAAAATGATAGTTGAAGTCGAAGAGTAGACGTTACATACTTTCAATTCCCAAATAATGAAGATTTAGTATATTACTGAATTACGGAGAAAAGAAAATTTTGATTTGGAAAATGTTAGAAACCTAACACTAATCTATAGGTATTTCAGATATGATAACAGGAGTTCGAAAGTCAATGTTTTTTTTTTCATTTTGAGGTTATCATCACAACTAATACTTTACTTCGTGAAAATAATATAATAACGCTTTCGGCAGAGAATTCATTCATTCATCGAGCCATTTATATTTTCAATACCTTCAAATCAGAAATAAATTTTCTATCAAACAAAGCTTTTTTTTCATATTTCGAATTTGGTAGAAATTTTCATGAATCCCCAAAATTTTAAAACCTCAGTGTCGTAATTTCTGAAATAGTATACACATGACAAAGGCAATATTGTCCTTAGCAATTCAAAGAGTGTGCATTAGCTTAAGTGTCTGTAATTTCACAAACAGAATAAAAATTTCAACACCTATCTTGCTTCCGGAAATTCGAATTGATTTTATCTTCTAACTTAATAGGTAGCCGTCTGAAATTATTTTTCGTCTGAAAATTCGAAGAATACCCATATTTATACAAAATTCGATAGGGCTGCTCAAAAATAATGAACGAGATTCTTTCAAACGAGTGGACGTCTCGATGGACTACCGCAATTGGCTATTATTTAAAAATTCTTCATTGTTTAAGTCAAATATTTCTCTTCAGGTGTCAATTATAATATTCATCCAAGTATATTTTCCTCAATCACCACGTTTCCATTCTGTTATTCTTTTCAAACACCAAAAATGAGTAAAACTCAAATAAATTTCTAAATGAATGTCTGGCCTTGCTCTCCACATGACGTCACAATTAGAGACAATTAGAGACAATTAGAGCTCTATATCTCTCCCCTATGCGTAATAGCATACCATGTATTCTTATAATTATCTTGCAATTTTGTGGTTGCTTTATTGGTACCTAGGTACTGTTTGCAACCTAAATCTCTAAATAAATAAAAATAAATAAATATCATTGTTTAAGGAATTCCCTTTAAACAATGCTTATATCATGATACTGGGAGTGTACGGCAATGAAATGCCATATCAACTGCCAAAAAGAGGTAGGCACAACCTTTTTTATAGGACCAGTATCAATCTGCGGGTTTTCCAGCCTGTCATCAAAAGATGGGCTTCAAGTAACGGAGAAAAAAAACATATCTTGGCAAATACTTAATTAAAAATGTCATCAGAATCATAATCATTTGCTTTCAATAATTCAAAGTTTTCTTCAATTTTATTGAATACTTCATTACCTTGGCTGGCGCCATTTTTATTATACATTCATTTATATCAGATCTATTCGACCTTTATTTCTATTAGTCACCAGTAAACACCTGGTCCATGGTCCCACTACTTCATCATCATCTTTTAGGAATTCGATTTTATTTCACAATCAATTTTGACTACTAAGTATAAAGATCATCAGGAAGCTATCTCAAGAAATTAAATCTTCCTACCGAATCTACATGTGAATTTCCACATTTACAAGAATAGACCATCCATCAACATAACTTCACCTTCGAATCACCATAAGCAAAGCATCCTCATCGATGTAAATCCGCTTCCGGAATCTATCTAACAAAATTCCCGCATAATATCGAAGAGCATTCTTCGAATTTCCAAATATCAACTCGTTCCATCATCCGTTTGATAGGCGATTCCCTGGTCCGATCCTCATGTAAAATAAACAGCAATAATCTGAATGATTTGAATGCGGCCTGAATTATGCATGTTCGAACTTGATGCGTTCCATCATCGTCCTTCAATCGGCTGTCAGAACGTGTTAGAACCGGAGATGGGACGTTCTCGATCTCGATTTCCTCTTTCAGTTCGGATTTCACGAACGATTAAGCATTTCGCTTATAGGAATACGATGGATGATGCAGCTTTAGGAACGCAGATCGGAACTATTCATTTCGGGTACATCTGGTTGGTATTGTGCGGTGGTGATTGGGAATTGAGCCTGAAGATAGGCGTATGAACTTCTTTGTATTATAGATTTATCGATTTACCACAAATTCAATAGTGAAATAAGCTGATAAACTTGATGCTCGATGGTTTCCGTGTTATGATGATTTCAATATTTTGTTTTGTTATCTTGTTCAAATTTTATATTCAGCTGCTCGTTAATGATAAGAGACTTGTATAGCGAGTGTCTATTTTTAAGTGAATACTTTTCAAGGGGCGATTTTACGAGTGATTTGCAAAAAAAATGTCATATTACACATGGTCGAAATGTTGACGGTTTTTCTTCAATTTAACATCTCTTGATTTCACGGAGTATTTCGAGTTTTTCCTCTCAAATGATCGTTATTCAGTTATTCTTGTAGTCTCACCAAATTTGATCACATATTCGGAAAGGGTAATAAATTTTCTACAAGATAAGAGAGTATGTGTGCATCAAAAACTCTGGGTGCGGGCGTAGTAAGGATATGAAAATCACGATTCTGAAGTTAACAAAATTAGTCCTATTTTTCCAATGGTTTTTTCGATGAAATATCGATAATTATGTACACGGTTTCTTTTCAATAAAGAATACCTTATTTAGTATTCTTTCGAATGACATATCAACTTTTGTGCTAGCTTCTCATCCTCCGCCATAAATATCATGGCTAACATGATAACAACGAAAAGTACTAAATCCCCCTTCATGATTGAATCTTTATCTAATTTCATGGAAATCATCAATTCATCTCTTATCTGTAAATGCTGAGACCAGACTTACATTTTCTAGGTGGTGCCAGAATAATTTAAGGAAGTGGGGGCCATAGGATATTATGGACTGATAATGCCACTTTCACGAGATCAGGTTTGATTAGTAAAGAAAAAAATATGTATAGCAGAGAGAAAACCCTCGTGGGACTATTGTTTCTCATTTCTGTTAAGTATCAACGTGAGGTTGGCAGTCATGAAAGGAAAACTTTTCGGGCCAGTTATACTCACTGATCACTTTAACGCTGAAGAATTAATTAGATTAACCCAAAGCAACTTGACGGATATGTTGGATGAAAAGCAACTGTCTAACAACTCTAACAGATAAAATGTCCGGTTTCTTATGAATGGCTGCCCAGCACATAATAGTCGTAATGTCAAGAATACTTTGAGAAAGAAAGTACATCTAATTCGCTTTCAGATTCGGAAGATTCTCATCGACAAAATAAAAGTGTGTTGTTGTGCAGAACTGCGTTAGAAACGCTATGAACTTTGTAGAGTTGTACTTTCAGAAACGATGTAACAAAAGTATTGAAGAAAGAGGTTCCTTTTTTCGTTATTATATTGATTCGAGATGAATTGATGACTTCCATGAAATTACATTAAGATTCAATCACGAAGGGCTTCAGAATAGAGCAAAAGGTTCAGAATTTTTAGACTTTTCGTTTTTATTATGTTAGCCATGATATTATGGCGGAGGATGAGCAGCTAGCACAAAAGTTGATATGTCATTCGAAAGTGCACTGAATGAGATATTTTTCACTGAAAAGTAAACGTGTTCATAATTATGATATTTCATAGATAGACCAATGGAAAAATAAGACTAATTTTGTTAACATCAGAATAGTGATATTCATCTCCTTACCACACCCGCAATAGGAGTTTTTCCACACAAACTCTCATATCTTGTAGAAAAATTTATTGCCCTTTCCGAATATATGGTCAGATTTGATGAGACTACAAGGAAAACTAAATATGTAATGATCATTTTAGAGAAAAAACAAGGAAATTTCTCAAAATCAAGAAATGTTTACTTTAAGAATAATCGTCAACGTTTCGACCATATGTTATAGGACATTTTTTGTTGCAAATCTCTCGTGTAATCTCCCCTTGAAGTTTGTCCACTTTAAAGGTAGACACTGCATCACTTCATAATTAACGCAGAATCAGTTTATTGGACTAAGTTGTGATTTTGAACTGATGCGCATCACTTCCAACTGATGTTGCTTTTGACAAATCAGTTCAATTTCCGTAATCACTTCAGTTCATCATCATACTCGTAATCTAGCATTTCGGTAGAAGTTATCAATTTAATTCTAAACACAGCTGAGAGTGAATTATTGTCCGCCGTCTGCATTGGTCGTAATTTATTATTTTCCAAAATTTATGCGGACCTGTTGTCAATATGTAGGAATAAAACAAAAAAGTCATGTTTTATTTTCAACTGGAGTGATTTCGGAAATTGTTCAGGCAAATAGAAAGCTAGAAAATTTTCGTGAAAATCCTTTGATAATCATATGTGAAAAACTACTCTGAGTTAAAAACTATATCTAAGTACAAATATAATAGAAATATAGGGTGTCATATTTAAATCAAACTTGCATACGAAAAGCTGATTAAATGTCGCCTTGCAGAAAACATGATCATCGTGATTGGATTCTATGAGAAGAGTTCCCGAAGTAATGTTCTCACAGAAATAGACAATTCTATCCAGAAGAAAAATAACAGCAATGATTCGGCAATGAACATCTGGAGAAACACCCGGTAACTATGAAACGGTGTAAGATATTCATATGCGGTTTTCTTCATCAAGTTTCTCATAAAACTGGTTTCCAGTCGCACACATCAGTTTTTGACTATTTTGTTAGAAATGTGACTTTCCATTCAAAAGTGTCTAACTAATCCCACCCTTTAGATATAGACTCATAGAGAGTCAATATAATCAGGACATGCTTGTTCATATATTTAGAATATCTGACAGCGACCGATTTATTCTTCTCATTTATGAATTCAAAGGACCCCGCACATTTTGTATGAGAATTGGCTCCCGGTGGATTTGGCTGAAAATTTGATATGATGTTCTACTAATCCTTCTGATCAAATGTCTCTACAGTCACGAAGCTGAAAAAAGCATACTTCTAGGAGTTTTTAGCGATTTTTTGTATCCATTATGGCTTATGTATTACCGTTCACACAGAAATGTTTGAGAATATTTCGTGATTATTGAAGCAGATTCTGTCAATTCGAAATTTTCAAACATTTCTGTGTGAACGGTAATACGTAAGCCATAATGGATACAAAAAATCGCTAAAAAACTCCTAAAAGTATGCATTTTTCAGCTTCGTGACTGAGGAGACATTTGATCAGAAGGATTAGGTAGTAGAACATCATATCAAATTTTCAGCCAAATCCACCGGGAGCCAATTCCCATAATACGTAAGCAATAATGGATACAAAAATCACTAAAAACTCCTAGAAGTATGCATTTTTCAGCTTCGTGACTGTTTAGACATTGATCAGAAGGATTAGTAGAACATCATATCAATTTTCAGCCAAATCCACCGGGAGCCAATTCCCATACAAAATGTGCGGGGTCCTTTCTTGTTCTAATTTTATACCTACCTTAAAAAATTCAAGTTTCAATGTCGTTCCTTCCGGAAGTTACTGTATTCACTTCTGATAGCGGACGAGTTGATCGTAAATATTCATTTTCTGAAATGAACAAGAAGACAAAACTTACTCACTTCTCGCAAGTAATTCTCCAGATATTTTATTATGTCGTATCACCTATTAAGTCACGTGTGGGAATATGATCTAAACCTAGTTAAGCAATAACAAGAAATTATCACTAAGTAATATAAAGATATTATAACCATATATGTAACAACTTTTCTCCATTATTTCACGCTCGTGATTTCAAGGAATCCGAGCACGTATTGCAATTTACAACATCTGATACATAAGCAATGCGAAAAAATCGAAAGAACAACATGTAGGATTAAACCCCAACTTCTAGACGTGCAAGAAGTGTACAAGGAGTCCACTTTAAAATCCTATTAGAGCTCGCAACAAGACAGGATTTCCATCCAACAAGTCCAGCACATCGGGCTGGGGATTATTAAACTTATCTAATAAAATGCGCTAGCTACATGCCATCGGGTTGTTTAAGAAAAGCAATTTATCAGGCTTCCTCGTACGGCTATTTCAATCTCTACTCTTGTGGGTGACACTGATGTTTTTTCTTCTGTTAGACTTAATATCCTCCATGTTTAAAAATGCAATATAATGAAGAGCAGATGCATATATCTTTAGCGCACTTATTCATATTACCCACAAAGTCGTCATTCTTTTCGTGAAAAAAAACTTCTCATTCTTGGCTGAAAGGATATAGCCGGGTTTCAATGGTAAATCTGCCCCCGCGGCATTTTTCGATTCATATTGAGGGATCGATTAGGCATTGAATGAAAATAATTCAGCCAACTTTTCAGCTTTTTATCTCTAGCCGTTTTTGAGATATTAATAAAAAACGATTTTTTCGATTTTATTTTTTTTTCTCTTGTGAAATCGAAAATTTTCGAATTGTGGTTTTTCTCCTTGATTCTTTGCTTGTTTTCATAGTACAAAAACGCATCATACGAATGATGTTCAACATACCTTCACGTTAGTCTTGAAGGTCTATATTTGTAGAAAATAATAATCTTACTTTGTCATCTTTTTTCATTCTGAAGTGTATTCTTTATGTGGAAAGAATGGAAAAAAGATATTAGGTTGTCAAGCTTTCGTGACTATAATATTACAAGGAGTGATATGACATAACATGGTACCCAAACATAAAACAACTAAATTTAAGATATCGATTGGAATATAATCTGGGAGGAATCTGCATTTTTAAAAAACTGTTTAGGTTTTTACTCCCAGTCTCTGAAACAGAAATAATAATTTTTTTAATTAAAATGAAATGCTCCTGCGAAAATCTTTGCACTAATTTGTCAGGAGCAAATTGGGTTTGAAAAAATTGTTGTCTACCAGTTAAATTAAAAAAAAAATAAATGAAAAGGATTATGTAACGTTTCGGTGTCTATATCAGACACCTTCTTCAGACAAACTTGTAAAATATTCGGAATTGTGTTTTTCGTTTGCAATCTAATTTACATTGAAAGTTGTCAACACATTTCATCCTAAAAAAATTTTTTTTATCATTTCTGTTTCAGAGACTGGGAGTGAAAACTAAATAAGTTTTTTAGAAATAAATTTGAGATGTTCGCTTTGTATCAATGCACTAAGCTTTTCAATCATCTGCTTCATCATTTTCGATCTCTTGATTTTGGTGAATTCAAAATAACTTCAAAACAATTATTACTGAGTAAATGTTATTATAAGGTGAATGAACTCCTAAATGATAAAATTGTGAATGGTTGAATTTTGTTTTTTTCTGACTATCCAATACATTAATTTGTCTGAGGGGATCAATAACTTATTATTATTATTGACAAGGGCGTCCCCAGTCTTCGGGCTAGGGGTGTAAAAAAAATAACAATAAAAATAATAAACTGGAGGTAGTGTAGGTTGAGATAATATTTATTTTCATGAGTTTTCAAGTGATACTTCTGAAGATCTAGGGGGGTGGTGCAGCTGCCCCCCCTGGTTCACTCTGGGGACGCATATATTTATTCATCCAAACTAACCGAGCATTAATATTTAATTGCTTGGAATTTTAGCACTGCACGTTGTTCAATTTTCTTCAGTTTCAGTTTTCTTCGGGTTGGCTTGTGAATGACGCAACTATCCCAATTCTATTCCACAAATTTCTGGACCTGCCCTCGTAACTAAACCCTATTCAGTTGAGCATAAAACAGGACAATTTGTGAGATTGAACTAGCTGAAACACATGATGCATTTGCTCACCAACCTCAAAAACTCATGCGGAATATCATAGCTTTGATCTACGCTGTACGAGGTGCACTGTCGCCATTTTTCATGAGAATTTGAAAAGCAACACGAGATACTGGCCGAATAAATGTGCCTACCACCCGAACTGCTCTTCTTGAGAGATTTATGAACGCAACTCGGTAATTAGAATTGAATTTATGTGTCCCAATTTTCATCAGGGCGCTGCAGTTTGCTCCTGCTAATTCTGCCTTGGAATTTGATGATTTCGATAAATTTCACCCGTTCATCCGATGAAACGTTTCGTGCAGACGTGTTTATTCCATACTCATACATCGTATCATCATAAACAATATGGAGAGCATGATATGGTTATTTGAAATTAAATTCCTCGACTTCTACCATGGAAATTGAAGAAAATAACAAGCTTCCTTTCTCAGATGAGCCCATACAGAAATGAATGATATGCCAAGAATCGCTGATTATCGAAAGACAACAATATGCTGGACAGAACCTTCATTTCGATTGAAATCACCTTTTAATATCAAATAGGTTAGGAGTGGTCAGGAGTCTATACAGGGTGTCTACTTTTAAAGTGGACAAACTTCAGGGGGAAATTATACGAGTGATCGAATTTTAATATACATATTTTATGAAAATCATCAATTCATCTTGAATAAAAATACACTGCTCAACAATTGATAAGGATCACTTACTTGTTCTAAATTTATTTCTGAAATATTCACTCCAAGATTATAAATTTAGTCAGATATCAGAGTATTTTCAGTTGATAATATAGTTCACTTGAGAAAGAATGAAAAAATGGAGAGTTGGGGAGAAAAAGAGACTTTATTAGGAACACTCAAAAGGCTGAAGTTTCAGTTAAGCTAGTACCTAGTTGGTCCCCCACGAGCTCGTCTCAAGCATTCTACTCTACGAGGCATACTTTCGATCAAACGATTCATAAAATTTTGGGGCAAATTTGTCCAAATATCCCGTAAAGCGTTAGAAAGGTCCTCCAGGTTATTGAACGGTTGTTCTAAGGTTGACATTTGTCTAGACATCTCAGACCAGACATGTTCGATGCAATTCATGCCTGGAGAGCGAGCTGGCCAGTCCATCCTATCAATAGCACGAGTTTCTAGCGCTTCATTAACCAGACAACTACGGTGTGGACGGGCATTATCGTCAATTAAAATGAAATTCTCGCCCACGGCAGCCGCAAACGAAACAATTATGGGTTCAATAATCATATCGTGATATCTCTGGCTGGTCATGGTGGTGCTCTGCAGAACAACCAACTCTGTGCGTTGGTTCGAACAAATGCCTCCCCATACCCATATAAAACCTCCGCCAAAAGCTGTTGTGGGTACCATAAACTGTTCAGCATACCTTCGACCTCTTTCCCTCCCAGCAAGAATACGTCCATCGGAGTTGACCAAACGAAATCTAGAGTCATCCCCAAATAAACATCGGCTCCAATCTTCAAGTGTCCAATTCCGGTGCTCCTCAGCCCATTGCCGTCGATGAACCCGGTGTTCCCTATTCAAACGGGGACGTTGTACCCTCCTACGTGCTCTCAAACCACGAACATGTAGTCGGCGTCTTACAGTCTGGTTCTAAATTAGAACTCCTGTTGCAACTCTCAGTGATCTATTGAGCCGCGACGCCGGGTAAGTGGGATTTCTCCTAGCATTGAGGATCAAAAGACGATCTTGGACAGCTGTTGTACTGCGCTGCCGACCTCCCCCATGAACATAAGCTACTGAGTCGTTTTGATGAACCTATTCCAAGCCCGACTCACGACACCTTGCGAAACATTCAACCGCCGGGACACTTTTCGCTGGGACAAACCTTCTGTATCCACCGTATGATTTGGTCCAGTTGCACAGGAGCCAAACGTCTTCTCGGCATGACTGATAAGCTGATATTGTTCTCATTTCTTCAATTATTGTCACCTTATGTGTTTGAACGAGAGAAAAAAACAGATTTAATAACAAATACCACACTGCTTTTCACTCCACCTGTAACAGCCTACACATAATAATCGATTTTGTGAACAAGAGCCGATGAAGTGAGGAAGACTTTGATATAATCAACTCAAAACATCTTACTTTTTCCTTAGAGAACATATAATGTACAGATATTCACGAAACAACTTGAAAAAAATACAAATGAAGAGAAGTTCATAAGTGATCCCTAGCAATTGCTGATCAGTGTAATAACGAAAAAATGAACCTCTTTCTTCAATACATTTGACACATCGTTTTCGTATTGAATCTTTAACTCTGCAAAGTTCACAGCGTTTCTGAAGCATTTCTACACAACACACTTATATTCTGTCGATGAGATCCTTTCGAGTCTGACAGCGATTATTACACTTTCTCTTTCAAAGTATTCTAGACATAAAAATCCAAATGCGTCAGGTCGGGGCTGCTCGGTGGCTATCTGGCAGTATCTTCCAATCCGTTGTTAGCAATATATTCATTTGATAGATCGCGACGTTAAGACTATAATGTGCTAGGCAGTCATTCATTCGAAACCAGACATTTTATTTTATCTGGTAGACAGGTGCATTTCATCCATATGTCTTTCAAGTTGCTTTGAATTATTATAATGAAATGAAATGAGCAGTGATCATAACTGCTTGTAGGTTATATTTTTTCCGAGAAAAGTATGAACTGTATGAAATTTCGCAAGATACTTTTTTTTCCAGAATTAAGTGAGAAACCACAAGAGAATTTCATTTTTCGAAAATCAATCCCACGAAAAAAAATTTTGAAGGAAAGTCATATGGGATTGTTATCTTCAACCCCTATTAATAAAGTGGGGGTCAAAAAAAGTTCTAGTAACATTTACTCAATGAATCATATTATGTATAGTTTAATGACTCAGTGTTTTTTAGAACATAAAAACTGTCAAAAAAATTCATAAATGAACTACCCCTGCTTATTTTTATCGATGAATCATCTCCCCAAGTACCTTGTGAGTAGGTAGGTTCTGATAAATCAAAGCATGTTCAACATGCTTTTAATGAAAACCATAGGGTGAAACTTCCATAATATCGAAAGAAAAAGAGAAAATTCAAGGAAGCAGCTTTCATGTCAACCGTCTGTTGATCTGAAAAAAATCTGGGCACCAATAATAAGGTCCAGCTTACAAGGGTGAAACGAATTGTTCGACAATTGATTCAATCGAAAATATATCTATGATTGTTTTCTGAGAAAGGTCAAAAATGACAAATATCATCAAAGATTAACGAAAGTTGCATCTTTTGAATGTTTTCCTAATGACGCGACGGCTGGCAAATGCTGGCCGAAACGTTGAAAGCAAGGAGCAAAATGATGGACATGGACCAAATAACGGGAGAAATGTAAATGAAAAATCTTTTCAATTGGAGAGTTCAACGGAAATGATCTTTTGAGCTTCAGATTCGACATCCGACAATTTATACTTTAGTCGGTGTATCGTATCAAGAGAATCTCATTGAACTCCACACTTCTGCCACATCTGTCAAAATATAAGAAATGTTCGAATTCGTATATGCGAAACTTTAAACAAAGTATTTCCACATTCTTTGAAAATTTTCGGGAAGAATTGTAGCGTTGTTACAGTATTAAACTTGTGAAAATAAAAAGTTCGCGGAATGGAAAAAACTCTCAAAATATTTTGCCGTGAAGGCATAAGCTTCATTTGCTTATTCATGAAGAACTTGAACATTATGAGAATAGTGGGCTTGATTTGATCATTAATGTTTTTTTTCTTTCCTTTCCTTTTCTATTGGAATCTTCAACCTACTTTGACTTCTTCTTTGAGAAATTTGCTCAGGAATATCAAAATTTCCTAGCGATTTGCGGAAAATTGAATACATCGCTGTCAAGAAGTCAGAAGATAAAATAACTCAGTTGGACTCTATATTGTAGAATTGGGGGTGAAAAGTAATTATGTTCGGCCGACCCCAAACAATTAAAATTTCGAACGGAATGACCTTTAAAGGTTGGGGTGCTGAGCCCATATATCTCTACCATGTTCATTAATGTACCAAATCGGTTTAGAAATTCCAAAATTGTTTATTCTTGAATTATTTCCTCCAATGACTCCGAAAGTATGACCCCTATTATTCTAAAATACGGAAAGGATGAATACAATGACACAAAACTGTTCGCTTAGTTTGGATAACCTAGTTCATTGAAAAGTTTTTTTTTTATTATTTTGTTCCGAAAGTACGGTTATTCAATTGAATTTATTGAAATTGAAAAATGTGACTTACACTACCCAATAAAATGCCTAGGGGTGGTGTGGTTGCTGTTTTGAAAAATCTTAACGTAGATCGTCTTCAAGTTTGGTACGGTCACGTTTGAATTCAGCAACCCATGTTTCTATTGTACCAATTGAAGACAGAGTGCTTTCACAATTTCATTATTCATTCATTAATCTCCTTTACTTTTAAAGATTTCGAAAATTCCAGTGTTTCTTCTGAAGAAAAAATTAATTGATAGTGAAACTCAACATATATTAATTTGAAAAGTGAAGAAAAAATTAGTTTACTAGCAACCATCTCTCATTGAGTTGAAAACTACTTAAATAACCGGATTTTCCAATGGTTCGACACTCAAATCTGATTTGCTATCATTTCGTAAAATAAATGCTGAATGATTTTGTCAAAATTCAGCTCATATATCACATCACATCATTGTTCCTTCATGAAATCCTTATTTTTGAGTGGTCGTGCTACTCAAAGAAGAGTTCTATATCGTTTTACCCAAACGCCTATAATTTTCTAATTTTGAGCCAAAATGGTCTCAAACGATAGGATTTGACTTCCTGATGACAAATTCGTGGTCAAAGCGATTCTGTCTGAGAGTTGAGATTTTCAAGGCTAGTTCGGTTTACAAATGCCCGGTTGAGTTCGTTAACCAGCCAAATCGTACATAGTGTTCCATAAAAAATGGCCATTCTAAATTTTTGTTCCTCAATATCTCAGACAAAACGAAACCAATCAGAATGAACTTTTGCAGCCGTCACGTCCCTGAGAATCCGGATGTTCCATCCGAGAACTGTACTGTGAAGCAGATTATCGACCACATCTTGCATCCCACTCCAACACATAGTACATTACACTCGTCTTGGCCAGTCCTCCCATGGCCCTAGACCCCTAGCCATCACTTTCTCAAATCCTGTCTTTGTTCGTAAAATCCTGCAGAATAAAGCCGTGCTAGCGTCTTCACCAACTTTCCGGAACATCAAGCTTTACGACGATATCACACCCAGCCAGGCTAACTGTTTAAAACTTGCGAGAGAGGAACTAAAGCGTCGAGAATCTAATGGCGAAAAGAACTTAACCATTAAGTATGTTAAAGGTGTGCCAAGAGTGGTTGGTCTGACGACAGCATCTGCTTCAAAAAATTGAAACCATCCGCCCTACAGCAGTGGACTCTCCTTTACACAAATGCTCGTTCAATAAAAAATAAGTTCCATGAATTGTGTGTCAATGTTGAACTTCTTAATCCCGATATTATTTGCATAACAGAAACGTGGCTGCATAGCACACTTCCCGATCAGCTTTACAGTATAAAGGGTTACTCCTTGTTTCGCTGTGACAGCTCTCTCAATGTTGGCTATAATGGTGTCTGTATATACTTGAGTGATGAAATTTCCGAAACCTACAATATAAACGCTCTCTCCTATGATATTCCACACATCGACAACTTGTTTCTCAGCATATCCTCGTCTACGTTCTCTATTTGTGTTGGATGCATTTATAGACCTCATGCATCCCCATCCGACGAAATACTTCTTGATCATGTCCGTCATATTTCGGAATCTTACCCCAATGTTTTAATTACAGGAGATTTCAACTTCAGAGAAATACAATGGCCGATTCGTACCCCACCTTCTTTGAACTCAGTTCCCGGGCGTTTTGTTGCCTTGCTTGACGAATGTGGTCTTCATCAGGTTGTCGACAAACCAACACGGATAGTACATGGCCAAACTCCATCTATTCTTGATCTTCTGGTGACTAGCGATCCGGATCTGGTTTCTGATACTAGATTCCTAGATCCTCTTGGAAGATCCGATCATGTGATGATCGTGGCTAACCTTCAGTTCACCCCTTCTGTTGTCAGAGGGATTGCGAAGAAGTATATATCAATTACCGATTTTGATTCACTTAATGACCACCTTTCTAACATTGACTGGGAAAATCTTCTGGTGGGTAAAACTATCGATTGTGCCTGGCAATGTTTCAGCACCCGCCTGAGGGAGTCAATATCCCAATTCACCAAAAACAAGTTAATCAACTCCGTCACATCTAAACCATGGTTAACAGATGAGATCCTTTCCATGCAGCGTCGCAAAAAGAAACTGTGGAAGTGTTATCTTCGCAGTAGGACTGAACTAGATTACATTATTCATCGTCGCTACTCTAATGCACTAAGTCTGAGAATCAAGAATGCTAGAAAAATGTTCCACAGTTCCTTGGCACTACCAAAAAATCGAAAGAGGTTCTATAAGCATCCGCCAGACTCTCAATTCTAAGGTGTCGATTCCTCTTGTCAAGGATGACACTGGTAATCTGTGTTCTAATTTTTTGCCGATACTTTCGCCAATTCCTTTTCCGTGGAAACGGCGACCCTATGCCACAAATTTCGACTCCTCGTAATACTAACTCTCTGTGTTCTATTGATGTCAGCGAGGGAGAGATATTGAAGCTTTTAAACGAGTTGGACCCATCCACCACCCGGGCCTGGATGATATCTCGGCCAGTGTGCTGAAGAAGTGCTCCGCTTCTCTCTCGATACCAATAACCAAGATCATCCAGTTGTCATTGAGGTCTGGCCAGTTGCCTTCTGCATGGAAGTTATCCAGGGTTACTCCCATTTTCAAGAAAGGGGACAAACTGTCTGCGAACAATTACCGTCCGATTAGTCTTCTTCCTATCGTTGCCAAGGTTGCTGAAAGAGTAGTATGTAGCAGGTTGCTCCAATTTTTGCTTGAGAACAAAATCATACCTGAGCACCAGCATGGTTTCTTACCGGGACGATCAGTTATCACGTGTCTGCTTCAATGTCTCGATCACTGGACCAAATCCACTGACAGAGGTATACCTGTAGATGTTATCTATCTCGATCTTTCACGAGCCTTCGATCGTGTCCCTTTAAATCGATTGCTTTTAAAGTTGGAGCATTTTGGCGTGAGAGGTGGCGTCCTGGATTGGCTTCGATCCTTCGTTTTTGGTAGGTATTTCTCGGTCAAGGTTGGTGATTCCCTATCTGACTTTAGGGCGGTCATCAGTGGCGTCCCACAAGGCTCTGTGTTGGGCCCCATTCTATTCCTGGCATACATATCAGATCTACCGGTTTTACTTTCATCCTTCTACTCTCAATATGCAGACGACCTCAAGCTTTTCTATGATGCTCGATTTCCTGGAGTTCTTCAAAATGACTTGACACTGCTGACTCAGTGGTGTCAAAGGTGGCTTCTTCCCCTGAACGTGGAGAAATGCAGAGTTCTTCATCTTGGTAGGCGCAATCCACGGCATCAGTATTTGATTGATGGCAGGATAATTGAAGCGACGGCAGAGCATAACGATCTTGGTGTGACCATAACGGAGGATCTCTCCTGGACTTCTCACGTTAGCAACATATTATCGAAAGCCAACAAGATCCTGTACATGGTACGACGAGCGTTTCCTAGATGTTCAGTGGATACATGTAGGCAATTGTATACCACATATATACGACCGATTTTGGAATACGCTGGCCCTGCATGGTTCCCATACCTTCTCTCTGACCAACACCGTTTGGAACGAATACAGCGCGCCACAACTAGGATCCCTTTCGGTAGAGTTCGGCCATCTTATGAGGAAAGACTTCAAATGTTCGGGCTTGGCAGTTTTCACGACCGTAGAAGGCGTGGAGACCTCATAATGACTTATCGCATACTTCATAATTTTATTGGTGGCAACCTCGGCAACATCTTCACTATAAATGACAATAATCTGCGTGGTCACCAGTTCAAACTCTATCACGAGGTGTTTCGAACTCGTGCGAGACAGTTTGTCCTGCCCAATCGGGTATTCACTGGGTGGAACTCTTTGCCGGAAGATGTAGTGAGTGCGGAAAGTGTTAATTCCTTCAAAAACCGACTAGACTCTTATCCTTGTTAGAATAGTTTTCAGTTTATTTATGTCTAAAGTGTCATTTATGTATAGGATTCATAGGCTTCGGCCTCATCCTATTATCTGGAATAATAATAATAATAATAATAATAATAAATTCAATTGGAATATGCAAAAAGAAATTCCATATCCATAAGAAGATATCGATTCTAGTGAAATTTATTTCGTGAATGGAGATCGATATACTGAATGTTCATTCAAATACCTTATGTTGCCGAAGATAATTGCACATTAAAATTGTAGGAATAGAACAATATAATGTTTCATTATACATTTCCTATACGCTAAATACACCCTTTTATTTAGATGTCGACAAATTAGTAATAGGTATTACCTACATATAGCTTTTACTCAATATCTAAATTACGTTGGCCTACGCCTCTTTTTCAAGAACTGCTCAATACTCGTATACAGGGTGATTTTTTTAAGTGTTTCATTAGACGTTTCCGAGGAAGGAATTGTAATACAGATTCAAGATTTTGGATTTTAGTTTTAGAGTACATGAACTTTAATTGTAAAATATTTTCAGAGGAATCTACTTCGGTTTTACCGGAAACGAATGTAACTGCGTTATTTCAAATGCAACACCCTGTATATTTATACATATTCGAATTCTTCGTTCAATTCTACACTGATTTGATGTATGATATGTGCAACCACTCAAGCGGTTCTTGAATTATAGCCTGATTATCAATTTTTTGAAAAAAAGGTTATCACAAATTAGTGTCCATATCTTCAAAATCCCTCCTCACAAGAATTTTTTTGCGAAAGTGGAACAAAAGAAAGTACGCTGATACTGTTTCTTGTATAATTTATGAGAAAATATTATACAGGGTGTCTGAAAAAGAGCCTCAAAGTGAGCCTCAATAAAACTATGAAATCTCACTTTTTTCAAATGGCAACCCTATAATTTTGTAATTCCAATCGATTGCTCGTCAAAAACCAGTTATAGTGTCCCGAACGTTTCATGCCTCTAAAATCAGTATTTTGGTCGTTATTCTATAAAATTCGAATTTCACGATTAAAGGACAGGTTTCGCACGGTTTGTAAGCTTGCATTTTTGAAGTAGGCTATGTTAGGAACTGTCATTCTACTTTTTCTTACAGATCAAGCACTAAGCATAACATGCAATAATAATTTCACTGGAATGATATATCAAGGGTATGTTTTTTATTTGCGGCAAATGTAACGAATTCGTAGAACAGGTAATTAGAAATTCAACGAACGAAATTCACATTTACTGACTTTAAAGGAATCAAAGTTCAGGAGGTATCAAAACAATTTCTCCGTACTGGAAGCCTTAGCCCTAAATGGACACGAGTGAATAACAGTAGGTAATAGATAATGAATGATCTGTTACTGTATTCACACGATTCCGTTTTAGGTTAATGCTTCCACTACGGAGAAAATTGTTTTGATACTCTTGAACTTCGATTTTGTTAAAGGTGGTAAATGTGGATTTCTTTCGTTAAAAGTTTTGACTGCCCTTTCTAATATTTTGTTACATTCACCATAAATGAACATATTCAATACATCACTGTTACTGTAATTCATATTTTGCATAGTGACCGATGAATCAAAAAAAGTATGAATGACAGATCTCTAAAATGCTTTATAAATCAACAGACACAGCCTTCTTGAAAATTTCTATCCTAATAAATGCATGGTTAGACAAAGAAAACCTTGATTCAATCCTGAAATTCGAATTTTATTCAATAACGGCAAAACTACTGATTTAGAGGCATGAAATGTTCGGGACACTCTAACTAGTTTTTGACGAGCCATCGATTGGAATTACAAAATTATAGGTTGCCGTTGAAAAAAGTGAGATTTTATAGTTTATTGAGGCTCACTTTGGGGCCCTTTTCAGACATCCTGTATAATATTTCCTCATAAGTTATACAAGAAACAGTATCAACGTACTTTCTTTTGTTCCACTTTCGCAAAAAGAAATTCTTGTAATGAGGGATTTTGAAGATATGGACCATAATTTGTGACAACCTTTCTTTAAAAAAAATTGATAATCAGGCTATAATTCAAGAACCGCTTGAGTGGTTGCACATATCGTACATCAAATCAGTGTAGAATTGAACGAAGAATTCGAATTTGTATAAATATACAGGGTGTTGCATTTGAAATAACGAAGTTACATTCGTTTCCGGTGAAACCGGAAGTGGATTCCTCTTGAAAATATTTTACAATTAAAGTTCATGTACTCTAAAACGAAACTCCAAAATCTTGAATCTGTATTACAATTCCTTCCTCGAAAACGTCTAATGAAACACTTAAAAAAATCACCCATTCCGATTGCGCTGAGATATGTAATGTATCAATCTCAAGTCCTATATTAAATTTTGATGTACTAGTCTTATTGCCCCACCAATGAACTAGGGCTCAAAAGCTCCTGCTCAGGGCTTTCCTCAATTTTTTTCATGAATATTTGAGAGTATGCAAATTTGGTATCATTCCTTTCAACACCAACTGCCTGGAATACATACTTAACGGAAAATTATTTGTGAGGGGGACTTCAGAGTATTATACAAATTCCATAATAATTAAATAAGTGTTTTATTTCATTTACCTGGAATATTTTGAATAAGACTTAAATGTAAGAGATCTTCAATATCGGTTGCAAAATATACT
This sequence comes from Propylea japonica, assembly GCA_013421045.1. NCBI lineage: Eukaryota > Metazoa > Arthropoda > Insecta > Coleoptera > Coccinellidae > Propylea > Propylea japonica. The sequence continues at coordinate 12,363,633 of CM024239.1, read as the reverse complement.
GCGTCAAAATGACTCATTTCGAAACATCCCCCAAATAATTCCACAATAACCATTTCTGAATCCTTTTAATTGCTCCTTCAATAACAATTATAAAGCAGTAAAATTTAGACTCAATTAGTAAAATGCATAATAGTCTGGAACTAACGTAGAGTTAATCGTAATGCCTTCCTCGCTTCCAGTGTTTTAATGGCTCATATTTCTAGGCAAACAGAATAACTGTTCTGACTCTAGATGATGCACTAAATGCTCCTTATAAAGGTCCTTACGACCTTTATTACTCATGTGAATTATCGGGCTTTCGAGGGATGCGTGTCTCGGTTGGCGATTAGAATGGAGGTGTTTTATAGCTTCTTGGGGGTTTCTAGGCGGTGTGAAGGGATGTGATGTAACGTTTTTCGATTATCTAAACTTCACCACTTCCAGTGGCGGCTTGTCCTATGAGGCAGGTGAGGCAGTGCCTCACCAAATAAATACGGAAATCACAAATATCAAGCGAATTAATCCAATATTTTATTAATCAATTTCATCATCCCATTATGTTCTTCAGTCTCAATTTTTTATACGATACTGCACTCGTCTTCCATAATATCCGAGCTCAATCTCAAGCCGGGTACAGCTACAGACGTCTGTAACATTACACGTTACTGACGTTACGATGAATGCACAAAAATCGGACCGTAACGTTACACGTTACAGGCGTTAAGGTCCGATTTTTGTACATCCATCTCACTTCCTCTTCAAGGCGTAAACGGTGAGGTGAGGCTTGCCTCACGCGCTTCCTTGTCTAGCGCGTTATTCACATCGACGTGACGAGATCATGAACCTCCCCTTCGTTGTTTATCTACTGCGGCTTCTAAGGTGAATTTGAGGTTAACCTACTTTTAGAACATTTGAAGCGTTATATCTCAGAAACGGTGCCTCGTAGGAAAAAAAGTATTGATACATTTTTCGAAGATAATTTGAACATCTACATTTTTGTCTTAATTACTTTTTGATGAAACTCACCGTTTTGCTGAAAATCGCGAATAACTCATTTTTCGACCTGTGAACTTGAATAAATTTTTGTCCATCCACGGGAATGATTGGGAACTTTTATATATTATTTATTATTATGTTTTGAACAATTTTACCGATTTTCAGCTTGTTGGGATTTTATGTAACTTCACCCTAATTTTTTGGTCTTAGTTGACCGGACTATCTACCCTTGATCCGCGATCGTTTCGTTTCGTTTCATCGGCAAACTGCACATATTCGGGTCAATCGTGAAGCGAAAGATAGTGAAATTTCACTCTGGTTTGGGTTTATTGGGTTTGTGCAGTACTAGTGATATTGCAGAGTTTTCAATAAAACAGAAACAGTTTTTGAGTCATTCCTATGAGTATAAAATATGTACAATTGAAGAAGTTATACAACCTATTCCAAATCTTGACTATCGGTGCGGTAGGACAATCGAATCGGAGGTTTCAAAATGAGAGTACTACTGGCCTACTGGCAGTGTAACTCTAATCAAATTATTTTTTGGCAGTGTTGATAATACCTACATATTCCGATAGGGTTTAGTGAAAAACTGGTTGAAGCGATTTGATAAACTTATCCTAGGGCAATTACCACCCAATAAAACGCTATAGAATCATTGGAGCATTAATATCTACCGAAGGGTTTTTGAAGTGAAGATGAAATTGGAATTGTCCTTATAATAGCCAAAATAAGATGAAGATTTGTATTGGATTCAAAAATCCAAATTATCAGTGATGATTTTTTCATAATGATAAGTATGCAGCTGACAAAAAAAAGTTTATAATATTAATATTTTTTTTTGATGTGCCTCATCACTTTATTCTGCCACAAGCCGCCACTTCTTATATCAACCCACAATCTGTCTCTTTTATCTCGAACTGTCATAACTTCAGCTATGAATTTTTGAATCTTTTACATTGATAAAGTGACAGAGTGTATACCATATAATGCAGTGGATCTTCCAGTTTAAAAAATTTAAGGAAATCCCTGATCAGAAGCTTGTGAACGATCGTTCTTTGGTGGAGCAATGAGATTATTACCTCAAAATTCTGTGTGGGATTTGAGATTGATACCAAATATAATAGATGCAGAATCTCAGCATAATCGGAATTATATTCTGAAAATCATCTAAAAATTTAATATGTAAAAAATAAAAAATTAGAAAAATTAAATTCTATGGTTCTGATGATGCGATCCCCTTGAAATTTAGCATGAATCTTTAGTATAGTAGTTTTTATTCTCAAAATAAACTTCACTCGAACCGGATATTCTGTTATGGAGATATAAAGATTTTTTTTCAATATTCCAATTGAATTTTCTATGCTTCTGTTAATACTATGGTCATAAAATTTTGCACGAAGATTCAGTATATCAATCTTTAGTCACAGAAAAAAATTCACTCCAATCGGATATCTTTTTTTGGAAATATAAAGCTTTTTTCAATAATCCAATTCAATTCACTATGGTTCTGTTCACACTAATGCCAAAAAAATTTTGCATGAGGCTAGTTATCAGCTTCTTCCATTTGGCCAAACCATTTTATTCCGATTGATTTCGTTTTTTATAAGATATTGAGGTACGAAAATTTTGAATAGCCATATTTTATGGAACGCCCTGTACGATTTGGCTGGTTAACGAACTCAACCGAGCCATTTGGGACCCGAACTCATCCTGAAAATTTCAAGTCATCCATTTTCGGCTCAAAACTAGAAAATTACAGAAAATTGGGCAAAACGATACAGCACTCGGGTACTTATTCAAGGAATCTCCTTGAACTTTGCATTAGATTTTTACTGACAGACACCAAATTTCGCTAATTTATGTAGAAATTTAGTATTTTATGTCTAAAAACGAATCATATGCCGGATTCAGATAAAGTATAGTAAATATCTTTTAAACGAAAAAGACAATATTGAGGTTGCAGGTAGGTGCAGATTTACAATTTCATGTTGATAATATATTTCCGTTGAACCCGAAATACGTTTCAAGTTTATACGAGACTCATATACAGGGTGTTTCCTAATTGAATGTGAATATTTATGGGGGTGATTTTTGGTCTCATTTTAAGAAAAAACTTTATATGAACATATAGTCCGTTCACGAAAGAGTGAGCGCATAGTAGGCGTAACGTGGAATTAACTGCAGGGATGGATAGGCAGTCAAACTGGAGATAGCGATCTATCTGTAATCTTCAGTTGGTTATTGAAAACGGCCATAAATCAACGTTGCCGAATATACCGGGTTTTTCACTATAATTTGACCCCCCTTTTAACTTTGTTACTGAAGGAAATACAAAAAAATGTTTCATACAAAAGTTTCACGAAATCAACTGAGGTTTTTTGATATTAGTTCAGAAACTGAAATATATACAGGGTGACCGATATATTGATGGCAACTTCATTTTTCCAAAAAAAAAAACACCCCGTATATTTTTCCATATTTGGTTAGCTCTTTTTCCCCTGATCTCGAATATGTAACATATGCTGGTCTATCTTTCTTATTCTGAGCACCACAGAGTTTCAAATTTTAATAACCATCTGGCATAGCGTTTTGGAAGTTCGTGAATAATTAAGTGGCCGATTTGATCTTTGGATTGGTAATGGCGCACCCATTTTATGGCTACCAAATAGTCCCGATTTAACACCGTTGGAGACTTTTTTATAGCCGTTCCTGAAGGAAAAAAATCACTTCAGCAATAATGACAATCAATAAAAGCGGAAAATAATTTAATGATATAAAATCAACCAATATTAAATCCATAATTCGGAACTAATCCCGTCAACGCACAAAGAATAATGATAATATTGTAATGATTAGAAACAAATTTTGAAGCTTTGATTTCTGACTTGAATCGGAGCCATAATAATGCTATCAAAAATAGTCCAAACAACTTGAGACAACTGTATGAACTATGTGTATTGAATGAAGGTGGTTATTTTGAGCAATTTCTTTAGTTGATGTTATTCTTACCATACTACCATAGTTTATCATTTTCATTGGTTAGTTAATTGTTAAGTATTCATTTTAAAATAAAACTTTAAGTAGATTGGTTGGATAGAAAGAATTTCGTAGGTATTACACATATTTTTTTTATTCGGTGTCATCATTTCAAAACTTTGAAACTCTGAAAATTATAGTGAAAAACCCGGTACCTGGCTTCATCCGACAATCATCCGAATTATCGACAAAATTGCGTATCAATTTGACGAGAAAATAAACAACATAACCTAAAATTTCATGAACGGATTATATGTCCTGAACGTCTTAACTTTTTAGTTACAGCATTCAGGGTATTTTTAAACTCAATGGTTACAGGGTGGTAAAGTTTTCAAAAGTGAATAATTTTTTTCTGTGACGGGCAAAAATGTGTCATTTTATATCTCTTGATAGGTCACAAAATATTACTTTTTACGAAATCACTTTTTTCCCTGTCAAAAAAATGATTCTCTATTTCGTGAACAGTTATATTTCTTCCACTATTAAATGGTCGTTTTTCCTGTCACAGAAAAAATTGTATATTATACACGGGAAAATATTAGATTTTAGCTCTCGGCTTTTTGCCGAGCTAAAATATAATACGTTTTTCCCTTGTATAATAAATAACTATTTCATTAATATCTACAATACCACTTCAGATATTTCAATGGAATTTTTCTTACATATACTATGAATCAAGAGGCATTTTGTAATGTACTATCACTTTTATTTCAAATTCTACCAGTGGCGTTCGTACGTAATTTGACCTTCCAATTTTGACACACATTCATAGTACGCCACAGATTCTCCCATAAATGAAATTTATTTTTAAAATTCCCAATCATTTCTCACCAAAGTTGATCTCTTGACTTTTTGACTCCGATGCACGGTTTTCGCTTAAAAAATAAAAACTGTTCTCTGTATGATCATAACTAGTTATTTAATAAACTAGGTTATTAAAAACAGCGACTAATGGTCAAGATATTTTAAAGCGTGAGCGGAGCGAACGCTTTAATAGTTCGAGACCATTAGTCGCTCGATTAATAACCGAGTTTATTACAAGATTTGTCCGTCAATCTCATATGATATGTGTATCTATGAATTCTTGATTGAAAAACATTTTCATTCTGCACAAGACATACATTTGTCATAATGTATTCTATGTATCTATGTTCCAGTAGAGTTTTGACATTTCTCGTAGTGCTTCTGAATACTTTGTGAACGGCTGCCATGGGGATTGCACATTAAAATAGCCAAAAAATTGAGCATTAAAATGGGTCATTAATGATCAATTTCGTACACATTAAAATCACCTTTATTTTGAGTTCGGCGGAAAAATATCGTTAATATCTATGTATTCATTATGACAACATTACCATGCAGAATAAAGATTTCATATTTTTTTATTTGTGGTCCTCACGATTTTTTCTAGTTTTTGCTAACGATCAGTCGATTAGGGGAAGGAGGGGCAAGATGACGACAGTAAGCTAAAAAAAACTCATAAAACGATTATTGCTCATTTTACGGTGTGAAAAAAAAACTATTCGGTCATTTACTATTATTGAGTTTTCAATAAAAAATTGTATCACTTGCGAGTTACTATTTGGAGTGAAAAATTTGATCTACTTACGTCATTTTCGTCATCTTACCCGACGTGGAGGTTAAGATGACGAATTGTGGAGAGTAACATCAGGAGATACGTATTCTAAAAAGCACATAGGTAGCTATATAAAAAAATTTACCAATCAAGGAAAAATAAATTTATTCTAGGTTTTTTTTAATTTTCGCCTCTTTAGTGTCCATTCCTGTGCACTCTTAACATTTGCTACAGCAAAACCATATTTCATTTTTTCCACGTTCACTGCAGATAATGCTCTTTCATCATCTGCATCATTTCAGAGTCAGCATATTGTAGATCTATTGAGGAGTCAGAAGAATCGTTAAATTTTATTTTTTTCTTACTGGTTTTTGTTTTACTTTCTGTGCTTTTCTACTTTTTTCTAATCTCTCATTTTTTCTGATCTCGTAATTTTCTTTTTCTCTGAGTATGAATATGATAAAACGAGTTTAGTTTACCCTCATCAGGATATTTCTCAACATATCTTCTGAGAGTAGCTTCTGGAATTTGATATGCTTTTGAAGCTGCATTTACACTGAACTCTTGATTTTTTATTTTAGTGAGTGCTCTTTTCATATTATCTTTCGACCATGATTGCCTGTCAGTTTTTCTTTAAAATATTTTACCCATATTTATCCAAACCTGAAGTTAAAAACACGACCTAATAAATATTTTTAATTATGTAGGGTAAGATGACGAACATCTCGTCATCTTACCCGCATTTGGCATTTTTATTTGTAAATGTCATAAAATGAAATTCATCACTCCCAACAAATGTTTTCAATACTCAAATTTTTTCTGAAACATGATAGTTTCGAAATAAAATTCGACTTACAGAAAACGAAATGAAGAAAATACTAAAACAGTAATACTCGGAATCACATATATTGTCTCAACCAACACCCGACATGTATCAACTCCTGTATCTTACTGAGCTCTCGTCGTATTTTGCTGCCGATAAAAGGCATGAAGAATAGGACTATTTTTTCACGTTTGACAGAAGCTGATGCTGAAAGACTCAAATTTAGGAAATATCGGGAATTCGTCATCTTACCCTATTCGTCATCTTACCCTCCTTTCCCTACATGAACATTGTTATTTCAAGATGTGTTTCAATTTTTCCACACTTTTTTCTAGAAAAATGACAGTGTACTTCACTTTGTCTGAATTGAGAAAGCACTCCAAACAGTTATATTGCCCTGAATATTTCAAATAGCTCCCATTGGAACTATGTAAAAATATATATTTATATCTTCAAATTTCAAACAACAAGCCACAAGACTGATCTCTATCGATTCTTCGTCGCCAAAACACGTCAAACATCACGCTGTCCTCATATATTTCGTATCCTAGATTGCATCAACATCTCCAGTGTTACATCGTTCCAGGTGAAATGTCATATCCCTTTACTCTGACAACATTTCGAATTCTTGAAAGATTTCAAGTTGAGCAATATTGTGGTAACGTGACAAGTCTTTTATTAACTGAGGTTATTACGATGGCCAGTAAACATATAAATAACTTGTGCATAATTGAGAGTAAAATTAACTTCGCCAGTTGGTTATAGTTCTGTAGTTATTTGGTTCTCGATATTTATTGTCTATTATTTGTTGACAATGGGCTGGCCTTGTTTGAAATTGTTTCGACAGAAATATTGATGTTGAACAGCTGATTTCATCTGTTGCATATTGTTGTTGATCTGATTTATGTCAGTAGAGCTCATCATTTCGATTATCTATTGCTGGCCATAAAATTTAAATATTTTATCAAGAGAGAATGCCAAGTATTGTGTTAGGAATAATTCTTTCGAAATTTTAATGGAAGATAAATCTCATCAAATTCAACCATTTCCTGAAGAGAGTTCGAAAAAAGATTGCATTCATTCCAGCAGTAGATTCTAAGTAGCCAAAAATGACATTCCTACCGGGTCACATGACTTATTCTAAAATTAGTAGAAAACTAAATTTCAAGGCACAATAAACCGAGAACTATTCAACCCATCCACATATCCTTGGAGAACCTCCATTGTCATTAATCATTATTCCATTATTCACATGGAACAACTAGAGGTAGTTATGGAATCAACTACTTTATTAATCGCCAGATTAATAAAACTAGTATATGTATAAGAAGATATTTCTGTCGATAGCATTATGAATTGAGTATAAATTCTTGATTGAAATATATTTTTATTCTGCATAAGATATTCCTTAGCCATTAGGGTGAAAGCTTAAGGGCATGGATACTTTAGTAGGCGAATTCGGTTCCCTATTTAACTGACCATGGTTATTATTACGGAAATATAATTGAAAGTTGCCATTCTGGTATTACGTTCAAACTTTCTATAAATATCGATTGAATATTCGGGGAGACACCAATTTCGTCGAAATTACATATTATTTGATAGTCATTGACACCCAGTATGGTAGTCATTGACATAATTTCATCTCACTTCTGCATCAATTTTGGTTATGATATCATCCTGCTTTTTCTAACTTATACATTCTCATTATATTTTCATTGAGACATTCATACTAAAAATAATAGAGAAATAAGAAGGTTTAGACAATGTTATTTCATATAAAATGAAAAATAACAAAAAGTATTAGTGATCTTCACATATATACTGATGTAATAAACTACTTGTGCTATCTAGGTTTTTTTTCATCTTCGGCCCCATATTTCAGAATGTTTCATTTCTATTTAAGTCCTCATGTTATCATTCTTAAAACGGCATCATTAGATATTTAGTGCGAGATTTTGTGCATATATTTACTTAAGAATATCGACTGCACATAATTGCGTATAGGTATTTTCGGATTTTGTTCTGTTTTATATTCGTTAGAAGTTTTTCATTGGTTGTAAGGTTGAAAGGAATATTTAAATAAAGTTTAAACTTGATATACTAATCATTGAAAGATTTACTTACATCAATTAAATATTCCTTGGAACCTTGCAAACAATAGAAAACTTCTAACAAGTATGAAACATAAAAAAATCGGAAAATATACGCAATTGTATGCAGCCGCTATCCTTAAGTAAACTCTAACATATACACTTATCGAAACTACTGCCACACACGCCAAATATCTAATGATGCCGTTTTTCAGGATGATAACCTGAGAAAATTGAACGTGACCCAAATAGAAATAAAACATTCTGAAATAGGAAGAGGCAGATGAAAAAACATTTAGATAGCACCAAAAGTTTATTACATCTGTATATATGTATGTGCACAGTGTCAATCACTATCATGGTGTCAACAACTGAAGCCCTCACCCTATATAAATTCCTGTTTTAGCAGAGTCAATACATCTATTCTTGACCTAGTATATTTCTCGAGCAATTGGATTGATTCAAAAGATAACTAGTAATGTATGAATATTTCCTGACATTTGGCTGTAGAAATGTTTTTTCCTCCGAACTCGAAATAAAGGTTCATTTTAATGTGTACGAAATTGAGCATTTATGGTCCATTTTAATGCTAAATTTTTTAGCCATTTTAATGTGCAATCCTCATGACAACCGCACACAAAGTATTTAGAAGCACTACGAGATATGTCAAAACTCTACTGGAACATAGAAACATTATTAATCTAGCGACTAATGGTCTCGAACTATTATCGCGTTTGCTCCGCTCACGCATTAAATATCTTGACCATTAGTTGCTGTCTTTAATAACCTAGTTTATTAAACAACTATAATTTATGAAAAAACTATAATTTCATTAAGAATTTTTCTTAGTAAGTGAATCAACATCCCAATGGAAATAAGTGATTGCAGTTTTCTTGATCATCTTCTTGAATATTACTTTCTTCTTCCAGGCAAAGCAGTCCCTTTCGTTGAGCTGACAGTAGCCCATGCTTCAGTGTTAACAATATTAGCTATCAGTTTCGAAAGATACTACGCTATATGTAAGCCTCTAAAGCCAGCTATATCTGTACGAAAGCTAGAGCCTCCCTGATATGTCTTCTTGCTTGGATTATAGCAGCTGTTTTCACCAGGTAAGGTTGACTCTTCAGATTAATGCATTTTTCAGTGATATGGATATAAATTGCAACAGAGGAGGATAAGAATGAAATATGTTTAATTTTAACAACACCGAGTTTATCTTGATTCAAGAAACAAAATCCTCAAGCTTGATGAACTCAATAAGATTTGATATTTCTGTGTGGTAACTGACTCATTTAGGCCCTTGCGGAACTGTAGGTATAGTGAGAAAAAGATAAACAGTGTTTTCGAAAGATATTAATTTTATTAAGTATCTTTACTTAGCCTGTATAATACTGTCCGCAGGTTTTCCAAAAAGAGGTGTTATTTTGAATAGCCCGCTATTTCAGTAGATGTCACGTTTGAAGCTGTTAATTTTTGGCATTTAACAAGAAGAACATACGCCATTAATAAAAATGGAACGATACATGCTTCAAGAACGCATTGAAATCATTAAAATTCACTATAAAACCGAGTTATCTCTCGAAAAGATGATCACAACTGGCCACCAAGATCTTGTGATTTAACACCGTGCGACTTCTTCCTTTGGTGCCAAGTGAAAGAGAAGGTCTACGCCAATAGCCCAGCGTCGATTCAAGACCTCAAGATGGAAAAGCGTAGTCGTGGTGGTCATTTGCCTGATGTTATTTTCCACTGTTAACGGCATAGTTTCATCTTTCTAATGAAATAAACAACCGACCATTTATACTGGAAAATATCATTTTTCTTTGAATATCAAAATAACACCTCTTATTGGAAAACCCTTTACTAGCAGCTGATAAAGTCAACATGTCCTAACTTACAACTGTTTCTCATTTTTCTGATAACTATTTTATCTATTGAGAAACATCAAAGTGAAAAAAAATGTAACAGTCACTGACACCTGGTAATCTGATGATCCTACATCTTTGGTTATGAGGTTAAACTTCCTTCTTCCCTCATTACATCACACAACACATCATTATGAATTTGATAGCGTGGGCAGTAACCTCTCAATTGTTGCAATATATACCCGATATCGGAAAAAGTGGATAAATGGCATATAAAAAGTGATCACCATCATTAGCGGTGTATAATGATAACCTTCGTTCAATAAACGCAACACGGCCAAATGGCAGGAGCACTTTGTTTACAATCACACTTTTCAAAGTCAACGTAAAATTTCACATTTTTTAAATTTCTTGATCGGTTGGTTGTTGGACACAGGGGACACCCAGCAATTTAGAGTTTTTTATTACGGAAATGAAACGGGTTTCTCAGACCTGATGCCGCATGTAAATTACTCGATTTTTCCAGCTCTTGAGTTATGAGTTTTTGTGTGTTTTTGGATGTATTTTGCCAGCAAGGTTTGAAAAATTCATATCTTTCTTTGTAGTGCGTATTTTGCAGTTTTATTTTTAACATGGTCTGGAATGTTACTTCAAATAAAAAATTATTCAGCTTCATGAAATTACTTCAAGTTACCCAAAAAGGGTTTTGACAGCTAGAACTTTAATTTTTAGTAGGATGTACTCAGATATTGATTTTCGACTTAGATATACATGAAGGTGTTTTTTTTATCTTCCGGTTATGTTGCAGAATCCTAAGCAACAAAAATCATCGGAAAAAAAGGTATTTGATCGGATTATTTTTGTTGTAATCTGCCTTGGAAGGTGGATAGGCTAAAATCATTGAAATCCGATAAAAGTTGTTTTTCTTCTTTTTATCATTTTATGGTTAATTAAACTCAAAAATGAGATTTTAAATTGATATTAATTGAAATTTCTGTGAAACAACTGTAGCTCGTGTAATTTATACAAAAATTTTGGTCTTACCACTGATGGAAAATACTAACATTCGACAGAATTGCTAGTTGCGAAATTATTTGTTTTGGAATAGAAAATAAATAGTACTAAAAACTATTATTCACTTCAATAAGTTTCCAAAATCTGTGCCTCCAATTTGAAAACCTTATCGACAACGTGCTAAAAAGTGACGTATCAATTGTCTGAAGCTGTTCGAATATTCTTAATTGATTTTTCATTCCGCTTCTAAAACTTTTTTTTTCAACTCAATTATTTTGCATTGTTAATTCCCTTCGCGTACACTAGTCCTCCGTAAAATCTTCAAATAAAAAAATCGATGGACTTGAGGTCTGGCGAACGCGCAGTCCATTCGATCAGCCCTGCACGCCCAATCCATCTTTCGGGGATCGATATTTTAATTGGGAGATTTTATAAAGAGCTAGTGTACACGAAGGGAAACCACAGCAAACAGAATTGGGCCAAAAACGTCCAGAAGCATAAAGAAAAATTAATCAAGAATATTCGAGTAGCTTAAGGCAATTGACACGTCATCTTTTACAACGTAGTCGATAATGTATTCAAATTGGAGGCACAGATTTTGAAATTTTATTGAAGTAAATAGAATTTTTTGTTATCATGGCTTTTAATTTTCTATCGAAAACAGGAAACGTCACAACTAGCAATTCTGACGAATGTTTACATTTTCCATCAGTGGTGAGACCAAAATTATTGAAAAAATTATACGAGCTACCATAGAGATAGAATAGAGAAGAGACGCTATGACATACAATTGTGTAAGGAAAAATGGAACCACTGGGCGGGGCTTAGTCGCGGACCAATATGGCGGAAAGTTCAGGGTTGAATTAAGTTGCCAGTTTTTTTTATTCACAAATTTCACCCAAAAAATACGACGTGTTGGGTCTTTAGGAATCTTGTTCGAATAAGGTCATTGAATATCAAATAAACAATTTTTTTCAGGCAATAATATACAGATATAAAAAATATCAGATTACCAAGACAGACATGCAAAAATTTCGAATGCGAATCTGTTCACTCTCATGCTTACCTGTGAAATGTTATTCCTGTAATTTTTTTCTTATCTATCTCGTCCCTGCTTGAACAAAGCCATACAGCACACGATACCATTTTATTATTGTTTATTAAGCACAAGAAATCTCAATTTAACTAAGGTACAAAAATCACCATTTTTAGAAAAAATTCAACTATTATCAAAATTCGACGTATACTGGCAGTAATATGGCGGATCTGATACCACTTTTATTTCATTGATAGCAACTCTATACTATTCTATCTCTATGCGAGCTACAGTTGTTTCACAAAAATCTCTATTGAAATCAATTTAAAATCACAGATTCAAGATTAATTTACGAAAAACAACTTTTATCGGGTATCATTGGTTTTTATCCTATTCGCCTTCCAAGACAATTTTCAACAAAAAAGTCGGATCAAGTACCTTTTTTTTCCTATGACTTTTATAGTATAGAACTCCGCATAGTTTTTAGCCAAAGCTAAAAAAAACACCTTTTTATATTTTAAAATGAATGTTCGATTACATCTTACTGAAAACTGAAGTTCTAGTTTCCAAGCCTTTTATGGGTAACTTACAGTAATTTCAGGAAGCTGAATATCATTTTTTGAAGCAAAATTCAGGACGACCATGTTGAAAAAATAACAAAAAAACATTCACTTCATAGGAATTTACGAGTTTCTCAAACCTACCTAGCTGGCAAAATAAATCAAACAATCTCGCAAAAATCATAATTTCTCTCAGTGTATCGTCGATTGTGATATTCGAGCTGAGTTATGAGTTATCAATTTGAGTTATTCTCTCTAGAAAACCACAGAATGGCTCTGACTCAATGAACGAATTTATATGTCTCTCTTGACAAGTGGTCTGCCATGTCGTGGTCGTGCACTCCAGTATGACCAGGACGACCAGGTATCCATACAAGATTGACACGATTGTTTAGCTCGAGTACATTGAGTGATTAGTTAGTTAGTTAATTTAAAAAAGGGGTTACAGTTCACTGTGACCTCAAGGTCTATTGTGCCCCCTTACTCGCAAAAAATCATAACTCGAGAACTACAAAAAATCGAGTGATATACATAGGGTATTTTTGGATAGAAACAGGTCCTAGGAATCTAAAAAATAAATTATTGGCGTCAATCGACTGGACATCCTGTATTATGGCATAATTTAGCAAGCTGTTCCTCCAAAAACAAACGCGCAAAATAGTAGAGATCGCGCATAGACGTGGTAAATGTTCAGCCCTGTTATTGTGGGGTAGTATCATGAATAGAATCGTGCCGCAAGATCGTAATTGTTTATATCAACCTTTCGTAATCGTTGTTAGACTCCTCCGAATTTCCTGGGGGAGTCTTCATGTAAAAATTCGTATGCAAATATGCTCGTCGAACCATGAATCACAAGGTTTTCGTACCACATTGTACCCACGCTGGGGAAGAATTGTTGTTGTTGTTGTCTTGTATTAGAAAATTATGATGGTGGTCACTTATTTATTTTAGATTGGTTTGAATTCAATGAGTTGATTTTGGCTGTGAAACTGCTTCAGTGCATGAGTTTGAAATAGAGCTGGAAATATAAGCTTTTTAGAAAAGATTAATCATTATTCTTCACAATACACTTTCAAACGATTTATTGGTTATTCCACGCGAGACTCTTCGTCCTTATGAAATAGTTACTTCGTAAAAAACTCCTTTTTCCTGCCAATATACCAGGAAATTCATAATTCTGACCGAAATATATTGCTATCGTACTCATTAAAAAATCGACGGGATATTTTACACCAAAATAACACTTGACGGTGTATGTATCCATACACACCATTTTGGTGTCTATGCAACACCATAGATGCGGTGTTCAATAAACACTGTGATGGTGAATATATTTTACACCGCCATTCGTTGATATTTGCCCACCTATGGTAGCAATTTGACTTCCGGAAGGTGTAAAAATTTCTTTTTGCGTGGTACAAGGAACACCTCATGGTGTGATTACTTCATCATATAATGTATTTTTTCACATCAGAAAAAGAAAAACTCTTCTTCAATGGTTGATTAAGCACCAATTTTATTGAACATACAGTGTGTGTGGACATGAATATCGATATCTTTGGACATAAAGGTCCTGCAGATGTGAAAAAAATGTTTTTTGAAAGATGACACTACCGCCTTTCATTAAAGTGAAACAATATGAAAACATTTAACTTAAAAATGTTATAAAAAACTTCTTTGAAAAAATTTTAGTAAAAAAAGTACTGATTTTCTTAGTAAATTCGTAATAGTACAAGAACTAGCACAGTGAAGTATAATTTTTTTTTAATGAGCTAACACGCAAGGATATTAGTTACAAAACGATACCAACAAAATTTCTGTAAGTTACATATTTGGGAAGTAATTGCTGTGTTTGTTCTTGTACTGTTGCGGATTCACTAAGAAAATCAGTACATATTTTTACTGAAACTCTTTAAAAGAATTTTTTTATGGCGTTTTCAAGTTGAATGTTTTTATATTGTTATACTTCAATGAAAGGTGGTAGTATCATCTTTCAAAAAATATTTTTTTCACATCTGTAGGACCTTTATGTCCAAAGAAATCGATATTTTTTGGAAGGGTCAAAGAAAATAAAACAGTAAATTTAAAATGGGGGCTACTCCAAAATTAAGGGGGTAAACTTCCAAGTTTGGGCGTTTTTGTCGATAATATTAGGTATATTTGATGACCTTAAATTATCGCTAAGTCATGACCAAACACACTGTATAGATTGTTTTAACTTCGTAATATTCATTTCAATATTGCGGATGTGGAAACGAGGTTCAACCAGAAGGTATTACAACATTATCATTAAACCTACATTATTACACATATTGAATAATTTGCTTAAAAATTCACTATGATTTATTTCAATACATTTTTCCGCCAGGGTTATTTTCATCAATTTCTCCTCTACAGTTTGAAGTTTCAGCCAGCATTTGTCAGTCATCAGTAGGAACCACTCTTTCAACTTGAAACATCCTTCAATTTGTTTCTTTTGGAAATATCTGTCAAAAGTTACTTAAATTTCCGAAAGTAAGAAATATTGTTGTATTTTAAATAGGTATCCCTAAAATTGAAGAGTGATTCCTGAAGATGACTGGCGATTGCTGGCTGGAATGTTGAGTAGGATAGGAGAAATAATTGAAATAGCCCAAACATTATTTCAACAGAATATATCTTATATTCATTTTCAGAAGAAAAACGATATTATCTGCTTATAAAAATGATAATATTTCTCTTCTATCCAGACGAATTATAACTTGAATAACGTATAATAAATTAAATGAAATGAAACTATGGATTTACCAGTAGGACACATTCTTAGAATAATGTGAATACTATAATAATAATAGAGTGATCTTAATTATGCAATCAGCTGACTGTTAAAATTAAAAAAAAATGTGGAAAGAATTAATTCCTCTCAGTGTATAGTCGATTGTGATATTCGAGCTGAGTTGTGAGTTATCAATTTGAGTTATTCCCATTTGTCTCATTACCATTTATTTTTGAGTACTCCAAAGATCACGAACCCGAGATGATTCAGTCCCCTGTGGACCACTGAATAATTGCGAAGCAGGTGTTCAGCAGCCTCAGTGGCTTCCTGGCTGAAGCGACATTCATTATCGGGAATCTTTTCCATGTCCCGGCATCTAACGGGAAAGTGTCCCGTAAGAACGCTAGTCATTTTCTTCAGTTCTATTTTACTGGGTGATTGGACATTTTGGTTCAGCTCGTTGAGTGGGGAGAAATGATCCAACCTGTTTTAGTCCTCTGAACATTCGTGAGGATTTAATCCTTCTCTTTCGTTTCTATTCCCCAACTGCTAGCGTTTGATGACTCTCTAGAAAACCACAGAATGGCTCTGACTGAATGAAATATGAAAAATGTCTTTATCTCTCTTGCCAAGTGGTCTGCCATGTCGTGGTCGTGCACTCCAGTATGACAAGGTATTCACACAAGGTTGATACAATTGCTTAGCTCGAGTACATTGAGTGATCCTACGTCAATGACGTAGGAGCTCAGTGCTTTAATAGCAGCTTGACTATCTGAATGTATGGCTAGATTTATATCTAGACACCTTTCAATAGCTAAGATTTCTGCTTGAAAGGCGCTCGTGCAGGAGCCTAGCGACAGTGCACACTTGGTACTTGGCCCGTATATCCCAGCGCCAGCTTCTGTTAATGTATTCCCATTCCTATTCCTTTCATTTACTTTGCAATGTCTTGAAGTTTTTCCGAGTGCTTACTTTTTTATCATTACATCACTAGGGAGGTTCGCAGATGAGATGTTGTTGTTCAGAAATGACCAGACTCTCTGATTCTTTATTGAGTGATAGTTTGCATTTCAAAACCAGTTTTTATCGTACTTACGGGGAATCAAGTGTTTGTATGGTTGCTTGACTGTCAGATCATATAATTATCCTTCTTTCGCGGTAGTTGCATCTCATACAATGCGATATGAACTGCCTTATAGCGGAGGTTTTCTATTGAAATACTGATAAGCAGAAGCCCATTGACAGAGCCAGTTGTACTGAGGAATTGTACCTACATTCTGGCTCTGACTCGTCCATCCTTATGCTTCGAGCAATCAATGCAATACACCATTGACCCTGAAGGAAAACCTATGTTGTCGTTATTCCACATATCGCGATTTGGAAATGTCACGTTGCATTTTTTTAAATTTGTGTCTTAAAGCTTGGTTATTTCTTATACCTTATATAGGAGTCCCTCCATTCAGTTAGAATGCTATAATGATTTTTTCACGACCAATGCTGACAGAATATTATATATCACATAATTCTTTTGGAACTTCTCATTTTCAATGGCTGTTGCGTTTGATTAGGTCTTTTAAAGCCATACCTCTCAATTGATCATCTTGGCACTATATGAATCCTTTTCGTCGTTCAAAGTTTGCAATGTCTTGCACGCCTATGCTTTTTGAAATGCAACTGGTCATCATAGAATATACATCGACGGACTGTCAACTTTTTGTCAGGTTATTTCTCTTTTATGATCTTTGAATCTGCCTGATGTAATGTTGACTTCCTTTTCCGGCTTTCCGGCAAGAATTTCCATCTGGAATTTCTAAGTTTTAGTTTGCGAAATAAATGATATTTATTCTCGCTCTTTGGCTTGGGCCACATTCTTTGGCTTGTACCACATTCTTTGACTTTGGACTCAAATACAATCATTGGCTGAAGCTTGAGTTTGGTCCAAATTTTAATCATAGGCTGAAGCTGAGTAATTTTTGGTTGTACCTATATTTGTTCGGAAGTTAACTTATGACAGAGAGCTGGAAGCATACCTGAAGTCTATCGAAGCCGACTTGAGAGCATATCCCGTTACCGAGAACATCTGGCACTACAGAGGACAATATAGTGCATCGGAAGCGGAGCCACTATTTTGTTTGTGTAATCTGAAAGATTGTGATTTGAACTGTAAATTTAGATTTGCACATCTTCTTGTTTTTATTATATATTGTTGAAAACCTGACTTGAAACTTTGTTGCTGGAGTAATCAAGCCTCCCCTGAGAAAGCATTATTAGAATTTCATGTTCGAATACCCATCAGGTTAAAGTTAAAGTTACAAGTTGCCAGCGCTTCGTCTTCAACATTGTGGTCATGAGCGTTGTCATCATTCAATTTTTTTGTCTGGAAACCTCTTGCATTATATCACTTCCATCAGCAGCTTGTAATTCCTATGCAGGGTTTGTTGTAATTCAATTGTCACTCAAACTTGTTGGCAAATATCTTCACCACTTGTTGATCGTAAAACATTCGAAAAACGACAAATTCTCATTCAATCTTTCTACATAATCAACTTTGACAATATCCCAAAAGAACCAATTGCTTTTTCGGACTATAGGTACCCAAGAATCATAAAATTAAACCAAATAGACTTAACAGATGATACAGTCTCTGTCTTGCCGAATATATCCGGTGCACTTCAATCGCCCAAAGAGCGAAAGCAACAGACACATAGACTCTCACGAACGATTAAATCCCGCATATTTATACCTACCTTCCCTTTCATTACGGAACAGGGGAAGCCAGTAAGGTGCCACACTCGGCAAATTTCCCCCTCAATGAGGTCTTGGCACCCCATAAGCGACAGTCCTGGGGTCGATACCCCCGTTTTCTTTTGAGATTCTTCAAAAGGCGTCTCCCCCGAATTAACTAACTTAGTGTGAATGCATTCCGTCGAAGCAGTTTGTATAATTGACAGTGCTGAGATCTAGGTTTCATTCTATGCTTTGCTGCTTCTTTTTCTCATTTCGATTGAGCGTTTTCTCGCTTTTGGTTGGAATGTATTCAGAAATGAGAATAAGGATTCGATTTAAATCGAGGCTTTTCGAGCGGTTATTATAACAGTTATTCTTGGAATGGGAAAATGAACAGGGAGTAAATTACCTGTTGAAGGTTATCCAGATTTCAGCTGGAAAGGAATTTCGAAAACGAATGTAATACCGAGGGTATTCGTTAATCTGGTTTTGTGTTGGGGAAATTGAACTAGGATATCCTAGACTTTATTTCCTGTAATTCTTTTTTTTCACTAGAATTTGATGGCTCCACGATATGTGTTTCTGAAGCCATATTTGTTTTTCAACCGAAAATTTCCTTGCGATTTTTGGTATAACTTTTCAGTTTTTCATTGATACCCCATAAGCTATAGCCCTTGGATCGATACCCGGTTTTCTTTCTAGATTCTTCAAAGGGCGTCTCTCCCGAATTAACGGAATTAGTGTGAATACATTTCCTCGAAACAGTTTGTATAATTGACAGTACTGCGATCTAGTTTTCATTCTATGCTTTGCTGCTTCTTTTTCTCATTCCGATTGGGCGTTTTTCCGCTTTCGAGTGGAAGGTATTCAGAACTGAAAATAGGGATTTGATTTAAATTGAGGCTTTTCCAGCGGTTATTATAACAGAGCGCTGAGGAATTCTGAAAATGGGAAAATGAACAGGAAGGAAATTACCTGTTGAGTGTTATCCAGATTTCTGCTGGAAAAGAATTTCGAAACCGATGGTAATACTGAGCTGAGAGTATTCGTTATTTTAGTTTTGTTTTGGGGAAATTGAACTAGGATATCCTAGACTTTATTTCTTGTCATTCAGTCATTCTATGGTAGATAATTATGAGTACAAAACATTTTCAAAAGGGGAACGATAGGGAATTTGATGGCTCTACGATATTTCAGATATCGGTATTTGTTTTTGTAGTCATATTTAGTTTAGTTTTTAACCAAATAATTCTTGGCTTTTTGGGATTTCAGTTTTTCATTGATACCCCATAAGCAACAACTTTGGGGTCGATACCCCCGTTTTCTTTTGAGATTCTTCAAAAGGCGTCTTCCCAGAATTAACTAACTTAGTGTGAATGCTTTCCTTCCAGCAGTTTGTATAATTGACTAGGTTTCATTCTATGCTTTGCTGCTTCTTTTCCTCATTTCGATTGGCCGTTTTCTCGCTTTTGGTTGGAATGTATTCAGAAATGAGAATAAGGATTCGATTTGAATTGAGGCTTTTCCGGCGGTTATTATAACAGAGCGCTGAGTTATTCTTGGAATAGGAAAATGAACAGGAAGGAAATTACCTGTTGAGTGTTATCCAGATTTCTGCTGGAAAAGAATTTCGAAACCGATGGTAATACTGAGCTGAGAGTATTCGTTATTTTAGTTTTGTTTTGGGGAAATTGAACTAGGATATCCTAGACTTTATTTCTTGTCATTCAGTCATTCTATGGTAGATAATTATGAGTACAAAACATTTTCAAAAGGGAAACGATGGGGAATTTGATGGCTCTACGATATTTCAGATATCGGTATTTGTTTCTGTAGTCATATTTAGGTTAATTTTTAACCAAATAATTCTTGGCTTTTTGGGATAACTTTTCAGTTTTTCATTGATACCCCATAAGCAACAACTTTGGGGTCGATACCCCCATTTTCTTTTGAGATTCTTCAAAAGGCGTCTTCCCAGAATTAACTAACTCAGTGTGAATGCTTTCCTTTGAAGCAGTTTGTATAATTGACAGTGCTGAGATCTAGGTTTCATTCTATGCTTTGCTGCTTCTTTTCCTCATTTCGATTGGGCGTTTTCTCGCCTTTGCTTGGAATGTATTCAGAAATGAGAATAAGGATTCGATTTAAATTGAGGCTTTTCCGGCGGTTATCATAACAAAGCGATGAGATATTCTTGAAATGGGAAAATGAACAGGAAGGAAATTACCTGTTGAAGGTTATCCAGATTTCAGCTGAAAGGAATTTCGAAAACGAATATAATGTCGAGAGTATTCGTTATTCTGGTTTTGTGTTGGGGAAATAGGATATCCTGAACTTTATTTCCTGTCATTCTATGGTAGATAATTATGGGTACAACATTCTCAATAGGGGAACGATTATGAATTTGATGGCTCTACGATATTTCAGATATCGATATTTGTTTCTGTAGCCATATTTAGTTTTTCAACCGAAAAATTCTTTGCGATTTTTGGGATAACTTTTCAGATTTTAATTTGCACCCCATAAGTGACAGCCCTGGGATCGATACCCCTGTTTTCCTTCGAGATTTTTCAAAAGGCGTTTCCTCTGAATTAACTAACTTAGTGTGAATGCATTCCGTCGAAGCAGTTTATACATATACATAATTGACAGTGCTGAAATCTAAGTTTCATTCTATGCTTTGCTGCTTCTTTTCTCATACCGATTGAGCGTTTTATCACTTTAGGTTGGAATGAATTCAGAACTGAGAATGGTGATTTGGTTTGAATTTAAGATTTTCCTGCAGTTATTATAACAGGGCGCTGAGTTATTGTTGAAATGAGAAAATAGACAGGGAGGAAATTACCTGTTGGAGATAATCCAGATATCAACTGCAAACGAATTTCTAAACCGAATGTAATAGCGAGAATATTTGTAACTTCGGTTTTGTTTGAGGAAATTGAACTGGGATATGCTAGCATTTGTCTCTTATCATTTCATGGTAACAAATGATGGGTATGACTCTCTCAATTAAGGAACGATTGATAATTTGATTGATCTACGATATTTGTTTCCCCGGCCATAGTCAGTTTTTCTTCCAAATAAATCTTGGCTATTTTTGGGAGACATTTTCTTTTTTTTACTGGTACCCCACAAGCTGTAGCCCTTGGGTCGATACCCGGTTTTCTTTCTAGATTCTTCAAAAGACGTCTACCCCGAATTAACTAACTTAGTGTGAATGCATTCCGTCGAAGCAGTTTGTATAATCTAGGTTTCATCTTATGCTTTACTGCTTCCTTTTCTCATTTCGATTGAGCATTTTCTCGCTGTTGGTTGGAATGTATTCAGAAATGAAAATAAGGATTCGATTTAAATTGGGGCTTTTCCGGCGGTTATTATAACAGAGCGCTGAGTTATTCTTGGAATGGGAAAATGAACATGAAGGAAATTACCTGTTGAAGGTTATCCAGATTTTAGCTGGAAAGGAATTTCTAAACCGAATGTAATATCGAGAGTATTCGTTATTTTGGTTTTGTGTTGGGGAAATTGAACTAAAATATCCTAGACTCTATTTCCTGTCATTCTATGGTAGATAATTATGAGTATAATATTCCCAATAGGGGAACGAGTTTCTGTAGTTTCAACCGAAATATTCTTCGCGATTTTTGGGATAACTGTTCAGATTTTAATTTGCATCCTATAAGTTACAGCCCTGGGATCGATACCCCTGTTTTCCTTCGAGATTTTTCAAAAGGCATTTCCTCCGAATTAACTAACTTACATAGTGTGAATGCATTCCGTAGAAGCAGTTTATACAGGGTGACTGGTGACGTATGGGACAACGGCTAACTGGAGATAGAGGACCTCGAACTGAATGAGGATTGGATGTTTAAATGTCCCATAAGCCTATTAGTTTCAGAGATACAGGGTGTTTTTTGCAAAAGTGCTAAAACTATAAACACCCATATCTTCGTCAATATGGCAAATTTTTCGCTGATATTTGGCAAGCTTGTTAATATACATATTCTCCATCAGATCGACAAGAAAAAATTCCCAAAAATTGCAGGTCCGTATTCAAAAATTTCCATTTCCGTGTCAGGTTAGAAATATCACTCGGTATATGAGATAAAAAAAAATGATTTGGAAAATTGGAATCTTCAAGAAACACTGAGTAAAAATCTGTTTTCAGTTTGAATGGCACAAATTTTTTATAGTTTTTATGATAAGTTGAAAGTCGAATATTACAATTTATTCATATCGAATTCAAGAAACATACTATTCCTTATAAAAAATAAAACTGAATTTGAGATGCTTAAATAATCCTGACGCATTTTGAATATTCCTTCACATCTTGAACTCCCTTTTTATTAATTTTTTATCAATATTATAAGAAAAATTAAAAAAACAATAGAAATTCAAAAAGAGGAACAGTAGCACATATGATTCATAAAAAAAATCAAATAAACAAATGCTCGATATGCGAGAGCCATTACCCTCACACACTTAATGACTCTTTTGAACAATTGAAGCACTTTTCATATCCACAAGATGAAAAATTATACTCTTGATAGAACAGAAACACTGGATTTCAGCTCGAGAAAAGTTTGACTTTCTTCTCAGAACCCCTGAACAATAATCCATCTGGTACTTATGTTTTCAACAAAATTTATTCTTCAATGAATTTTGAGGACTTATTTTCCTCTAATATGTACTTAGGTGTAGCAACTTCTTCTTTTTTTGAGAATCATATGAATTTCTTTAATGCAAACAGAATATTAGGGAAACAAGTGATTTTTTAGAATAAGAGGTTTATTATTCATTATAAATTAAATACATCCTACTACACAGAGTAGGCATATTTCAAAAAATGACGTTTATATTCATACATTCCATGATTGTGAATTATTGGGAATTGTGTCGTTTGTTTATCTATTGAAAAATGCCTTCGATATTCACGAATGAAGAATATGTAGATGATACTTGTTTTTGGATTGCGCAAAATGAACGGATATAATATTTAGTCTCAGAATAATCCTCATCTCAAAAGAGAAAGAAATCATTAGAGTTCAAGAGAGCAAATAAATGCGTTGAAGCAAATTGCTCTGGTTTCGAGCATTTGCTTAGTTGTTTTCTCATGAATTATTGCATTATTTAATAGAAAAATAAATTTTGTTGAAAGAATAAGTATCAGATGGATTATTGTTCAGGCGTTCTGAGAAGAAAGTCCAACTTTTCTCTAGCTGAAATCTAGTGTTAGATACTGTTCTATCAAGAGTAATTTTTCATCTTGTGGATATGAAACGTACTTCAATTATTGTTCAAAAGAGCCAATAAGTGTGTGAGGAGAATGGCTCTCGCATATCAAGCATTTGTTTATTTGATTTTTTTATGAACTATATGTGCTACTGTTAATCTTTTTGTGTTTGTATTGTTTTTTGAGTTTTTCTTATAATATTGATAAAAAGTTTAATGAAAAAGTATTTCAAGATATGAAGGAATATTCAAAATGCGTCAGAATTATTTAAGCATCTCAAATTCAGTGTTTTATTCTTTCAGGAATAGTGTGTTTCTTGAATTCAATATGAAAAAATTGTAATCTTCGACTTTCAACATATCATAAATTTGTGCCATTAAAACTAAAAACAAATTTTTACTCAGTGTTTTTCGCAGATTCCAATTTCCCAATTCAATTTTTTTTATTTCATATACCGAGTGATATTTCTCACCTGACACGGAAATGGAAATTTTTGAATACGGACCTGCAATTTTTGGGAATTTTTTCTTGTCGATCTGATGGAGAATATGTATATTAATAAGCTTGCCAAATATCAGAGACAAATTTGCCATATTGACGAAGATATGGGAGTTTATAGTTTTAGCACTTTTGCAAAAACACCCTGTATCTCTGAAACTAATAGCCTTATGGGACATTTAAACCCCCAATTCTCATTCAGTTTGAGGTCCTCTATCTCCAGTTAGCCGTTGTCCCTTACGTCAGCAGTCACCCTGTATAATTGACAGTGCTGAGATATAAGTTTCATTCTATGCTACTGCTTCTTTTTTCATACCGATTGAGCGTTTTCTTGCATCTGGTTAGAATGAAATCAGAACTAAAATAGTGATATTATTTAAATTGATGATTTTCCTGCGTTTATTATAACAGGGCGCTGAGTTATTGTTGGAATGAGCATTTTGTATAATTGACAGTGCTGAGATCAAAGTTTCATTCTTTGTTATGCGGGTTCTTTTTCTCATTCTGATTTAGCGTTTTCCTTCTTTTGAGTGGAAGGTATTCAGAACTGAAAATAGGGATTCGATTAAAATTGAGGCTTTTCCAGTTGTTAGTATAACAGAGCGCTGAGGAATTCTTGGAATGGGAAAATGAACAGAACAGAAATTACCTGTTGAAGGTAATCCAGATATCAACTGGAAACGAATTTTGAAACCGAACTCAATACCGAGAGTACCTATCCGTTATTTTGGTTTTGTTTTGAGGAAATTGAACTGGTATATTCTAGCATTTATTTCTAGTCATTTCATGGAAAAAAATTATGGGTATGACTCTCTCAATTAAGGAACGTTTGGTAATTTGATGGATCTACGATATTTTTTTCTCGGGCCATTTTCAGTTTTTTACCAAATACTTTTGAGCTATTTCTGCGATAACTCTTCAGTTTTTCATTGATACCCCATAAGCTATGGTCCTCGGATCGATACCCGATTTTCTTTCTAGATTCTTCAAAGGACTCTCTCAAATTAACTGAATTAGTGTTAATGCATTCCGTCGAAGCAGTTTATATAATTGACAGTCCGAGATCTAGGTTTCATTCTATGCTTTGCTGCTTCTCTTTCTCATTTCGATTGAACTTTTTCTCGCTTTTGGTTGGAATGTATTCAGAAATGAGAATAAGGATTCGATTTAAATTGAGGCTTTTCGAGCGGTTATTATAACAGAGCGCTGAGTTATTCTTGGAATGGGAAAATGAACAGGACGGAAATTACCTGTTGAAGGTTATCCAGATTTCTGTGGAAAGGAATGTCGAAACCGAATGTATTCGTTATTTTGGTTTTGTGTAGGGGAAATTGAACTAGGATATCCTAGACTGTATTTCCTGTCATTCTATAGTAGATAATTATTATAGATACAAACATTCACAATAGGGAAACGATATTTCAGATATCGATATTTGTTTCTGTAGCCATATATTTAGTTTTTCAACCGAAATATCCGTTGCGATTTTTGGGATAACTGTTCAGATTTTAATTTGCACCCCATAAGTGACAGCAGTGGGGCCCTGTTTTCCTTCGAGATTTTTCAAAAGGCATTTCCTCCGAATCAACTAACTTAGTGTGAATGCATTCCGTCGAAGCAGTATATTTAATTGACAGTGCTGAGACCTAGGTTTCATTCTATGCTTTACTTATTGCTTCTTTTCTCATACCGATTGAACGTTTTCTCGCTTTTGGTTGGAATGAATTCAGAACTGAAAAAAGTTAAAGTTAAAAGATTTTCCTACGATCAATATAACAGGGTGCTGAGTTATTGTTGGAATGAGAAAAATGAATAGGAAGGAAATTGCCTGTTGAAGGTAATCCAGATATCATCTAGAAACGAATTTAGAAACCGAATTTAAAATCAAGAGTATTCGTTATTTTGGTTTTGTTTTGAGTAAATTGAACTGGGATATTTTAGCATTTATCTCTTGTCATTTCGTGGTAAAAAATTATGGGTATGACTCTCTCAATTAAAGAACGATTGGTTATTTTATGGATCTACGATATTTTTGTTTTCAAGCCATATTAAGTTTTTTTAACACAGAATTATTGACTGATTTTGGGATTCATTTTCAGTTTTTCATTGGTACCCCATCAGCTATAGCTCTCGGGTCGATACCCGGTTTTCCTTCTAGATTCTTCAAAGGGCGTCTTCACCGAATTAACTGAATTAGTGTGCATACATCCCGTCGAATCAGTTTGTAAAATTGACAGTGCTAAGATCTAGGTTTCATTCTAGGCTTTGCTGCTTCTTTTTCTCATTCTGATTGAGTGTTTTCCCGCTTTTGAGTGGAAGGTATTCAGATTAAAATTGAGGTTTTTCCAGCGGTTATTATAACAGAGCGCTGAGTTATTCTTGGAATGGGAAAATGAACAGGAAGGAAATTACCTGTTGAAGGTAATCCTGATATCAGCTGGAAACGAATTTCGAAACCGAATGTAATACCTACCGAGAATATTTGTCAGTTTGGTTTTGTTTGGACGAAATTGAAATGGTGGTGTTTTGAGTCCGATTTGATTGATTTTTTGTAGGTATATTCAACCGAAATGACTTGGCATACGTTATTTTAAACTGGATGAAACAAAAACTCTCTTTGTTTTCTTACTTTAAAACCACCTGTGGCGTGTTTCAGTTGTTCCACCATATAATTTCTCATTTCATCATCAAGCCCGGGGGCTTTTCTTCAATTTTTCGCAATTAACTCAGCCAAACTTGAGTTGGTTCAACTTTTGACAACTTTATTTTTCGAAATAAAATTTTCATTTCCCAAATAATACCTACCTTTATAGTCTTTCAGATCCAGACGATCGAAATACTACTTCTAACATCTTTTACCCGGTCATCAAAAAGCTCAAAAAACACTTTTATCCACCACTATTGTAAAATCCGTCCATTGTATGTCTTTGTGCTCGGCCTTAATAATACCCATTGATTTGAAGGGAATAATAAGATTATAATTCACTGCTGTCAGATGCTACATAGATTTAGATTGTCATAGAAGGGTCTTGTCGCAGTCGCCTAATGTTAAAATCTTCAAGAAATATTTTCAATAGTCGTAGATAATGTATAGTATGCTACTTGCGTATAATGGCTGTTATTCACTCGGTGATTTGGGCCACTCGCCTACTGCTCGTGCCCTAAACTCTCGAATAATAGCTATCATTATACGCTCGTTGCATAATATACTATTGTTCGTACATAAGCAATCCGAAAAATATAATTTCTATTGATTTGGGTGAAACTCAAATCCAGCACTTCAATTCAATGTCAAGCTCTTGAATCGAAGGGTTGCCGATAGACGAAATGGAAAAGCCTTTTTTCACCCTAAAAAATATGAATTCAGTATAATAACGAAATATTTCACTGATTTATCCTATCCCGTGACTTTCCACATAACACCCCAACACTGATGCAAAAACATACATCAAGAAGTATATGTTCCATACATTCCAACGACAATAATTCCGTTAGAATCCAGAGCTCGCAGGACCATAAAGCCAAATGAATACGTCGTGAGACTGAGATCATGAACATCTCCATCGGTACAAACTATCAACATGCAATTCCCCATTACATTAATAGACACATCAAGGCAGCCATGAAGCAGGGTTCCGAGTTCGTTCACCTGGCTTAAATTCGCGGTAAGAAATCGTTAACTTTGTTGCGAACATTGTCAATTTGGCATGGTTTCAAGCAATCATCGCGGATTGGATGCTGTGCATCAGACGACCCGACTAGGAAGCGTTTAAGAGGCTTGACCTATCCTGGAGACAGATGGAGAATCCGAGATTGGTTCTAAATCGTGTGGAAAGTTTGGATGAGAGGATGCGTGACAACCATCGATAAGGGATGAAAGTTCTACAGGGTGGGCAGATGACAGGATGGGTCGAGAGGTTCTGTGAAGTTACGATATGGACGAGATGGATAAACTTTGTGTTTACTATTAAGCCGAGTTTTATTAGACTGCGAGGAATGTTGAAACATCAGCAAGTGGTGTAGTTAGGAACGCTTTTCAATAGATCGTTTAGTATATCAGTTTATTGTAATTCCAATGGAAAAATGAGCTGACCTAACAATAATTATCGCTTCCTTTTATTTGAGGAGGAACGAATACTATATTCACATGACTGTAGCCCTTCTATTTGGAATCACCAGCAATGATTAGGACAGAGGTTGATAATTCGGTAAAGAATGCAAAATCACTAGATTAACACACCTGGGTAAAAAAGCAAAGAGGCTGATGAAGAATCCGAGATTGGTTCTAAACCATGTGGTATGTTTCGATGAGAGGATGCGTGACAATCATCGATAAGGAATGAAAGTTCTACAGGGGGGCAGCTAACAGGATGGGTCGAGAGCTTCTGTGAAGCTACGATGTGGACGAGATGGATAAACTTTGTGTTTACTATTAAGCCGAGTTTCATTAGACTGCGAGGAATGTTGAAAGATAAGCAAGTGGTGAAATTAGGAAAGCTTTTCAATGGATCATTTAGTATATCAGTTTTATTTTAATTTCATATGAAAAATGAGCCGACTCAATAATAATTATCGATTCCTTTTATTGGGGAATGCTAACATCTCTGCAAAAAGTAGGAACGAAAACTACGTTCACCTGACTGTAGCCCTTCTATTTGGAATCACCAACAATGATTAGGACAAGGGTTGATAATTCGGTGAAAAATGCAAAATCACCAAATTTACACACCAGGTTAAAGAAGCGGAGAGGCAAAGAGGCAGATGAAGAATCCGAGATTGGTTCTAAATCGTATGGAAAGTTTGGATGAGAGGATGCGTGACAACCATCGATAAGGGATGAAAGTTCTACAGGGTGGGCAGATGACAGGATGGGTCGAGAGCTTCTGTGAAGCTACGATATGGACGAGATGGATAAACTTTGTGTTTAGTATTAAGCCGAGTTCATTAGACTGCGAGGAATGTTGAAACATGAGTAAAGTGGTGAAGTTAGGAAAGCTTTTCATAGATTATTTAGTATATCAATTTTATTGTAATTCCATGTGAAAAATGAGCTGACTCAACAATAATTATCGATTCCTTTTATTGGAGGAGGAACGAATACTACATTCACCTGACTGTAGCCCTTCTATTTCGAATCACCAACAATGATTAGGACAAGGTTGATAATTCGGTGAAAAATGCAAAATCACTAGATTAACACACCAGGTTAAAGAAGCAAGGAGGCAAAGAGGTAGATTTAGAATGCGAGATTGGTTCTAAATCGTGTGGAAAGTTTGGCCTATGCGTGACAATCATCGATAAGGGATGAAAGTTCTAGAGGGTGGACAGATGACAGGATGGGTCGAGAGCTTCTGTGAAGTTACGATATGGACGAGATGGATAAACTTTGTTTGTACTATTAAGCCGAGTTTCATCACACTGCGAGGAATGTTGAAAGATAAGCGAGTGGTGAAGTTCGGAAAGCTTTTCAATGGATCATTTAGTATATCAGTTTTATGTGAAAATTAGCTGACTCAATAATAAATATCGATTCTTTTTATTGGAGGAGGAACGAATACTACATTCACCTGGCTGTAGCTCTTCTATTTGGAATCACCAACAATGATTAGGACAGGGGTTGACAATTCGGTGAAAAATGCAAAATCACTAGGTTAATACACCAGGTTAAAGAAGCAAAGAGGCAGATGGAGAATCCGAAATTGGTTCTAAGTCGTTGCGTGACAACCATCGATAAGGGAGGAAAGTTCTACAGGGTGGGCAGATGACAGGATTGGTCGAGAGATTCTGTGAAGTTACGATATGGACGAGATGAATAAACTTTGTCTTTACTATTAAGCCGAGTTTCATTAGACTGCGAGGAATGTTGAAACATAAGCAAGTGGTGAAGTTAGGAAAGCTTTTCAATAGAATATATAAATCGATTTCAAGCGGATAACCAATTTGTTGAAATAAATTTTTTAATATAATTCGCAACGTGGCTAAGCTCACGAATACATATCATCTTCAAGTATGCTTCGTCAGTCAACAACTTTCGAAATTTGCCGCGTACAACCTTACTTTTCTAATAACCAGATGTTTAACCTAGCTCTTGAGTCTGGTCATTTGCGGTTCATATCAATGACTTCGAAGGGCTAATTCATGACGTCATTACTTTGAACCAAAAAACCAAAACCGCTTGAATGCAATTGGTTAACCAAAATGATTACCGGTTATTCGTTTGAAATTGATTTTAATATATCAGTTTTATTGTAATTCCATGTGAAAAATGAGCTCACTGAACAATAATTATCGTTTCCTTTTATTGGAGAAGGCTGACATGTCTGCAGGAGAAGGAACGAACACTACATTCCCTTGAAGGTGGCCCTTCTGTTTTGAATCATCAACAATGATTAAGACAGAGGTTGATAATTCGGTGAAAAATGCAATATCACTAGATTAACACACCAGGTTAAAGAAGCAAAGAGGCAGATGGAGAATCCGAGATTGGTTCTAAATCGTGTGGAAAGTTTGGATGAGAGGATGCGTGACAACCATCGATAAGGGATGAAAGTTCTACAGGGTGGGCAGATGACAGGATTGGTCGAGAGATTCTGTGAAGTTACGATATGGACGAGATGAATAAACTTTGTCTTTACTATTAAGCCGAGTTTCATTAGACTGCGAGGAATGTTGAAACATAAGCAAGTGGTGAAGTTAGGAAGCTTTTCAATAGAATATATAAATCGATTTCAAGCGGATAACCAATTTGTTGAAATAAATTTTTTAATATAATTCGCAACGTGGCTAAGCTCACGAATACATATCATCTTCAAGTATGCTTCGTCAGTCAACAACTTTCGAAATTTGCGGCGTACAACCTTACTTTTCTAATAACCAGATGTTTAACCTAGCTCTTGAGTCTGGTCATTTGCGGTTCATATCAATGACTTCGAAGGGCTAATTCATGACGTCATTACTTTGAACCAAAAATAACCAAAACCGCTTGAATGCAATTGGTTAACCAAAATGATTACCGGTTATTCGTTTGAAATTGATTTTAATATATCAGTTTTATTGTAATTCCATGTGAAAAATGAGCTCACTGAACAATAATTATCGTTTCCTTTTATTGGAGAAGGCTGACATGTCTGCAAGAGAAGGAACGAACACTACATTCACTTGAAGGTGTTTTGAATCATCAACAATGATTAGCGCAGAGGTTGATAATTTGGTGAAAAATGCAATATCACTAGATTAACACACCAGGTTAAAGGCGCAAAGATGCTGATTGTACCCTCAAATGTGAAGGCTCAGAAGCTCTTATTTTGCCATAATACATGTTGACTCCACTCACAAGTCATTCCATCATGAGATATCATATCTACAAAAAATCGGTAAGGAAAACTCCGATATCAGTAGATTAACCGGGCACATATTATGCTAATGTAATGTGTTGGCTTACTTCACTGGGTGGTATAATGCCGAGTATAATGCTAACGTAAGTCGACATGAGGGCAAATTTTCGAAAATCACCCGGCAACTCTATGAAATGATCATAAATATTCAGTTTTTCATAAAAAAAAAATCAAGAAAAGCTCAGAGCAGGAGCTTTCGAGCGCTCGTTGTTTGGTAGAGCAATAAGACTTTTACCTAAAATTTTATATGGAATTTGAGATTGATACCAAATACATAAATGCAGGATCTCGTTACAATTGGAATTATATTCTGAAAATTATTCAGAAAAGGAAATATATAAAAAATGTAAATTGAAAAAAATTAATTCTATGATTCTGATTATGCGAGCCTCCTTAAATTTGCATGAACATTCAGTTTATCAGTTTTGATTCACAAAATAAATTTCACTCGAATCGGTAATTCTGTTGTGGAAATATAAGGATTTTCATTTTCAATATTCCATTAATTTTATATGATTCAGTTGAGACTATGGCCACAACATTTCGTGCGAAAATAAAATATAAAAATCTTCATTCACAAAAAAATTCCACCCGAATCTGATATATAAAGATTCTTCTTTTCAATATTCCAATCGAATTTTCTATGGTTCTGTTACCACCATGGCCACAAATTCTACATGAACATTCATTGTTTCAATCTTTATTCACAAAATAAATTTTATCCGAATGGGATATTTTTCCATAGAAATATGAAGTTTCTTCTTTTCAATATTCCAATCGAATTTTCTATGGTTTTTGTTAACACTATAGCCACGAAATTTTGGATAAACATTCAGTATATCGATCTCCATTCACAAAATGAATTTCATTCGAATAGGATATCAAGTTATGGGAAATTGAAGATACTTCTTTTAATATCCCAATTGATCGCACCCTCGAAAAAAAAATCTCAGTAAGCAAAAAACGCTTAGAGGTATTTATAGTTATCGTTTAAAAGGGGTTACAGAGTTGTTCTGACCACACCCTTTACAGCTCGCCCTCCAGTTCAAGAGGTCTGATGAAATCCAATATCTGTGAAGGCTTCAACGAGGCTAGTTCCTCACTCCTACATGTTTCTCGCCCAAGGCATTCCCTTCATAGGCTCGCAACGCCAAAGCATGCCGTGACTAGGTGAATGGAGATTTTTACCTCCTCCCCACACAACCTACACTCGCCAGTGTCTGATATACCCATCCCCAACAGCCTGAGGCGACAGTGTCCTGTAAGAAAGCTAGTGAGGAGGTGTAACTGTTTTCTTACCAAGATCCAGATATCTTTTGGATCTTGCTGTTTCAAAGTTCCGAAGGAACTTAGTGGAATGATCCATCCCTGGGAGATTCCGCCAGAATTTTTCCTTTTCGGCTTTCTTCTTCTCCAGAAACTCCTTCTTGTACATTTATCTATACCACAAAAGTGTTCTGGGCCAATGAGTGACATTCGTGCGCCCTCTTTGGCAAGTGTATTGGCCTCTTCGTTTCCTCTGATTCCCGTATGTCCGAGAACCCAGATTAAAAGACTTTAGTTTTCTTTCCTACCTCATAGAGTTTGTTCCGGCACTCCGAGATCATCTTTGATTCGATGACGTTGGATCTCGTTGCTTGAATAGTAGCTTGACTATCTGAGTGTACGGCAATAACGCACTTCTGATAGTTTCTTTATAGATTTGTCTAGATGTATCTAAATAACTTTCAATAGCTAAGACTTTCGCTTGAAAGACGCTCATACAAAAGCCTAGCGGCTGTGCACACTTGATACTTCGCCCTTATATCCCAGCTCCAGCTCCTGTAGAGGTTTGAACTTTTAGAACCATTGTATACCATTTTACGGTATTTTTTTTGAGGTTATAGTCGGTGTATTCCAACTATATCCTCAAAGGTCATGTTAACGTATGATATCGCCCTCATGAGATCAGTAAGAAAAACTCTGTGGGTCTCAGAAACCAACACCGCTCTAATGTGTTGGTGCAAACTGGTATTACTCTACTGGGTGGCATGATTCTAACTTCAGTCTATATTAGAGTAAAATTTAACAAGAAAATACTCAACTCTGCAAGAATGAGTGAAAACCATCGATAAGGGATACAAATTCTACAGGGTGCACAGATGACTATTGGTGAGAATTGCTGAGATAACACTCGGATCTTTTGAAGATCGACCATAATAACTTTAAGAAGGGATTTGAGATTAGTATTAGACCTTCGACCGTAAGGAGAAATGAGACTTAATCGAAGAGTCAGATTGAGGAATGACAATAAGGGCATCAAGAAGTTATTCTTTTATTCCCACGCCTATTCTTCGATTAATTCATATATTCTTCAATCAACACGGTGAGCCAAATTTCCTGAACATAAGATGAAAACAGAAGATGAAGGGGCTGATGAGCACGAAAAGCCGAATTGAATTTTCTCAATACAATCTCGAATAATTAATACCTTTTGATCATTCACGTTGGAAATTCGGCATTCCATTTGGAACGTTTCCAACGGATATACCTTCAACGATAATTTACTAATCTATTCATTCAGATCAAATAATGACTCTGCGGCTTAGTTATAATAACCACAGAATACCCCCTGGTGGGAATCTAATATGTGTTTCGAGATATCAATTATTTATTACAGCCGAAATGGAGGAAACATTAATAGAAAATAATATCTAAGTACGTAGCGTCATGTGCGTTGCCCCTTTCTAGGTGTATAATAAGGGGGCGAAATACCATAAGATATTAAATGTTTTTGGCAAATTTCATTTGCATAGAATTTCTGTAATTATCCAGTTTTAGGATTAAGAATTGAAAAACGCCCCAACTGGAAGTTGGAAGCTTTTACCGTATTATAAAAGAGATATTCAATATTGAATTAGGAAGTATATAAAATATATGTTGGTAAACGATAACATCCAAAAAAATTTAAGAGAAGCCCTGAGCAGGAGCTTTTGAGCGCTCGTTCTTTGGTGGAGCAATAGGACTATCACCTCAGAATTTCAAAAGGGTTTTGAGATTGAAACCAAATGAATAAAGTCAAAGTCTCAGCACAATCGGAATTATATTTGGAAATGATTCAAAAAATAAAATTAATAAATAAAAAAAGTCATTTCTATGGTTATGATGATGCGATTCTCTTGAAATTTTGCATGAACATTCAGTATATCAGTGTTGAATCACAAAATAAATTTCATCGATTATACTGTTATGGAAATATAGGGATTCTTCTCTTCTCTGGTCCTTTTCTATGCTTCTGTTAACACTATGGCCACAAAATTCTGTATGAAGATTTAGTATAGCAGTCTTCATTCGCCAAAAAAATCTTTTTCCGCCGACCTCGAAATAAAAGGTGCTTTTAATGTGTACGAAATTGAGCATTAATGACCCATTTTAATGCTCAATTTTTTCAGCCATTTTAATGTGCAATCCTCATGGCAACCGTACACAAAGTATTCAGAAGCACTACGAGAAATGTCAAAACTCTACTGGAACATAGAAATATAGAAATTCCTTTACGTCAAATGTATGTCTTGTGCGAATTGAGAATGTATTTCAATCAAGAATTTATACACTTTTCATGTTGAGATCGTCGGAAAATCTTGTAATAAACTCGGTTATTAATCAAGCGACTAATGGTCTCGAACTATTAACGCGTTCGCTCCGCTCACGCATTAAAATATCTTGACCATTAGTCGCTGTATTTAATAACCTAGTTTATTAAATAACTATTAATCGGATATCCTGTTATGGAAATATAAAGATTCTTCTTCTCAATATTCCAATTGAAGTTTTTATGGTTCTGTTAACACTATGGCCACAAAATTCTGTTCGAACATTCAGTGTATTGATCTTCATTCATGAAATAAATTTCATCAGAATCAGATATTTCTTCATGGAAATATGAAGTTTCTTCTTTTCAATATTCCAATTGAATTTTGTATGTTTCTGTTAACACTATGGCCAAAAAATTTTGCATGAAGCTTATTATAACCATCTTGAATATGGTCGCTACATTTCATTTTGATGTTGAGAAACAAAAAATTTGAATGGCCATATTTTTATGGAACACCCTGTACGATTTTGCTGGATAACGAACTTAACCACGTCATTTGGGAGCCGAACTCACCCTGAAATTTTCAAGTCTCTAGAACAATCCCTTCGAAAGTTATTGTGCAAACGGGCAGAATTCAATTTGATCACGAATTGGCCCTCAGACCCTGTGGTTTGAAACCATTTTTGGCCCAAAATTCGAAAATTACTAACATTTGGACAAAACGATATAGCACTCGTTTAAGTAGAAGGAGCGCCCAAAAACAGCTTCAAAATTTGAAATATCAAAATTAGAATAGGTTAGTTGAATTCAAAATTAATAGAATGAAACCAATAGCTCTCAGGATATTCAAATATCATCGTTTTCCCAATATGGACGAGAACGCGAAAACTATATGATTCCACATCATATATCGTCAGTTTACTATGAAAAATGTATAAGTCCAAAATGGGTAATTTTACATGGGAGACTAAAAGCCGTTTTTGCGGTTGAACTTCGAACGCGGATGCAATACGTATTATATACACAAACAATGGCGGACCTATGCAGGTTTCATATGATTTTCCGAATCGTCGGACAAGTTTCATTCTGCAATTTTAGCGAGAACTACTGAAATATTTTCAAACCAAAAAAGAGCCCTGCATAGCTTAGAGGTACAGCTAACATATGCCTGCAAATGTCTTAAGCTGAATATTTTGGACTTATGCATTTTTCACAGTAAGCCGACGAAATAGTAGTTGATAAAAATAAGGCCTACATAATTTATAACACTCATATCTCGATGAATTATTCTAAAAAGGCGTTAAATAAACTCAACGGAACGAATAGTTGACGATATGTTAAAGAATTAACTCACTTCGAACTATTCGTTCTATTTTACTCGCTCACGAACGTATAGTCCGTTCATGAAAGTCTGAGCACTCTGAGCTCATAGTAGGCGTTTGTTTATTCATCTGAAGTTGACAGTATTTGCTGTCATAACTTAAAATAAAGTCAACGTTGCCGAATGTACCCGGTCTTGTCAGACGAGCTTGCTAGTTATCAGAGAACTCTATGCAATATAAAAATAAACAACATAACCTAAAATTTCAATATACACAGTGGAATATGCCAAATTTCCATGGCCAACGACGGCTCAACCTTTAGTGAACGGACTATATGAACGAATGATTCCGCGAATTGACACCCGGGTACGCAATTGCCATTTCGAATTGATGTGTTCTATATTTTATCCAACCATCCATACGATACCAACTGTATCCATTCTTCATTCCATTCAATGTCACGGGCTGGAGATCCGCAGTAAAACGACGTTAACACTAATGAAGAACATCATCACTGGTTAATTATTTCAATCCTTTCATAAACAACAAAAGTTCCATATTTGGTAACGTGATACGAGCGAAAATACAATACCAGGCATTTAAACCCACTTTAATGCAAATATCTCCCGAATTCTCATTAGCGGATGGCAATAAATCTTCTCGGTATGAAAAGATAACCGACTTCGCCGTCTGCTTCAATTCGCCAAGCCGTTCTTCTACCAAAAGCACATCTTGCACCGATAAATATCTCTTAATGAGGAAGCGAATACACTGCCAGTCCGATAAAAGCACGTCTTGACCAGCTTTGAATGCCCCGCTATCTCTTCTGATATCGGAGTCCACGGTAGGCATTCCTGACATTCGTACAATAGGTTCGAAGATGGTCATCTTGGCCCATTTCGGAATGTTTGCACCGGACCAGGAAAAGTTACTCGAAGTTATGGTCTATTTACGACTTTATTTCTAGTATTCTGTACTGAGGTTGTAGAGTTGTATTTTGAGCAGTGAACACATTATTCTGCTGCCAATAAACATCAACTCCAGAGAATTTGGACATCCAGTTAAAATAATTTCAAGCTAATTCTTTTTCAGTTTTCTCTGA
This sequence comes from Propylea japonica, assembly GCA_013421045.1. NCBI lineage: Eukaryota > Metazoa > Arthropoda > Insecta > Coleoptera > Coccinellidae > Propylea > Propylea japonica. The sequence continues at coordinate 12,326,047 of CM024239.1, read as the reverse complement.
GGAGTAAGCTCGATTATCAGTTTAACAAAAAATCTTTTGGGAGCTACCGCGAATGATATGGATCTATCTAATTTATATGTATAGACTCGACACTCGCTTTGTTTAGTCGGTACTGAAGTGCACTCTATTCTGAAGTGTCAGTGGCAAGCTCTCCTTGAATCCTTCAATAAGGAGTTGAGATAAAATGGTTCTTCCAATTGAGAGATTGTTGTGGTCCACTACAATACTCTTACTGCGCTGAAATTGGAGGGCTATCAACTTCAGTACTAGTTGTACTTTAAAGGAATTTACCACGTCTGCAAACCTCCCTTCAGAAGAAACTACCAAGAAAATTAGCGATGAAAAGAATTTCAGTTCATAACAGGTAGGTAGCTTAAATGAGAAAACACTCTTGATTCCTTTAAAGAAAAAATCTTTGGAAGGGAAGAACCACATACCAGGAATCGATGGCTGTGTATACGAGCACATTTCAAGAGAAAATGAGCCAATTGAGAGATGAGCCTAATTCAATCTTGAAAGAGTGGTTCAGCTGCCACTAGGGCTATGAGCCCAACACTCGCTTCGTTCAGTCGGTACTGCTGTGCATTCGATTTCCAAGCGTCAGTGCCGAGCTCTCCTTGAATAAAATATACCTACGAATCCTTCAATAAGGTGTTGAGAAAAATGCTTTTCCAAACTGAGAGATTTTCGGTGCCTCATGATGTAAAACACAATTGGTGACCTTGAAGTGATAAACAACTCTGCTAGATAACAAGTTTATATCCTTATTATATGCTTCAATTCGCCAAGCCGTTCTTCTACCAAAAGCACATCTTGCACCGATAAATATCTCTGAATGAGGAAGCGAATACACTGCCAGTCCAATAAAATCACGTCTTGACCAGCTTTGAAATCCCGCTATCTCTTCTGATATCGGCATCCACAGTAGGCATTCCTGATATTCGTACAATTGGTTGGAGATGGTCTGATGTTCATCATCTTAGCCCACTCTGGAATGTTGTACCGGGCCAGGAAAATTTACTTGTAGTTATGGTCTACACGACTTTATTTCAAGAATTCTGTACTGAGGTTGTAGAGTTATACTTTGAGCAGTGAACACATTATTCTGCTGCCAATAAATATATCTCCAGAGTATACATTCGGACAACCAGTTTAAAAAAATTACCTAATTCTTTTTCAGTTTTCTCTGAGTAGTAACTCGATTATCAGTTAAACAAATCTATTGGGAGCTACCGCGAATCATATGGCTATGTCTAATTTAGACTGGACACTCGCTTTGTTCAGTCGGTCTGAAGTGTATTCTAATCTGAAGTATCTGTGGAGAGCTCCCCTTGAATAACACATACCGACAAATCCTTCAATAAGAGTTGGGATAAAATGCTTTTTCCACTTGAAAGGTTGTTGTTCACTCCACTACATCATAGTGTATACCCAAATCCTCTTACTACGCTGAAATTGGAGGGCTACCATCTTCAGTACTAGTTGTACTTCAAAGAAATTCACCACGTCTGCAAACCTCCCTTCATACGAAACTACCAAGAAATTAGCGATAAGACTTGCTGTCATCAATAGGTAGGTAGCGTAAATGGAAAACACTCTAACTCTTGTTCTGTAAAGAAAACATCTCTGGGCCTAATTCATCTTGAAAGTTGGTCCAGCGGCCACTGGGGCTATAAGGCCCAACGCAAACTTTCTTGGTATGAAAAATAACCGCTCTCGCCGTCTGCTCCAATTCGCCAAGCCGTTCTTCTTCTCCAAAAGCACATCTTGCAACCGATAATATCTCTTGATGAGGAAGCAAATACACTGCCAGTCTAATCAAAGCACGTCTTGACCACCTTGATGCCCCGCTATCTCTTCTGATATCGGCGTCCCACGGGTAGCGGTGCGGTTCACTCATACGAAAAGTCAGTCATTAGAAGGGTCAGTCGTCCGAAAATCCATTCGCCCGAAGAGTCATTCCTCCGAAAGACCACGCCCCTCTATCGTGATTGGCGGACTGCTCCCAGCGCAATTATCTTTCATCTTTATTCACCACTTTGAGGATTTACAGGTGACTACCCCAAGTTGATAATCACATAGTGTTTATATTTCTAGTTTCGCTCGGCGATAACAGATGGAAATGAGTCTCTTATACGATTCTATGTATGTTTATTTCTTAGAACATAACCTTATTTTCAGTTTTTAATTTTCATCTTCGATTTGATTATTAAATATTATAATGACGAATGTGAGGAAACTAATGATAATATGAAAATGATTGAATGATAAAATGCATTGAGAGTTCTTCAAGTTTACGTCAAACATAATGTATTTTCAATAATCAGAGTAGGTAGGTATTCTAAGAATTATACAAAACAAACTATTAGATACAAAGCGAATTTAATTTTTTTCCAGGAAATGTTAGAAGATGAATATAAGTACTCGAAAACCAGCGAAATTTTTTATTTGTCCATAAAAGTGTGAAAAGGCGAGAAAACTTCAGTTCTCTATACCTACGAAGAATGTCACATTACCTTAATGAGAAATGTAATGTTTACGTACCTACATTTGGCATTGTTGATATAAACATGGATTTGATCTAAGTCAATCAATTTTACTGATGGAGTACCTAGATTTAACATATGCTTATGCTACATTTGTCACACTTCTTACATCTCAGTATTTTGATCGAATGATTAATTTCACCTAACTTAACAACTGATATTGATTACAGAAATGAGGTACAAAGAGCTTTTATAACTTTACTACTTCAATATCACCATGAAGTACCACTGTAGCAAAAATTCACCTTTTTGCGATTCCACTATTATGAAACTCGAAAGAGATGATCACCCTGCCAAGAGTACAATAGTGTGTTGGACAGCGCTCATTCTCCTACATTGCCCCAAGGCTGTACAATTCTATCCCTCGTTGATTCATTCAGCTTGTAACTGGGTTGACACGGTTGAAGAGGAGTTACTAGGTGTGTGAATCGGAAAAGTCATTTTGGAATGTTCTCTTAATTTATTGTCTTTCTTATACCTCTCGAAACATGTGTTTTTACACTTATCGAGAACCTATTGTTTATTTTTTTTATGATATTTCTGTAATGTACCTATATTTCTGCAAATAAACCTGATTGATTGATATTTTCAGAAAATTTTACTAAAGACTAGGATTTATGGAAGTAGGTAATAGGTGTTGAAAGAATACCAATTCAATCAAGGAAAATGATGAGTATAAGGTGAATTGTTGATAAATTTAAAATATATTCTTAACGGTGACAATTTTGTTGAAAAAGGAGATAGGTATTAAATATTTTTTGGTCTTGAAATTATTGAATAGTTCAAAATAGGTACTTATATGGTATTTAATAACTCTGCATTTCTGAAGTACTATGTAGATGTATGCATATTTTTTTTGACCTCGACTTCATTAGGGGATTGAAAATAACTGCATTGATTTTTCTTCAATAATTAATCTTATGAAGAATCTTGGAAGGGTGATACATTTCCAAGAACAAAAATTTAATGAGCTCAAGTAAGTATATCTATACACTGGTAAAATATATAAGATGTATATGTATCCTATAAGTATTTATCATGGTTCTTTTCTGCATTATTAGCTACTACTACCTTTCATATGTTGACTCCCATGAGGATAATGAAAAATATTTATATATAACTTATATATTCACACAAAAATATATCTTATTCGAGTTAAATTTATTTTGAGGATCAAGATTTTTATATTGAATGTTTAGGAAAGTTTCAAGAGAATCACAAAGAGCTGTGCCGAAACCTTGTCCTTAGTGCTAGTGAAAACACTCGAAGTACTTTAGTGAACTGGTGCTTATTGCTTCGAGCATTTGTTGGGAGGGCTTAGTGCTTAGTAATCTGTAAAGAATTCCCGAGCACCTCAAAGTGCTCCCAAGCACTTAGCATCCCATAGACTTGTCGTAACAAGAAATGGACCTAAATTTGGCATAATTGGGATAGAAAAAGAAACTAAATTATTAAATTTGAAATTGCACTATTGGAAAACTCGATGTTTGAACCAATTCAGATTCATTATAGTATACTTTTTTTACAATATTATTTTGAATCTTCAGTAATTTGTCTCGAAGGCTTAAGTTATCTGAACACCTGAAATGATGAATAAGTGAACGAAAAAATTATTTCTTAGGACAAATATTAAGTTTATTATGGAAAAAAGTTGGTGAATGAGTAAAGCTTATGGGCATTTTTTTCTCGGTGGTATTAATTAGTAGGGGCAGATCATATAGTTCTTCTGAAACAAATGCTCAGGGTGTCCCCTAAAATATGGTAATTCAAACTTTTTTTTCCTCAATATCTCAAACAAAACCGATCAAATGAAAATATCCATTTATGAACAGGAACAATATTTGAGCAGAGAATAATATAGGTAGTCGTCGATAAAATCAACAAATACCTATTAAACTCAGACTCCTCAGCTATTCATGCATACGTCCAAAGATAGCTCAGAAGTCTGAGTTTAATATATTTTTGTGATCAGTGCTTATAAAAGGTGGTAAGTGAACTTTTTTAGATTTCCGGCTTTCTGGGTAAAAAAGCTCGAATAGCAAAAAATGTCTCTCGATGTGTTGAAACGGTATAAGTATATTTGAGATAGAATGTTTGAATATCAAAAGGTCCTCAAAAAGTTGATACAAAAATTCAACTGATTGCGAAAGTTTGAAAGGGCATATGGATATAAACTACAGATGCATTATGAAAGAAAACTATCGAAACGGAATATGTTTACCTATACCTTGATATTCTCCCTTCGTCATGCGAATGAATACCTTGAAGGGGTATAACTTAATTTATGACCCTTTATACACTGAGATAAAAGATACAAGTAATTTTTTTACTTGAGCTGAATGAATTTTTATTCACTATAGATCAAAATTCATTGGCTACAGATAATCATACATCTATCGTGGACAAAGACGTTCATCTAAGAATGTTCAATAGGTGGAAGTGACTTTTTCTTAGTTCAACTTGAAAAGTTTTTCAATTCAAATAGCATCGTTATTTAAATTTTGTTTGATGAATACACAATATTCAGACGCCAAGCAAGGATTCATCTCATTACAAGCTGCTTTTTCAAAAGGATACATATTTATTAGCTCTGTGAATAACAGAGTTATTTTTTCACAAAAGGATATTTATTAGCTCTGTGAATAACAGAGTTATTAGCTACATTTGACTTTGGGTAGATACTCAATTGATGCGTGGTGAAGTTGGCCCAGCACTTTTTGATTTTCAAAAAAAATTTTTTGTGCTAAGTTCGTGCTGCTTTGTGCCGTGAATATTTTCACAAAAATCTTTCGTGTTTTCCTGCAAACTACGAAAATAAAAAAAAAGTTATCCCAGCACTTTTTTCAGGAGAAACATGCTCAAAAGATTGTGCTACTCTCAGGCAAAGTTGTGCCGTTGTTATTTTCACAAATATCCCGCTAAATCGCCCAAAAACTAAATAAATTAGAAAAAAGTAAGCCCAGCACTTTCATTTTTTTCGACGAAAATTGTTTTATATGATTGTACTCTATTTGTGCCAACTGGTGCTGGTCAAAGTTTTGGAAAATGATCAGTTTTTTCTATATGGGAGAAAATAAGAAAAATCAATAGGGTAGAGGAAAAACCATTTACCAAGCAACAGTGTAAGTGAAGTTGGCCCAGCACTTTTTGATTTTCGAAAAAAATTTTGTTGTGTCGAATTCCGTATGTACGTATGAACTTGTTCTGTTGGTATGATTATTTGAAAGGGGTTAAACTCATAACAATATTGTCGATAAAATAAACTCAAAAGATTTGAATGATTTGATGATGTTTTCTCGTGAAAATTCAATTGACTGTTGATACTGCAAAGTCGACAAGATATTGGTGAATTTATTCGCGCCCTTAGATGAAATTTATTATTTTTATTTTCATGAAATGGGACAGTGAATCACAGCATAAAGAATGCGATGTACCTATGTTTTCTGATGAAGATTGCGGTTATCAACCAACGGTGTGAAACACTATTGTCAAGTTACCGTGTTTTCTGTATTTCTTAGAATGTACTGTTCCATTTAATTTTCACAATTTGAAAAAAGATTTGAAGGTTTTTTTCGAAAATCCCACAAGCATGGATTCACCACGATAGAAGCACAATTTTGTTCACAAATTCGGGAGAAGAAAAAACATATTTGCTGAAATAACTCTTCCTTATTTCATTTGATTTTTTAGAGATTAGAATAACTTTTGGAAAAATTTGAACGGCAGATTTTGGTATTATTCTTGAAATCACTTGTATCTCTAATAATCTGTTTGCATCAAAGAAATTCATAATATATGCTTCTCAAAAGAAGGTGAACTTTCTACACGTAAGTAGGTACATATCAGAGGAAAATGAGTCCTCAAAATTTCTACATTACTTCATTGAAGAATAAATTTCGTTGAAGTATCAGATGAATTATTGTTCAGGGGTTCTGAGATTGATAAATTTAATTCAAATTTTTCTGGACATGCAATCCAGCGTTTCTGTTCTATCAATATAATTTTTCATCTTGTGGATATGAAAAGTAGGTACTTCAATTGTTCAAAAGAGCCAATAAGTGTGTGGCTCACGCAAATCGAGCATTTGTTTATTTGATTTTTTTATGAATCATATAATGTGCTACTGTTCCTCTTTTTGTGTTCGTATTGTTTTTTGAATTTTTCTTATGATATTGATCGAAAAATTAACAAAACAGTATTTCAAGATGTGAAGTAATATTTTTAAAATGCGTCAGGATTATTTAGGCATCTCAAATTCAGCGTTTTTTTCTATCAGGAATAGTATGTTTCTTGAATTCAATATGAATAAATTGTAATATTCGACTTTCAACATATCATAAAAACTATAAAAAATTGTCACTTCGAAAGTTATTGTGCTAACGGCCTAACGACCCCATGGACCGAATTAAATCGTCATCGGGGAATAGAACCCTATCGTTTGAGACCATTTTCGATTCAAAATTTGAAAATTACAGACATTTGGGCCGAACGATATATGTAGCACTCGTTGAAGGATAACGAGCGCTCAAAAATCCACCAAATTTGGAAAAATGATGATTTCTCAGTATAATTATGTGAATTTATGAAAAGAAGGGCTTATTTTTCATTAAAACCCATTGAATTATCTTCATTTTATAAATATCCCCATTTCCTTATATCAAAATTCCCAATTTTGAAGAGCGATTTTCCCCAATAATTTTATCGATTTTATCTGCTCAATTGTTCCTATTCATGCATTTTGTGCAGTTGCCATTAAATCGTTTATTTACATATCCGTTTATGTTTATCTCGCTTCATATCTGTCAGTCCGTTGGAAAGTTCTTTTCATAACGGAAACATCACGGTACTTTTAAAACGAACAAAATATTTGAGATCACATTCTCATTGGTCGATTCAAATGATAATTCAATTTCCTGTTGCAAAGCGAAAAATGACAACGGTGTTGTCACATGTATGATTCTTCAATTGAATCACCAGAAACTCAGTATTAGTTAGACCATATACTACTTAGTCAAAACGATATTCTGAAACTTATGAATAAAACTACTTTTGGTTATCATCACAGAACATATGATATATTACCTATACCTGCTTCTAAAAGTAATACTCGTATTCAAAGATATTTTACAAAATATCTTTGCTCGTATTTTACGTATTTGTGAATCATTGAAAATGAAGCGTTCTTGATATTGCCTAAAAGCTACGCGGTATAAAACAACACCTAGCTCTACTAGCTAATTCGTTGTTTATTAGTCAGTGCTAATGACGAAGAGCAATTTATTGCAACTGATGTGCTTGATTGCTTCTTTTATTAGACAATACATAACTTATTGAAAGAGCAGGTTTTCACTATGAATACCACGATTCCTGAATTTTATCGAGGAGGGTTTGACAACACTGCTGGAATATATGAAACTAAAGGAGTGATTATTATGACCACCTAATTATACCCAATCACGATGCTGGAAAACCAACGAATAGAAATCCTTATTTTTGAAATCTACCGTTGGAAAAAATATTTTCCCACAATTTCATTCGAAATTAACGTTCGCTTGGATAGTGCTCTTTCGAGATTTTGCTTTGATTTTCGATATTGCTGGTGGTTATTGTTCTTCGTTAAAGTTTTATTATTGTTAAAGTTGTGTTGTTGTTAAAGTTTTGTTATTGTTATTGTTGATTCCTCTTCATTCCAATAAATAAGGTGAGTATGATAAAAAATGTAACTCTATATTTGAGGGTAATATTCATAAATAACGGAAAGTATCTCAAATCATGAATAGGTGATAGGTACCTACCTAATATAGCTTTATTTTGGTTTCAAAATCAGAACTATCCCAGGACGGCTCTTGAATTGTGCAGAATTGATGCTCTACAGACCACTCGAGTCCAGATTCTAAACAATATTTACATAGAATTCAATATATTGAGAGGTAAAATTTGAAATCGAATGTAATTAGGTACATTATAGTTCCCAAAGAATAATTGATTTATTTCCTTAGTTATAGTTTTCTTGAAAAGTTCTACTAAGTGTTTTATCAATAAATGAAGAACAAGAAAAATTTTATTAGTCTAAAAAATCTCTGCAAAATTTTAATTGTGTGAAAGTTAATGGAGAAGTTTCCAGTCCAGTTATCTAATACAATTATTGTCAACTATAAATTGAGTTATGAGAAATAATATACCGAATTATATGTAAAGAATACTCATTTTGAACATAAATTTATTTTATTCGGTTTGATTACTTAGGAACATATGATATAGAGAAGAATCAAATGAGAATCTTATCTCTGTGTAGTTATTATCATTCTCATCAGAGCACATTCCTTTTTACCTCAATAGATACCCTTGAGGGAACTCGAATATCAACAGAACACAGTAACCGTTCATGTAAGGCACAAGAGTTAAAATCTTCTAACTATTTCTTCTTTAAGTGATATTATACATTTTTCAGGTTTTACTGATAAACATTAAATAATTCAACATTTTCACTCAGCAGAGCACATTCCTTTTCCCCTTGATATATAAAGTTGATAGGACTCGAACATCATCACAGTACTTAACAGTTCATGCGAGGCAGCATGGTACGAATACAAACGCAGTTGAAATCTTCTACCTACTTTTTCTTTCTGAATTGATATAATTCTTTTCCAAACTATTTACTGATAACCATTAACAGATGCGGTATGCTTCATTATCATAATAACATGTAGTGAAAAGTGAAGATTTTCTAGGTGATGCATCTTCATCTTAGGATATCGAAATAACATTCGTGGGTGTACTGATTCCAATGATATAAGATTGTGCTCAGTTTGTGCATTTTAATGAACCAAATTGTTCAAACTTCAAATCTCTTCCACATTCCATTTTTTAAGAAATAGCGATTTAAACCCCTTCAGTGATTTTTCTTGTTATCATTCAAATAGTTAGATTATCAGAATAGTACTCTTTCAAATAGTCAACTAATATTTTCACATTTTGTAGTTATTCTACTCCGAATTTCTTGATATCGGAATTCGAAAATAACCAAACGTCAAATATCAAAAACAACAAATATTAATATTTGTGTCATCAAAACTCACGAACTCACGCTACGCATGTGCGAACCGCATGCGCATGATTTTGAAATCTGAAACAGTACGAGTACACTGTTTCCACCGTTCTAGGACAGAGTTCAGAATCAACCAAAAAAGCAATGTCCGGATTTGGAATCCACTAATCAACCAAAACACAAATTCGAAACTGCACATATGTGAACCGTTCTGGGGCAGCTCTGAACTCGGAACCAAAACAAATCTAATATTATTATTAAGTATATGTGTATTCATAAATCGATATTCATTTTCCTTTCAAATCATCTTTTATCATCTCTCGATATAAATTACGAATGTACCTATCACGTATATTCAACTGTGATGGGCTCTACATGTTTTTTTCAAAGTTGTAGATATTTGGATTGAGAATTTTCTGATTCTGAATATATTTGAATAGGCATGCTAGTGAGACTATATGCATTAGCCTCCAGACCAACAGATTTTTATTCTGCAGTAAATTTTATATTATTTATTGAAACAATATTTTCAGATGGAATTTGTTGAAGTGCCTAAAGGTACATATTTCGTCTGCCCCAATAATTTTATTTACATTAGAGATAAGCAGGCAAGGGGCAAAACCTACATGAGATGTAGGGATTCTCTATGTTCTGCAAGAATCATATTGCAGGAGGGTCACCAATTGATTTGGGGGTGAGTGTTTTTGGTTCATACTAATGTTACCGTGTTTTTATATAGGTCCCTAGGTCGCGATATCTGCGTAATGGTTGAATATTGTGAAATATTTTCAAAAATGGTCTCAAACGATCAGAGTCGATTCACCGATGATGAATACGTGGTGATATTTAATTCTGTCCGACCGAAAACTTCTGAAAGAATTGACCTAGAGAGCTGAAATTTTCAGGATAGGTTCCACCTCCTAATGCCGTGGTTGAGTTCGTTAACCAGCAAAATCGTACCGGGTGTTTCATAAAATATGGCCATTCGGAATATTTTTGTTCCTCGATATCTCAGACAACTCCAAACCGACGGAGGTGAAATTTTGCAGCCACATACAACATTCCTCAATATTCAACCGTTACCAGGGTATCGACCCAGACAGCACCAGTGTGGCAACCTGAATATACTATGTGGTTCTTGAATATTTACAAGCAACACCTTCATTTTTATATTTTTTCTCACGACACGACTGCGTTTTAAACTTAACTTTCGTATGTGGTTTTAGAACTGAAGAGCATAACCATCTTCCCAATTTGGAACTGCTGGAAGATGTGAGACTTCGAAACGTTTTGGCGTTTCGAAGTAGGACGGAGAGCTCTACTCTTCTCCATATATTTATGGAAGAAGAGGTGCGGCATCGTGGCGCTTCGATGAGGCTACCGAACGGTTTCAACACCGTGAAGCCAATGATGACCCGAGAGAGGAGGAACCCAGCCCACCCCCATTCCAGCAACTCTTGAAGATGCTGCTATGCTCTGGCAAACCGCAACGTCAGTTTTTTTAAAATGGGCCATTATGAAAACAAAGATCTGTGAAATTGGGAAGGAAAAATCGTCATTTTTTTTAGAATGAAGAATCAATCAAGTTTTTTAATCATTTACTTAAGTTTTACCACCCAACACGGATTGGAAAAAACATTCGTTTCAATTTCGATACGTTTTTGTCACACTCCATTTCTAAACGTACATTAATTTTTCCGAAATTTGTCATACTAGGTCGTCTTTATGCAGTCGTAAAAGTACTCGAAAATAATTAAATGGCTGTTAAATATTTAAAAAATGGCCAATCTTCAGAATTTTTTTGATAACTTAGCCTTTCTAGCATAACTAAGCCTTTCTAGCACCACAGAGCTAAAGTTTTTTATGTCGAATTGTGTTCTAGTTATAGGAGGTACTGCTTGGAGTTGGGGCCGCAGCAGAGGGACTTCTTCGCAGGAATGAGGGAAGGTTGCCTCGTTTTTGTTCTCGTGCCATCCTGGATGAGGCGGTACTTGCGAACAATCTCCACCTGCACATGGACGCAACGTTCAAAATTGTGCCTAGAGCAGGTGGAGCTCACCAACTGTTTGCAATACATTGGATGAGACAACATTCTGTAAGTTTGATTTCCTGAAAATTTTCTTGTTTGACATTTTTTTTTAAGGCATATCCAGTGGTGTTTTGTTTGATGCGAAATCGCACAAGAAGAGCCTATGTGGGAGTTTTACAGTACGCAAGAAGTCTGTTTGCCGGTGCTTCTGTGTCCACAGTGATGTGTGACTATGAAGTAGCCCTGAGGCAGGCTGTGGTGGAGGTATTTGGCGGAACGTGCCTAAAGGGATGTTGGTTTCATTACGCCAAAAATGTTTACCTCAAAGGTAGGTACGATGTATACACGATTGCATCAGAAGAAATTTGACAAGTTGACGGGACACCTTTATATTTCAATTTGTACGAGACCGTATATATTTTTTCAACATTAATAAATAATTTTCAGCTCGTCAAATGGCCATTCTTGACGGAGTCGCCATAAGAATGGCTATGTCCCTCCCATTGCTGCCTGAGGACAGGATACCGGACGGGATTGATGTGGTGTGCAGGCGCGTCGATAGTGCACCTTTCACTAGGTACATGCAGAGACAATGGTTAACTACGAATATTTCGGTGTATGGGGAGGACAACCGAACCAATAATGCCGTGGAGTCTCTGCATGGCCAACTATTAAGAATTATCGGCCGCGCACACCCAAATTTTTGGGTGTTTGTGCAGTTTCTGCAAAAGTTCGAACATTATAAGAGTTCGGATCTCCTGAGGGTTGTAAGTGGGTTGCAGCTTCGTAGACGGGAAAGACGCCAGTACTCAGAACTCAACCGAAGAATTAGTAAGTAAAATCTAGTAATTTTTTTTTATGTTGAATGCAAAAAAAACTTTCATTAATATTCGCTGAAACCCTTTTTCAGATAATGCTCAGAATCGTTTGAGGGAGGATGGGGACATAAATAATTTCCTGAGTGTGACCAGCCATGCGGTCATGGGTCTGAACCGGTTGTTCGACCCAAACGCAGCCAGTAAGTTTGGATCATAGAAAATTCATCATAAGATGTAGATTTTACTGAACATACTTCATTACAGTTGATGACATTCCGGAGTCTGAGGAAATTATGATCCCAAATAATAGATTACCTCAGGTCCGGCAGATAGAAGAGGAGGAGTGGAAAATGCCATCGGGGGGGAGGCGGAAGAGGACGCAGGCCTAGTGCCTTTAATAGAGTTGCTTGGTAATGATATACTCATATCTGTTCTAATGATTACGCTAAATTAACTGAATCGCTCCTATAGCCTATAGGTCTGCATTTCTCATTTCATTAAGTCAACTTCATTTTCAAAACAATTTCAATCTAACAACTGAAAATTTCACAATAGGTCTTTTCTGATGTTATACAAAATTATGAGTTCTATTTTCTTGATCAGACATTCCCAACAACCAGGGAGCTCTGGTGCCTCAAGGAGCAGCAGAGCAACTTGTTGCACAGGGAGGGCAAGCAGATCCATACGCAGGTGAAGTATAATCAATTTTGACAAAATGACCATTATTTTTTTTCACAATTGAGTCTATTTCATCAAAACCATATAACTTCTCAAAAATATGTTGAAAGTATACCTCTCATCATATTTTGAACCTATATCCTGATTGAACATGGTAAGTCACATTAAGTCGATCACAATTTTTGTAACTACAAGTATAATAATGTGAAAAAAATGCTACTTCCACATTATTAATTCAGAAGAGCTTTCACTTATTAAACCTACAGGCAAAATTAGCCTATTCGTTTTGAGATATTTCGTGCTCCTGAGTAACTCAAAAGCTCGAAATACGGCTTGCCATTGGTTGCGCACAAGCACTGGAACAGCTAAGGAGCACGAAATATCTCAAAACGAATACTATAAATACTACTATTATACTAATATTATTCAAGTTTTCAAAAAAGTATTTTTTTTAAACTAATGCTTTTGGCTAATGACATCTATAAATTGATGAGTTATTGTGACATGATTTATTATTATTTCTTCTCCAGATATGACTTGGTATGTTTGAGCCATGACATGTATTGATTGGAAATTTGATTTACAGGTAGGTGTGTTGCTTGCTACACAGAGCATGCAACCCAAGCAGTGGTGGCCTTGTGGGCATGTTGTTTATTGCCACGACTGCCTTTCAAGAGCCAGGCAAGTGGGAGACATCTCTCGATGTCCCCAATGTCGTGGTAATATACAGCAATTTCTGCAGTTATTCGCACCCTGAATTCGTCCTCCATCCTCCAGAGAGTATACCTAAACAATAACTGCTGCCTGCTGCTTCCTGCTATCCTGAGTTCAACGGATGTTGAACAGAAGTTCCTTTTTCACTAAGATCTCAAAGATCCCCAAACTATGCAGTAACCGTAGTAAAATCATATATCATTTTATCCTGATACCCAAGCTTATAACCGATCATCCAGATGTTTCCAACGACTAGCATCCTTTGCTTGACACAAGACATTCATTGGAAATGAATTGATCTTTTCATAGTTCCAATAACTATATAAGCACAATTAAACTTGATAAATTCCTACTAACTCCAGCGCCAGGAAATTGAACAACCAGATTACCAGTGCTTCGATCCATCCCAAGATTTGAAACATCCTCAAACATGCAGTACCTGTAGAATCATGTATCATTTTATCCTGATACCTAAGCTTAAAACAGAATAACCAGCTGTTACCTAGAAAGGTAATCAATGCTCTCCAAGGTAAGGCAACCTTTGGAAATGAATTATACTATAATTATCCAGTGAAGCTTGTGAGAACAACCAAATTTGATGTATTCCTGTTAACCCAAATAACCACCAGAAACGTTGAACAACCTGCTCACCAGAGTTCCCTCCTCTCCGAGATATGAAAGATCCTCAAATCAAACCATGAGATACCTACTTAAATCATATATCATTACATCCCGATACCCAAGGTCACAACCGATCAACCAGCTATACCTACAACTAGTATGCTTTGCTTTGCACAATAAGACCTTTGGACATAAATTGAACACTTTATAATTCCAATGACGATATATAAGAACAATCAAACTTGATATATTCCTACTAACTCAACCGACAGGAAATTGAACAACCAGATTACCAGAGTTCGTTCTATCTTCCAAGCTTTGAAAGATCCTCTAACAATGCAGAACCTCGTAAAATCATATATAATTTCATCCTTATACCTAAGCTTACTCTTGATCAGCCTACGACTGGTATCCTATGCTCTCCAAGTTTTGTGGAATTAATTAATTTGAAAGTTTCAAATAGGTGCTCCAATGAAAAACAAACAAACTTCATATAATAATACTAATAAAAACTAAAAAAAAAAAAATAGTATTTTCAACAGAAATAAAAAATTTTTCATAATGTTTTTATTATTACACATCCTACCACCAAAAAAATATATTATCTGTAACCACCTTTGAAAGATGAGCCAATCATTTAAAGAGTGTTAGGTCAGAGTAAAACTGACAGTGATCGAGTAATGAATAACAGTGCTTGAGGTGCTCAGGAGTTCTTTACAGTTAAGTAAGCACTAAGCCCTCCCAACAAATTGCCGGAGCACTAAGCACCAGTCCACTAAAGTACTTCGAGTGCTTTCTTTCTAGCACTAAGGACAAGGCTTCGGCACAGCTATGTGTTATTCTCTTGTTTATATATATTTTTCATTATTCTCATGGGAGTAGAGATATCAAAGGTATGTAGTAGCTAATTATGCAGAAAAAGAACTATGATAAATACTTATAGGATACATATAAATCTTATATATTTTACCGGTGTATAGATATACTTACTTGAGCTTAGTAAATTTTTGTTCTTGGAAAATTATCACCATTCCAAGAGTCTCATAAAATCAATGGTGTTATTTTTAATCCCAATGAAGTTAAGGTCGAAAAAAAAATATGCATACATCTACATAGTACTTCAGAAATGCAGAGTTATAATTTTTCAAATAGGTACCTTTTTTGAACTATTCAATAAAGAAAAGTTTAACAGGTATCCTCCTCTCTTTCAGAACTTGTCATCGTTAGAATATTTTTCAAATTTATCAACAATTAGACATTTTCCTTGATTGAATTGGTATTCTTTGAACACCTATTACCCACTTTCTCAAACTCTAGACTTTAGTGAAATTTTCGAATAGAATTTTTGAAAATATCAATCAATCAATCAGATTTATTTGCACTAATATAGATACATTACAGAAACATCATATAAAAAAAATAAACAATAGGTTCTCGATAAGTGTAGAACACATGTTTCGTGATATATAAAAAGAACAATAGAACATAAATTAAGCAAACATTCCAAAATGACTTTACCGATTTACACACCCAGTCACTTATCAGCTCTGCATTTCAACCAAATGAGCAACCAACTTACAAAGTAGGCTCATAATAAAAGACCTCAACTGCCTCTTGAACCGTGTCAACCCAGTTACAAGCTGAATCAACCGAGGGATAGAATTGTACAGCCTTGGGGCAATGTAGGAGAATGAGCGCTGTCCAACACACTTTTGTACTCTTGGCAGGGTGATCATCTCTTTCGATTTCATAATAGTGGAATCGCAAAAAGGTGAATTTTTGCTACAGTGGTACTTCATGGTGATATTGAAGTAGTAAAGTTATAAAAGCTCTTTGTACCTCATTTCTGTAATCCATATCAGTTGTTAAGTTAGGTGAATTAATCATTCGATCAAAATACTGAGATGTGAGAAGTGTGACAAATGTAGCATAAGCATATGTTAAATCTAGGTACTCCATCAGTAAAATTGATTGACTTAGATCAAATCCATGTTATAATCAACAATGCCAAATGTAGCCGTAACATTACATAATAAAAACATTAATTTCTCATTAAGGTAATGTGACATTCTTCGTAGGTATAGAGAACTGAAGTTTTCTCGCCTTTTCACACTTTTATGGACAAATAGAAAATTTCGCTGGTTTTCGAGTACTTATATTCATCTTCTAACATTTCCTGGAAAAAAATTAAATTCGCTTGTGTACCTAATAGTTTGTTTTGTATAATTCTTAGAATACCTACCTACTCTGATTATTGAAAATACATTATGTTTGACGTCAACTTGAAGAACTCTCAATGCATTTTATCATTCAATCATTTTCATATTATCTTAGTTTCCTCACATTCGTCATTATAATATTTAATTCAATCGAAGATGAAAATTAAAAACTGAAAAATAAGGTTATGTTCTAAGAAATAACATACAAGAATCGTATAAGAGACTCATTTCCATCTGTTATCGCCGAGCGAAACTAGAAATATAAAACACTATGTGATTATCAACTTGGGGTAGTCACCTGTAAATCCTCAATGGTGAATAAAGATGAAAGATAATTGCGCTGGGAGCAGTCGGCCAATCACGATAGAGGGGCGTGGTCTTTCGGAGGAATGACTCTTCGGGTGAATGGATTTTCGGACGAATGACCCTTCTAATGACTGACCTTTCGTACGACCGATACCTACTCAC